>CM058040.1:9454198-10036698 GCA_030169165.1 Centaurea solstitialis | reverse complement strand
GTACCAAGATTGAAGCAAAAATCAACGAGCTGAAAGCGTTGGGAAACTTAGCAGTTTCGAGTGAAAGCATTCAAAGTGGTTTGGTTGGGTTGGCGGAGTTGTATGTTTGCGTGGAGGAGCTTCTTCGATCTCCCAAAACCCAACCAGCACTTTCACGCCACCAAAATGGAAACTTGGTTGAAGATGCCTTGGATAGGTCGATTGGGTTGCTAGATTTGTGTAGCACCCTCAAAGACTTGCTCATGTTAATGAGGGAAAATGTGCAAATCCTTCAATCGTCCTTAAGAAGGAAAGGTGGTAATTCAACGGTTGCTACTCATATTGCAACGTATCTAACTTTTAGGAAAAAAACTAAGAAGAACGTCACCAAGAGCCTTGGGGCACTAAAGAATCTAGAAAAGAAAATGGGTTCATTTCTTCTTCTAGATGTAGATCACCATGTGTCCTTAATGGTGAATAAAGTGCTTGTCGAAGTTTATGCACTCACAATCTCTCAATTTAAATCTGTTTTCGGCTTCGTATCAACAAAGACCAAGTCGACTAGTGGGGTTCAGCTTATATCGAAGTTGGTGTCCAAGAGTACATCAACGCAAGTCAGAAGTACGATGTCTATCAGTGAGATGGAAACCATTGATTTGGTTATCATATCACTGCAGAAAAGTTCGTGCAACGGTGACACAAAGAATGTTAATATCCAAATGACATTAAAAAGATTGCAAATACTTGATGCGAGTCTTGAAGGGTTCGAGGCTGGATTAGATTGCGTTTTCAGAAGATTAATTCAATGCAGAGCTTCCCTTCTCAATATTGTAGCTTATTAGACATCCAAAGTTTTTATATGCCGGTTTTATGCACGTTTTTAATGGCATTTGCTGGTATTTTGTAACAACGTTTTGCATCTTTACTACAAGTAATGTACATTATTATAAATATGATCTTCTTGTTTTTTTTTTTCTGTTATTTTGCGATTGATATCCATTTTCCTATCCGTAAAACATCCAAGATGTACTTACGAAATTAGAAATTTCTTAATTCTTGAGTATAGGATAAACAAATAGGTGCGATCGGCGAGAAATATATTTTTAATTATTTGTATTTCCTATAATTATCATCAGGAACAACGCAATCATATAGATCACTCGACTATTTTAAGCAGTACATCTTTTCTATATAAAAACACAATAACCTCTAAACGTTCACGTGCCACAATGGTGAGCAAGAATTCTCCTCACAAATTTTCTTGATTTCTTGATTTTTTTAAAAGATTTTATACGTGCAAGACCTCAAAGCCCCTATATATGACCAATGTGTCTTTGGTAATTTTACATATTGTCATTTATGTTTTAGAAATAAATCATAACGTTTCATTTACCCTCTACATCTTCCGGCTTCCTCAATCTCCATCGTAAATTGGACAGTTAACATCTTCTTCAGTCACCAATGAAACAAACTAGTGTCTTGCTAGGCTCGGTTTTATGAAATTCCCGTTAAAAAAAAGTGTATATCTCTATGCACTCTTTTTAGAAATGACAAGGCTAGATTAAACCTTCATGATGAAGTGACACCGTGACAAAGTATTAGGGGCTGTTTACTAAACACTTACTCGGGTAAGTACTTTTTATTTTATTTTATTTTATTTGGAAGAGGTATCCCAGACCACATTGGGCCCAGACTAATCCTCGGCAATTTTGGGCCGAATCCCGAGCGCTAAAGCATGCAGCCCGGGGTCGAAGCGCCCCGTACCTCCATAATGCGTCCCCCAGGGCTTGAACTCGGGTTCACCACTATGTAATGCCCAAGCCTTACCACTAGGCTAACACTCCTTTGGTTACTTGGGTAAGTACTTATCAAGTCATATTACCTATCGGATACATATGGCAAGGACCAAGAATCTTACCCGAGTAAGAGCGAAAGCAAGAATGATAGTCTTTCCCCGGTAAGTGAGGATCGACATCTCTTACCATGGTTAACACTTACCAGGTAAATTGTTGCATACGGTACAATTTTATGAAGTAAAATCTTACCTGATAAGTTAGTAATAGTGTCAAATTTTGTTGGTAAGCACTTAATTACCCGGGTAAACGTTTGGTAAACGGGGCCTTAGATGTATATCTTCTTTTTTTCTTTTTCCATTAAGAAACTTGTTAAGAAGGGGTTGTTTGTTTACCTCTTACATTTCCTTTAATTAAGAGACAACCTCTGAATCACTAAGAGGTAAATCCTATTTGGCAAGAAAAAGATCTGTCTCTTAAAATGGTTCTTAAACCCTCTGAATGATTTTGCATCTTGGGTGTCCCTTAACCATTACCAAACAACCATATTTCATTTTGCATTAGATTATAAGAGCCTCTTAATCATTCAGATTACTTAATCATTCAACACCAAACTATTCAACAACCGCCAAATAGCCCCGAAGCCTCAGGTGGGGTCCTATAAACTTATATATATTCCTTTTAGATAGGATGGTTAATCATTTGGTCAATTAGGACATGTGGACATTATTTAGCTCTTATAAACCAAATTTTATTGCAATGAGAGACGTAATGGACAGATCCTGATGGACATTCTATCTTCCCAACTATGATTTCCAAAGTAAAATACTACTTTCATTTGTATTAGACAAACTTCAACCATTCTAATCAAGTTACAAAATTAGAATTTCCAAGAAAAAAAGGTTTCTAGATGTTGATCAATAAACAATTAGGATAATCTTAAACCATTAATTTTGAATAATATCCATTTTCTTGATCTTCTGGTGCAGACAAGGCTGATATGCCAGCCTTTAGTGTTTCTAACTAAAACACATATCCATTCCTAGGTATATATATATATATAATTATTTAGAGGTGTATTTTATGGTTCTTTTTTATATCTAGCCATGCATTTTCTGAGTACTTGGTCATGAGTTGGTGGTCATATAAATATATGCAAATCGCAAATATTTATATATCTATAAAGATCAAGTGAATATATATGTGGATGCACCCAACACCACCGGTTGTAAAATAATGTATAACTTATAGAAAGCTTAGTAGCAACAAAGAGATTAGATTTTTGGGTTGGTGAATGGTTTTTTTTTTTTGAACATCAAAAGAAAGAGATTTATTAAGAAAGAAGCTAGCGAGGAGCTAGGGTAATACAAGAGATAACGGCATCCACCGGATTACACGACCACCTATCCCAACATAGAGCACGCCCAAACTTGGTGCGACACCTAATCCAATCAAAAGCCAAGAATTGGATATCTCTAAAAATCTCAATCTCTTTCTTACAAGACCCCTTAAACAACTTACTGTTTCTTTGCAACCATATCGACCAGCAAAAGGCCGCAATAATCACCTTATACACCCGGAGCCGGAGATTTTCTCTCGTGATCGAACTTTTCAGCGCCTGGATTTCATTAATATCCCGAATGCTCTTCGGCCACCAGTCTAACCAGTTTTCGAGATGAGCAGAAATTACCTTTGTCGTGGAGCAGTTTACAAACACGTGATCTAAGTCTTCGACGGTCGACAGGCAGAGGGGGCAATCATCAGAGCTGCACGACACACCCCTTTTAGCGAGATTATCTTTTGTGGCAAGCCTGTTCATGAGAAAACGCCACATATGAATGTTCACCTTGTTTGGAATCCAACGACACCAGTCGACCTCGTTCTCAGCAATCGGAAGATTGATACCATCTATCAATCTGCGCAAAGAAGAAACTGAGAAAGTTTTGTTGTTCTCCAGCAGCCACTCCCAACCGCTACCATCTTCTTTTTTATACAGAAGAGAGTGGATATTAATCCCCATCAATCCCAGGTCCTTCTCGATACCGCGGATCGAACTCCAAGTGCCTCTCTTGTTTCTCGGCCGAGCCTCCTGATTAAGATTCTCCTCTTGAATAAACACAACCTTTTTCCACATCGAATCAGACTCCCTCCTTTCCCGCCACCACCATTTGGCGAGCAACGCTAAATTGGCAGCCCTTAAGCTTCCTATTCCTAACCCGCCACAACGCTTATCACGAACAACGTTTTCCCAAGCTACCCAGTTTATCTTTTTCAAATCTGTCGTCCCTCCCCAAAAAAATCTAGAACGAAGACCTTCGAGAATGTTTAAAACTTTTTTAGGAGCCTTATAAAGGGAGAAGAAATAGGTGCCTAAGCTCCCTAACACCGATTTGCACAAACAAAGACGACCTCCAATTGACAGGGACTTCGCTTTCCATATCGAAAGCCTTTTTTTGAACTTGTCGATTAACGGCTGCCAATTTTTTATCAGGTTCATATTCCCACCCACAGGAATGCCCAGGTAGTGAAAAGGAAACGAATCTTCCTTACACCTCAGCTTTCGGGCCATGCGAGCGATTTCTTCCCTGCTAGTAGACACCCCCAACACACGGCATTTGTTCAAGTTAATTTTGAGCCCGGAGCTTAATTCAAAGCATTTGAGAATGCGAATCAAGCTCACTGCGTTTTCGTCATCCCATTCTCCCACAAAGATAGTGTCATCCGCAAATTGCAAAATAGAAACGTCTTCCACCGAATTTCCAAGCCGCACCCCACGAAAGAGATTCTTACGAATGGCTTCTTGAATGGCAACATTTAGACCTTCCGCCGCTAAAATGAAGAGGAAGGGTGCTAGTGGATCTCCTTGCCGTACTCCTTTCTCCATGCGAAACTCACTAGTGGGGGATCCGTTTACGAGCACCGAGACCTTCGCCGTACCTACACACCCTTTTACCCAGCTTCTCCATTTTTCTCCGAACCCCATTTGAGCTAAGATGTTGTCGAGAAAGCTCCAGTTCAATGTGTCGAAGGCTTTAGCAAAATCTGCCTTAAAAATAAGGAGTTTTTGCTTCAAAGACTTGGCCCATTGAATAATTTCGTTCACCAGAAACGGTCCATCCAGAATGTTACGTCCTTTGATAAAACCCGTTTGGTTTTTGCTAACCACCGAGTCCAGAACAAATTTAACTCTTTCAGCGAGAACTTTGGATATTACCTTCGACACACACCCGACAAGATTGATGGGTCTATAATCCGCCAACGTGATCGGATCCTTTATCTTCGGAACAAGGGTGATGAAAGAGGAATTACTCCCGGGGTTAATTAGATGGCTAGACTCGAAAAATTTAACCGCCTCAAAGAAATCCTTAGCCACAATACTCCAATACTTACGAATAAATTCGAACGTGAAACCGTCTGGGCCCGGGGTCTTGTCGTTACCACAGCTCCACACCGCCTCCTTAACCTCTTCTTCTGAGAACGGCCTCTCAAGGTCAACCCTTTGTACATCCGAGATCTTCTTAAAAAGCGGACTGACGAAAGAGGGTCTGATACGGTGTTTTTCAGCAAACTTGTCTTTATAAAAATCAAACACAGCTGATTTGATTACTTCCGGATCGTTAACCCACCTCCCGTTGATATTAAGTCCAAGAAGCCTCGATTTCTTCAATCTGTTATTCACCACCCCGTGAAAGAATCTTGAATTCTCGTCACCCTCCGAAAGCCAATTTATCTTAGCCTTTTGTTTAATATCTTTTACTTTATCCGCAATCAGATCTCCCAACGCTACCATGAGTTCCGCTCTTTCTTTAATAACATCTTCGTTAACATTACCCACATCGGCCAACATATCGATAGCCGCGATTCTTTGTTTAAGGGAAACCATGACCACCTCCTTTTCTTTGAATTTGGAGAAACTCCAAGACTTGATAGCGTACTTGAGATATCGAAGCTTCCTAGAAAGTCTTTCGATTTTCGAAAAAACCTCAAACTCTGGCCTGCTTTCAGCCCATTTGTCTCGAACCAAGGATTCCAATTCCGGGTCCGCCAACCAGGAATTATAAAACTTAAACGGTGAGGGCCCAAAGTTCGGGCTACCAGTAGTAAGAAGAAGAGGGCAATGATCCGAGAACAACCGAGGGAGAGCTATCGAGTTAGACAAAGGCCACCTAGTTACAAATCCATCACTAATCAAGAATCTGTCTAACTTACTCAGTTTTGAGCAGTCCGGGCTCATCCAAGTGAAGCTACGACCACCAAGACGCAAGTCGGAAAGACCAGCAGAGAATATAAAATCGTTAAAGTTCCGAGCTCCAAGAGGATCAAAGGAGGACCCTTTTCTCTCAGCCGCTGAACGGACTTCATTGAAGTCCCCGCAAACAATCCAATCAAAATCAGATTCCTTTTCCAACACCTTCAGTATCTCTTCCCAAAGCAGTTTCTTTAGACGGGTACTTTGAGGAGCGTAAACATTTAAGATACCTAACTTGGAGTTACTTCCGAGCCAAGTACCGAGCACCGCTACAAACCCATCCTGTTTAATAGAATGCGACTGAGAGAAAAGATTATTATCCCAGACCGTGAGAATTCCACCGGAATGACCAACGGAGTCAAGAGAAACGAAATTGCAGCTCATATTACCCCATACAGAGGTAATTTGCCACTCCTGAGAGATGGTCGTCTTGGTTTCTTGTAAGCAGAGAAACCCAACTTTTTTATCAACTACCAAGTCTTTGATCCATCTCCTTTTAACTTCTTTCCCCATTCCATTCATATTCCAAGAAATTACATTTAACATAAATTAAGCGAACCCCCAATACCAAGCATATCCTTGATTAAACCTTCCTTATCAACAAAATCAAAACCAATCTCTTTCCCCAGGTTCATCAAACGACCAACTTCCTGTTCCGGACAAACAGTAGAGGGAGAGCCACATACAGACTTACTTGAACGATCTGGAGTGACTGAATTGGTCTTCGAGATTCTCAACCTCCGATTAGAACCTTTAATAAGTTCTTCAGACTCTGAAGAATCAATTGATTTCCTTCTGCAAACATACGCTTCACCAACCAAACTTCCATTGTCAATCGAGTGTTTGCACGGTTTTCCACGTCTTCTACGGTTGCAGTTACAAGGGCTCCGAATTTTTTTCATCTTCTTCGAACGACGCCTCTTCACCAATCCGTCCATTTTAGAATCCGGTAGCCAATCTCCATCATCCGAAACCTGTAGATTGACAGACTCCCTCTCGAAGGACTCTTGCTCCTCTGAAGAATTCTTCTCATCCTCTGCAGAACAACCCTGGTTAATGGCATCCTGGCTCTCGAGAATATGATCTGAAACCCTCTCCTTGGTCCACTCTTCTGCATTAGTCTGAATGAGCCCTGGTGACTTACTAGGGGAAGAGTTTGTCAAATCTGCTAGGTAATTAGGTCCAACAGCAAAAGGCTTAATGGGCTGAGGCCCACAATCAACAAAGTCTACCAAACCCGATTTTAAAGAAGCACCCGACCCGACTTTTGGATTGAAAAGAATTGGAGAATCCTCCACGTGCTCCTTGAAAATACCAATCTCCCTTGGGACCTTCGCTGACATTAATGAATTGCCTCCAACCTCCTTGGAATCATCTAGATTCCTCGAGCCACCTTCTGACGTAAAGACACCTTGCGTCCGTTGATCTACTTTCCGGCGCTCTCCGGCGAAGTCCGACAAACTTTCCGGTGAACCCTCCTCCGACCTCAATGAATCACCCTCAAGATCGATATCTTTCTTCTCCGAATCCTCCCATCCATTGCTCTCCCCATCGCTGATGAATTCAGACTCCGAGCTGATACCATTTGAGATGATTTCCCCTAACTCTATATCGTCCCAAACTTTTTCAGCAACTCTGATTTTGAAAGAATATTCCCCCACTTGAATCTGACAGCAATCGCGAATCCAATCTTCTTCCTTAGTTAACACACCCACCAAGCAGGAATTTTTTCGCAACCCACAGACAGACTCCATCTCCACATGAACAACTTCACCCCATTTAGAACCAACAGAACTGATGGAATCACGACTCCAAAGGTGGAGAGGGATGCCTTGAATGACAAGCATGGCAAGCCTCTTCTCAGGACGGAAACTTGGATTCCACTTCACCAGCGACTTGAACCAGTCCCTCCAAACATCAACCGCCTCTATGAGAAAATTCTCAGCACACTTAACCGAAGAGAACTCTAGTTGAACGTAGAGCCCCCCAATATAGCTGAGCCTAGATTGCGGCCAACCTTCACTTTTACTAATAGACCCCACCAAACTTAAAGCCTCGAAGCTTTTAAGTTCACCTATCAGTGAAGAATCGAGTTTTTCCAACGTCTCATGAGCGGGGCAAAGAATCAACACCTCTGGTTCCGACACTCTGTCCGACAACGAGGAGCCATCCTTAGCATTCAATCGCTTAACGGCTTCTGCATAGGAGACTCTCGGAGACACATAACCACTGGGAACAATCACTGATTTAACAGGTGGCTTACATTTGAACTGAGCGACGTCTTTCTTCTGACCAGATCTATCGAATCTTGCGAGATTAGCACGAATCCTATAATTCCCCAACCATATCCCGTTTAGGCTATCGGCCAGAATAGCACTCTGCTTGACTTTAACAAACCTCACGAAACCAAAACGCTTCCCCCACCTATTCCTCTTCTTCGCAATGTACAAATCGACCAGCTCACCTTGTTTCTGAAAAACTCTCCACAGACTTCGCTCTGATTCATCTTCAGGAAAATTGGTGAAGAAGAAAGTCGAAGCTCTCCCCCTAAGATTGTCGCTACCGAGAGGAGAGCGAAACATGATGCTTTACTTTTATGTAAAATGATGATATGGGTTGGTGAATGGTGCCAATGATGATATGATTGGGGAGGCAATAGACAAACATCACAGCTCATATATAATTCAATATAATCCAATAGATGCCAAAAGTTGCCTTTGAACCCTATAAATGCTCTTTAACATCATCTTTCTTTTACCAAACTAAACCTTATCTCAATTCTTGAATTTTGCATTAGTTTTCAAGAAAGCTCAGGCAGATGGAAGGCTCATCATCTACATCTCATTTTAGATCTATTAGTTTGCCTTCTAGATTAACCAACCCTTCTTGTACCAAGATTGAAACTAAGATCAACGAGTTGAAAGCGTTGGGAAGCTTGGTGGTTTCAAGTGAAAGCATTCAAAGTGGTTTGGTTGGGTTGGCAGAGTTGTATGTTTGCGTGGAGGAGCTTGTTCGATCTCCCAAAACCCAACCGCCAATTTCACGCCACCAGAATGGAGCCTTCATTGAAGATGCCCTGGAGGGGTCGATTGGGTTGTTAGATTTGTGTGGTACCCTCAAAGACATGATCATGTTGATGAGGGAAAACGTGCAAATTCTTCAATCCGCCTTAAGAAGGAAAGGTGGTAATTCAACCGTTGCTACTCATATTGCAATGTATCTATCTTTTAGGAAAAAAACAAAGAAGAACGTCACCAAGACCCTTGGGACACTAAAGAATCTAGAAAAGAAAATGGGTTCATTTCTTCTTCTAGATGTAGATCACCATGTCTCCTTAATGGTGAATAAAGTGCTTGGTGAAGTTTATGCACTCACAATCTCTCAATTTAAATCTGTTTTGGTCTTCGTATCAACAAAGACCAAGTCGACTAGTGGGGTTCAGCTTATATCGAAGTTGGTGTCCAAGAGTACATCAACACAAGCCAGAAGTATAACGTCTATCAGTGAGATGGAAACCATTGATTTGGTTATCACATCATTGCAGAAAAGTTTGTGCAATGGTGACACAAAGAACGTTGATATCCAAATGACATTAAAAAAATTGCAAATACTTGGTGCGAGTCTTGAAGGGTTCGAGGCTGGATTAGATTGCGTTTTCAGGAGATTAATTCAAAGTAGAGCTTCCCTTCTTAATATCGTAGCTTGTTAGACATCCAAAGTTTTTACATGCCAGTTTTATGCACTTTTTAATTGCATTAATTTGCTGGTGTTCTTGTTTTATTTTTTTACAAAGTTTTGCAAGTGTTTTAAAGTAATGTGCATTACCATCAATATGGTCTGCTTGTTTTATTTTTGTTTCATTATTTTTAGATTGATATCCAATTTTCTATCTGTAAAACATCCAAGATGTATTTACAAAAACAGAAATTTCTTAATTCTTGAGTCTATAACGAACAAATTGGTGCAATCGTGATGATGTTGGTGGTATTTGGTAATTGATGGTAAAAGGTCTTGAACTATTTAGATCGAGATGCTAATGGTATGGAACCTGCCTTCAAGGACACGAATATGGTGAAACCTTTTTTGGTTAACTATGATTTCGTAGCCTAAATTGAAAAGATTATTTTTTTTTGTACAATCATACAGATACCATATAAGCGTATTATTGTGTATATACAAGTTTAATTAAATTCAAACACCTATGAATGCTTTCATTGTTTTACGTTTGCATTTAATTAGTTGTTAATTAACGAATTATGTTTCACATAAACATAGATAACTATTTGTTAACTAAAGAATTTGACATTGTGTAACGAGTAGTGCCACACGCTATAGTAATATATAAAACATTCATATTAGCTATTTTATAAAAAAAAAAACATTAAATAAAAAAATATCTTATATAAAGAAGCTTTAAAATGTTTCTTATAAAAATATGTGTTTATGTGATATTTTTATAATTGTCATATAAAATAACTAATACGACGTTTTATTTAAAATTGTAATAAGAAACTTGTTAAGAAGCCTCAAATGGGGGTCGTATAAACTTATGTATTCTTTTTAGATATGATGCTTAATGGTTTGATCAATTATTAGGACACTAATTAAACATTATTTATGTAAACCAAAATTTTTATTACAGCGAGATGGACATGATGGATAGATCATGATGGTTCTGTCTTCCCTAACTTTTTTTTAACGAAAGATAACCCACGCACACGTCCTGTCATGAAGTCGACGAAGTATTCGGGATTCATACGGGCATCCGACTAATCTAGACGACCATGAACTAACTCGAAAGCCGACCCATGGTTTGGGTATCGCCAAATGCTCACCCGATGAATCGAACCCGGATAGATAGGGATGTTATCTACTGTCCCTTCCAACTATGACTTTGTCTAATACAAATGAATGAGGTATTTTACTTTGGATATTCTATCTTCCCATCTATGATTTCCAAAGTAAATTAATACCCCTCTCATTTGTATTAGACAAACTCCAACCATTCTAATCAAGTTACAAAATTAAAATTTCAAAGAAGTAAAGGTTTCTAGATGTTGAATAAACAATTAGGATAATCTTAAACCATTAACTTTGAATAATATCCATTTTCTTGATCTTCTATTGTAGACAAGGCTGATATGCCAGCCTTTAGTGTTTCTAACTAAAACACATATCCATTCCTAGGTATATATTTAATTTAGAGGTGTATTTTATGGTTCTTTTTTATATCTACCCATGCATTTCTGAATACTTGGTCATGAGTTGGTGGTTCCTGCATATAAATATATGCAAATCTCAAATACTTATATACATAAAGATCAAGTGAATATATATATGTGGATGCACCCAGCACCACCGGTTGTATAATAATGTATAATTTATATATGGAAAGCGTAGTAGCAACAAAAAGATTAGATTTTTGGGTTGGTGAATGGTGCCAAAGATGATTGGGGAGGCAATAGACAAACATCACAGCTCATATATAATTCAATAAATAAACCAATAGATGCCGAACGTTGCCTTTGAAACCCACTACGTTCTTTGCTTCTTCTGTCCCTATAAATGCTATTTAACATCATCTTTCATTACCAAACTGAACATTATCTACATTCTTGAATTTTGCATTAGTTTTCAAGAAAGTTCAGCAAGATGGAAGGCTCATCATCTACATCTCATTTTAGATCTATTAGTCTGCCTTCTAGGTTAACCAACCCTTCTTGTACCAAGATTGAAACGAAGATCAACGAGTTGAAAGCGTTGGGAAGCTTGGTGGTTTCGAGTGAATGCATTCAAAGTGGTTTGGTTGGGTTGGCGGAGTTGTATCTTTGCGTGGAGGAGCATGTTCGATCTCCCAAAACCGAACCAGCACTTTCACGCCACCAAAATGGAAACTTGGTTGAAGATGCCTTGGAGGGGTCGATTGGGTTGTTAGATTTGTGTAGCACCCTCAAAGACATGATCATGTTAATGAGGGAAAACGTTCAAATTCTTCAATCGGCCTTAAGAAGGAAAGGTGGTAATTCAACGGTTGCTACTCATATTGCAACATATCTATCGTTTAGGAAAAAAACAAAGAAGAACGTCACCAAGAGCCTTGGAACACTAAAGAATCTAGAAAAGAAAATGGGCTCATTTCTTCTTCTCGATGTAAATCACCATGTGTCATTAATGGTGAATAAAGGTCTTGGAGAAGTTTATTCACTCACAGTCGCTCTATTTAAATCTATTTTGGACTTCGTATCAACGAAGGCCAAGTCAACTAGCGGGGTTGAACTTATATCGAAGTTGGTGTCCAAGAGTACATCAACACAAGCCAGAAGTATGACGTCAATCAGTGAGATGGAAACCATTGATTTGGCTATCACATCACTACAAAAAAGTTCGTGCAACAGTGACACCAAGAATGTTGATATCCAAATGACATTAAAAAAATTGCAAATCCTTGATGCGAGTCTTGAAGGGTTTGAGGCCGGATTAGATTGCATTTTTAGGAGATTAATTCAAAACAGAGCTTCCCTTCTCAATATCGTAAATTGTTAGACATCAAAAGTTTTTATATATGCCAGTTTTATGCATGTTTTTAATGGCATTTGCTGGTGTTTTGTAACAATGTTTTGCATGTGTTTTACGTCTAATGTACATTATCCTCATTAATAATAGGTTTTCTCTCTTCTTTATTAATTAGATTATCAATTATAAGTTTAATAAAGTTCTCTTCTTTCGTTCACCATTAATTACGATCAACGTTAGTTGGCCCTTTTGTGTTTTCCTATTGCGTTAGTTGGTATTAGAGCATAAACTTTCTTGTCTTTTCACCTTTAAGATGACAAATCAACTACCTCTACAACCTTCCCTTATTCGAACAGATTTTGATGAGGTCACAACAACTTTTACCACAACCCTCACTACTCTGACAACAACCTTGACGAATCAAATAAAAGCATTGCTTATTTATGGTGGGATAATGTTGGCTGATTCAGCAAGATTCAAAGAGTAGGAAAAATGGATTCAAGGTGTTTATTTTAGGAGAGCTCTCAAAGTTTACATACACCTACACACTCTAAGCACAATAAACGACTCTCATACCCTAACTTTAATCACAAGGCCCCTTGTGAATCCCAAACAATAGAGAATGAATGATGGAGAGAAAACTAGAGGAAATGATTAAGCATTGATGAACATCTAGTTATGAGAATGTGGTAGAATGTAGAGGAAAAGACAAGAGAATAAAACTACTTCTTGGGATTGCTTCTCATTCAAAATAGTAGGCTACCAATTCTACACAAAACCCTAGGCTATAGCATTGTATTTATAGCACTAGGTAATATGGAATTACAAGAAAGGCCCTTAGAGTCTATGACTCTTTACAAAAGAGGGCCAACATAAAGCTAAAGCAAATACTAGGAATAGGAAAATACTAGATAGACCCTTGACTTCTTCACAACCCTCAAAGTAGGGTCTAACAATCTCCCCCTTTGGGAAGAAGTCAGAAGGGTGGTGGAAGCTCCAGCGCCGGCTCCCACTTCGACATCTGCAGGAATTCATCCCATTCTCCAATGATCCTTGCTCTCATCTGCATCGCCGCTTCTACACGTCGGTGCATCAACCTCTCCTTGAGCTTTCTCTCGATCAAGTTCATGGCCTCCAGTATCTTTCCCTTTCCGTCAATGAACTTTCGCTCTGGTACCTGATCTGTTGGGAATCGGAGGCTACAAAACATGCACAGCGGAATAAAAGGCCTGATTCCCAATCGAGGATCCAATCCTAAACACATACAGATACAAAAAGAGGGTTATGAAAAATTACCTCGTTGTATGGTTTACGCGAACGAAACTGGACTGCTGGCGGGGAATACACCGCTACTGCACCACCGTGAGATCGGTTGCTAGACCACCTCGGGTTCCTCCTGGAAATCGATGGAGAGAGAGATGGGAGGGTTTTTGGTTTTTCTCTGGGGTTTCTTTTCAGTTAAGATTTTATCGAATGAATAAACTGACCAGGGTTTGCCATATTTATAAAACTAAATATGGCAGTACCCAATAAAGAAAGCCCGTTCGATTAAAAAGCCCATTAAGGTTATTTAATCAAACTCAAACTCTTTATTTAATTAATAAACTATTAATTAAATAACTTAACCCTTTAATTAATTAATTAACTATTAATTAATCCAATAAAATATTTCAACTGATATTTTATATATAACTAAATAATAAATAACCATTTATTATTTATTTCTCACTCAATAATTAATTTCTACTAATTAATTATTCCATCAAACCACTTGATCTCCAATTGGGTGTGTAGCAGTGTGACCCACTAGTGTCTTATAACATTGGACACGGTAAACCCTGTTACTATCTTGCACATAATCCTAACAGACTCCCACTTGTGCCAGACTAGTAACTGTACTGTTACCATTAGCCTAAGGAGGTCCCTAGCCAGACACTTAGGTTAACCAGGTTATAAGATCTCTTATATCCAGAGATACAATTCACGCTTGAATTTGTACACAGGTTCATTCCTTTTGCACACGATATTTCTAAAGTGACTTAAGACATGGAGTGGAGGATTCATTTCTTAAGATCAAGTATTTCTTGACTCTGATTCCGATTGCCTGCAGTAACGGATATTACTAAATAACCCCTGTTATTCTATCCGAGCGTGGCCACGCGTTTTCTGCCAATCTTAATCGTCAAGGGGCCCGAAAATATCTCTCTTTTGAAAGAGGTGCAAATCCTTTCTTGACTACTTGCATTTGGATCCACGGCTTCCGCTGCATCTAGTCACGTCCCGTATGGCCACCCAGTTACGGTGCAGCGTTAGTACGTGCTAAGAGTACAGTAGTCCTCGCGTTCCCAAACCGAGTATCTCAGGTCTAAGGACAACCTATCAAGTCAGTGCTTATGACTGAGGCTCCATGAAGCAGACTTGATTACTGGTCACTTCCAATACCCAAACTCTCTGATGAGTATCTATAAATACTTGGTCACATCACTTGTGCTTTTATTCTCTACTTTGAATAAATCATCAAGTATTTATAATAGCGTTAAACTCCTTATTGAAATTCCCATTTCAATAAGTGGCTACGGAAATTTTAGATTTTATACAAAACTTTGTAAAATCATGGATACGTTTAAATATGCAAAAATAGTTAATTTAGAACAATCATGAAAATAAAACCTCCATTTATTTCCAACACACTGTGAAATAAAAACTTTACATGATTACATTGTTTCTAAATTAGACTATAGTAATAATTGATAAACTAAGAACTAGCTACTGGCTTCCAGGTACTGCATCCCAATGGAATTCGCATGTGCCTCATGCTTTACCCTTGCTAGTGGCTTTGTCAGCGGATCTGCGACATTGTCTTCTGTTGGAATCTTGCATATTCTCACATCTCCTCTTCCAATGATCTCTCGGATGAGGTGATACTTTCTGAGCACATGTCTTGACTTGTGATGCTCTCTAGGTTCCTTTGCTTGCGCCACGGCTCCCGAGTTATCACAGAATATATCAATCGGTCTCGAGATACTGGCAACCACTCTGAGATCCGATAGAAAATTCCTTAGCCAGACAGCTTCCTTTGCCGCATCAGATGCTGCAATGTACTCTGCTTCTGTAGTTGAATCTGCAATCGTGTCCTGCTTCGAGCTCTTCCATGAGATCGCACCTCCGTTTAGGGTAAAGACGTACCCTGACTGTGACCTGAAGTCATCTCTGTCGGTCTGGAAACTAGCGTCAGAGTATCCGATGACACTAATTTCATCCTCAGAACCTCCAAAGACCAAGAACATTTCTTTCGTTCTTCTCAGATATTTAAGAATGTTCTTGACAGCCACCCAATGGGGTTCACCCGGATTCTGTTGGTATCTGCTCGTAACACTTACTGAGTAAGCAACATCGGGCCTAGTACATAGCATGGCATACATAATCGATCCAATTGCAGAGGCATATGGGACCGATTTCATCTTGTCCTGATCTTGACTAGAAACAGGACACTGTGTTTTACTTAACACTATGCCATGTTGCATCGGGATAAATCCTTTCTTGGATTCATCCATCCTGAATTTCTTCAGGATTTTATCGATATACGTATTTTGGCTAAGTCCGATAAGCCGCTTAGATCTATTTCTGTAGATCTTTATACCGAGTATATAAGCGGCTTCTCCAAGGTCTTTCATCTGGAAACATTTGCTTAACCAACTCTTAACACTCTGTAAAGTTGGTACATCATTTCCTATGAGTAGAATGTCGTCTACGTATAAGACCAAGAAGGTTACTATGCTCCCACTGAACTTAGTGTAGACACACGGCTCGAACTCACTTTTGGTAAAACCAAACTCTTTGATTCGCTCATCAAAGTGTAAGTTCCAGCTTCGAGATGCTTGCTTCAATCCATAAATGGATTTTAGCAGCTTACACACCTTATTAGGATTCTTAGGATCTTCAAATCCTTCTGGTTGTTCCATATAGACGTCTTCTGTTAACTTTCCATTCAGAAAGGCTGTCTTGACGTCCATTTGCCAAATCTCGTAGTTAAAGTATGCTGAGATGGCCATAAGAATTCTAATTGACTTTAACATGGCCACTGGTGAAAAGGTTTCATCATAGTCAATACCATGAGTTTGCGTGAATCCTTTTGCGACCAGTCTGGCTTTGAAGGTGTGTACGTTCCCATCCATGTCGGTTTTCTTCTTGAAAACCCATTTGCGCCCAACAGCCTTACAGTGTTGTGGCAAATCAGTCAACTCCCAAACTTGGTTGTCGTACATGGATTGCATCTCGGCCCTCATGGCTTCCTGCCATTGCTCAGACTCACTGCCTGACACAGCTTCTCCATAGGATGTTGGTTCATTTAAGTCTCCGCTATCTTGAGAGACTAGGAACCCAAGATACCTATCTGGTTCTTGTCTTACCCTGCTGGATCTGCGAAGGTCCTGTGTTTGCACTTCCTCAATCGGCTCTGATTGAGGTTCAACATTGTTATGTTGAATTTCTGGCTCAACAACTGGTGTAGTGTTTTCTTCGTCTACTACCTGTAGATCTACATCCTTTCTGGTGTTCTCTAGACTGAGAAACTTTTCTTCCAGAAATTTTCCATTTCGAGCAACAAAAACTTTGTTCTCTTCAGGGTTGTAGAAGTAATATCCCACGGTGGTCTTGGGATATCCAACGAAGAAACACTTGTCGGATTTGGGCTTGAGTTTTTCTGAGGTGGGTCGTTTGACGTAAACCTCACAACCCCAAATTTTCAGAAAAGATATGTTGGGTTTCTTACCCTTCCACAACTCGTATGGAGTCTTTTCTACCGACTTTGTTGGCGCTCTGTTCAGTATGTGTGCTGCTGTTTCGAGCGCATGTCCCCAGAATGATATTGGCAGCGAAGAATGACACATCATCGTTCGTACCATGTCAAGCAAAGTACGATTTCTCCTTTCTGATACACCGTTCATCTGAGGTGTATACGGAGGATTGAGTTGGGATACAATCCCACACTCCATTAGATGATTGTCAAACTCATCACTTAGATATTCGCCACCACGATCCGACCGTAAGAACTTGATCCTCTTGTCAAGTAGATTCTGTACTTCATTCTGATATTCCTTGAATTTCTCAAAGGTTTCAGATTTATGTCTCATCAAGTAGACATAACCATACCTACTGAAGTCGTCAGTAAAGGTAATGAAGTACCGGTATCCTCCTCTTGCTACATGACTGAAAGGTCCACATACATCTGTGTGGATTATTTCAAGCAAGTCAGTAGCCCTTTCATTTTCATTGTTGAAAGGTTGCTTTGTCATTTTGCCAGATAAACAAGATTCGAATTATCAAAAGGTTTATAATCGAAATTGCCAAGAAAACCTCCTTTTAGGAGTAGTTCAACGCGTTTCTTGTTTATATGGCCCAAACGACAATGCCAGAGGTAAGTCTGATCCTCAATATCCTTGGATCGCTTACTTATATGATAGATTTCACTACTGTTGTCTTGTAGATTTACAGTGTATAGACCATTCACGGGTGTAGCTTTAAAATAGAAAATATTATCTTTAAAGACTGAAATCATTTTATAATCATATTTATAATAAAAACCTTGGTCTACTAATAAATCAAAAGACAAAACATTCTTAATCATGTTTGGAATATAATAACAATTATCCAGTTCCAAAACTAGACCTGAGGGTAAACTAAGACTATAAGATCCCACGGCTTCAGCAATCAACGGAGTGCCTTCGCCAACTCGTAGGTTCGAACGGTCCTTCCTCAGAGTCTTTCTTCTAGTGAATCCCTGTAAATGATTACAAATGTGGTTACCACTGCCTGTATCAATTACCCATGATTCATAAGAAGTGATTAAGCAATCTATCATAAAGATACCTGGAGCATCGGGTAAACCGATCTCTATCTGGTCGATATTCATCGAGTGCTCACAAATATCCTCGCTGCCGCACTCTGGGCAACTCAGATCTCCCAGCTCATCAATTATATCAGTGTCCATGAGATTCGCAGGTTCGGGTGCTGGCTCTAGACTGGCCAGGATATCTTCATGAACTTTATCCACGTCGTTCTTTGGTTCCTTCATGTAGGCACTAGCTGTGTCCTGAACTTCCTTTGTGAGGGAGAACCACATGAGGTACACTAACTCCTCCTGAGTCATCTTGTACCCCAGACGTGATAAACATTTAAAAAGCCTTCTCATTTCAATAAGATGGTTTTTAACTGACTGACCCTTTTGTAGCTTCAGGGAGAGAATCTCTTGCATGATCAAAAGCTTGCCCGTATGCTTGTAGAAACCTAACTGGTTTTCTACATTTCTCACAACCTCGTGACAGAATTTCACTCTTAAGTCTCCCGTGAACTCGGGTGACATAGAGAAAACTAGAATGGACATTACATCCGATTCATCTGCCATGAATCTGAAATATTCAGCAAATTCCTCTTCAGGGGCATTGCTTTTAGGTCGTGACATGGGCTTATTGATCACATAAAGCTTACCCTGGGCACTCAAAACATTCTGTAAGTGTAACTTCCAAACTGGAAAGTTCTAGCCCGTAAGCTTCCACTTGCCCGTAATAAGGCGAAGTGATTCCTCAGGTGAATAAAACGGAATGCTAATTGGAGACATCTACAGAAGAATATAAATTCCAATTTAGTTTATAATTATATAACTCTAATAAATTATTACCCTTAAAATAAATTTATTAGACTAGAATCCATATTTCACATGTGTCGGGAAGCATGTGATCATGTCAGACCGACTCATGCGATCTATGGTAGGTAAAACTATACCAATCGTATTCTAACTCGAAAATACGACTTCTAGATCGTCGAGACATCGGATATTAATAGTCCGTGCATATTTAGTCCCTCTAGTGCATTTTGGCCTGGTACCACCCAGTGAATAAATAATTACCAAAATAGATTGCACCACCCGGGACCTGGACAAGCTCTGGCCGGTACCACCCGGAGATAATTCACAGAGTTTTATCACCCTCCAGTTTCAGTTTGAACACGGGCGTTCATAGTGTGTGCACTTACAACGCCCTATGTACCTTACACCAGAGGTGCCCCCAAAGTGGGTTGCACTTACTAATCTATGATTTGAACAAGGGTCAAAATTGCCAGTTTCCTTTTTCAAGAACTTTGAAAAATTGGATCCAAACACTAACTGTATTTGTATCCTATTAATTTTTAAACAATTTGTTCAAAAGGCAATTTATATTTAATAACAATTACGTAAATTAAACAACCACGCAATTTAAATATAAAAAGCACACTCATAGCCTAAACCCTTAAACTAATGTTGTTTTGTGAGCCAACACAAAACAACAGTCTCAACCCTAAGTGACAAAAGTCTTCAACTTCTGGCACTCCCACTGGCTCCGAGATCCACGGTCGTCATCTTGTCTCCGTCTTGATAACTAATTATTACAAATGGGTTTTAAATGGCACGCAGGCCTCCCAAACTATTCTAATAATTTGAAATTACAAGAAGGGTTGTAAATGGCACGCAGGCCTCCCAACTATTCTAAAACGGATAAATAAAATAAAATAAAACACAACCATGGGTCTAAAAGGGTTCAGCTATGACTCATTACAATTAAACGAATTAAAATATAACTGAATTTTAACCGGATAATTATAAAACCAAAAATTAATTTAAAACAAATTAATTAATTTAATCCTGAATCGTTTTAACCTTATCTGATAAAAAACGATCCCTACCTCGAAGTCTATCCGGTTTTGACTATCACCGATCCGCCAAAACGTGGCCGTCGATCGGTGGATCCCCATTGCCGGCGATGATGACAATCATGCCACCACCGCCGCCCGTACCACCATCAATTTCCGGCGACAGCAGTGGTTTGAAAAACATCACCGCCGCCTAACGTATTGATCATCTCCGGCGACAGCGGCGGCTCGTGAGCCACCACCGCCGCCCGTCGGTGCTTATCGCATCAAATAACCACCATCACCACCGGCGACAGCAGCGGATTTCATCACCACTGCCGCCGTGGTCTCGCGGCGGACGAAAAAAAAATCAATTGCCGCCACCACCGTGACTGGTGGCGCGGCGGATCAAGGGTTCGGCGGCAAACGGCAATCGCCGCTGCCACCGTTTGCCATACAACCGATCGCCACCGTCTGCCGCCTATCGGCGGTCTTTGATTTTCGATTGACACCACCGCCACCACAATCGGTGGTGCGGTGGTGGTTCTCGTTGATCGCTCATCGTTGCTGCTGCCCGACGTCACAGCCACCAAGCGGGTGGTGTGACCGGCGATTTCACGTTCAATCGATACCACCACCACCACAATCGGTGGCACGGTGGTGGTTCCCATCTTTGATCGGTGCTGGCCGACGCCACAACCACCAAGCGGGTGGTGTGGCCGACGGTTTGCAATGCGATGACGGCTTGTGGTGGTTTGGTTCTCCGGCGATCGGCCTGGAGGTCCGGCCGGCTAACTGCCGCCGTTCCACCGCCGATCGTCGTTACGTTAGGTTTTACTAAAAATCAGATTTTAACGCGAAAAAGTAACGATTTTTACAAAACCTAAATAACTAACAAGCAGCTTAAACCTGATCTGTTAGGTTTAGGAAGTGGCTCTGATACCACTGTTGGGAATCGGAGGCTACAAAACATGCACAGCGGAATAAAAGGCTTGATTCCCAATCGAGGATCCAATCCTAAACACATACAGATACAAAAAGAGGGTTATGAAAAATTACCTCGTTGTACGGTTTACGCGAACGAAACTGGACTGCTGGCGGGGAATACACCGCTACTGCACCACCGTGAGATCGGTTGCTAGACCACCTCGAGTTCCTCCTGGAAATCGATGGAGAGAGAGAGAGAGATGGGAGGGTTTTTGGTTTTTTCTCTGGGTTTCTTTTCAGTTAAGATTTTATCGAATGAATAAACTGACCAGGGTTTGCCATATTTATAAAACTAAATATGGTAGTACCCAATAAAGAAAGCCCGTTCGATTAAAAAGCCCATTAAGGTTATTTAATCAAACTCAAACTCTTTATTTAATTAATAAACTATTAATTAAATAACTTAACCCTTTAATTAATTAATTAACTATTAATTAATCCAATAAAATTTCAACTGATATTTTATATATAACTAAATAATAAATAACTATTTATTATTTATTTCTCACTCAATAATTAATTTCTACTAATTAATTATTCGATCAAACCACTTGATCTCCAATTGGGTGTGTAGCAGTGTGACCCACTAGTGTCTTATAACATTGGACACGGTAAACCCTGTTACTATCTTGCACATAATCCTAACATGATCAGCCAAAAGTCTACTCTGCATCCCGTTGTAGACGTAGAGAAGGGTCCCGTCGCAGAACTTGGCAAGTTCGCCAAATCTCATAAACCTGCGCTCCCTCTTCTTCCTCGTCACATAGAGAACCCCGTGCTCCGGTATCCTGGTTGGCATGTACGGAAGATAAGCATCAATACCAGGTACGAGCAGGTTCGGTCTGAGCAGGTTGACCTTCGGCTGGCGGCTCTCGATCGCAAGCTGGTAGTCCGTCACCCGCGCAAGAGTGATCGCGTGGCGAACGTACTTCTTCAGAATTTCAGTGCCGTCTCTGTAGTGTTCAGGTCGGAGAATTGGACCCTGGAGGTACTTGATGAGCGTGAGAAAATCTTCCAAATGCACCCGATCAAGATCTGCTTCCGTGAAGGTCCAGTCCTGCAACACTCCTCGAGGAACGCCGGTCCCATACATACGGACATCGTACTCAAGGAACAACTGATGTCCATGTTTGTAAGGGCGCATAGCAGTTACCTTGATGAAACGACGTCTGATTCTTTGACGTCCGTGGGTGGCCCAGTTGCACATCCTTTGGTGCACATAAGCAGTCCTTATTCTTTTCGTCTTGATGTGCGAGATCCCGAAGTAGACCTTTCGAGACCATACGTGCAGTTTCTCCTGCTGGAAGATACGGGAGAAGGACTCCTCAAGGAATGGCCGGAAGATGACTGAATGGTTCCAGTTGAGCTGGATGACGGCTGGAGCAGCGGATTCTGGATCTGTCGAGTGGATGGTCCGAGGAGCTTCTGGAGTAGGAAACTCGAATGCAGATAGAAGGCTGGTGTAGTCTGAGTCCCGGACGATGTCGTCCCCCCTCTGGAAAATCCTGAGGCTCTGAGCAAGCGACCGAAGAATCTTCCGGGCTTCCTCCGGAATTTGAACATCTGATAAATCTGTCGGCGCTGCTTCTGGGGAACTACGTCAATCTGCGCCGTATCGGTCATCTGAGGAAACTGAACGGTCTCCCCTGCCGGGATTGGCTCGTAGTGCCAACTCCCCATGTCAGGGATCTCCTCCGTGTCTGAATCGACATAGGGAGCGTCGGCGGCAGCAGACTCTGATGGAGCAGTCGAGGGGGCGGCCGTGGAAGCTGGAGCGGATGTAGATCCGGAACCCAAGGCTTGAGCGAGGCCGATGCGAGGTCTCTGGGCTCCTTGCATCTCCCCCTCATGAGGACCTGCGTCCGGGTCAGTGTCATCATGTCCCCTTTTTGAGGACTGAGACTGAGGCCGGCACGCTGCCTCGAGTTCGCGTATACGGCGGTTGGCGGCTTCCAACTGTGCCTCTCGATCTGCCAACTGTGCATCCCTGGCGGCTAGTAGTTCCTCCGCTCGCTTGAGCTTAGCCGAAAGCTTGTCGTTCTGAGTAGTGAGCGCGGAGACTGTCATGTTGAACTCGGCTTCAAGTACGTAGCCCGGGATGGCTTTTTGAGTAGTTGGTTGAGGAGGTTGTAGACGGAGGATTGGCTCAGTGCGGAGAGGAGGAGCCACGGATTGATGCTGTTGAAGTTCAGTAGACTTGCCTTTTGCTTGGCGTCGTAGCTCTTGTAGTTTGGCCTCTCGATCGGCGTCCCGAGACTTCAAGGTCTCTATCTCTCCTCTTTGCTCGTTGAGAGCACTCTTGAAAGCCTCAAGTTTGGCGTTCCGGGAGGCCTCAGCGCGGTCGAGCTCCGCGAATCTGGTTTGGACGACTTTTAGGATGTCGTCCGAATCCGTCAGGCCTAAGAGCCTCGGTGGTGCGTGAGCGTCTTTAAAGACTTCGCTCGAGTATGTCGGACCCGGTCCCGGTAGTACAACACCCGGTGCCACTTGGGCTCCAGTTGTCGAGAAGAGTCCTACTGAGGTGCTCTCTCGGCCTGACGTCACCGCTGGTATGATGTTGACGGTGTCAGGGCTTCCGGCGGATCCTCGAAGGGCGTCATCAGACGCACCGACTCTCCCCGTTCCGGCCAGGCCACTCGGGCGGGCGGATGATGCTCCAAACTGTGTCCTACCCAAATGAATGACGTGATATGTCTCGGGAAGTGGATCTAAGACACTTGGTGCACGGAAAGAAGTCGAGAGGTGGGGCAGTTCCTCTCTTATCTCAACATTGACCGACTCCGAGTGAGTGGTCAATGGAAGTTGTGTTAAATCCCCGTGTGAAGATGAAACGACCATCTGTTGAGAGAATGCCGAGTGGGTGGCTTGGGTGTGCAAATGCGCTGGTTGGCTGCAAGCGTCTTGACCCGACGTCATCACGTGACCGGTCTGAGTGTGGGTTGCCTCTGTGGGGGAATGACTCGGGGTAGACGGGAGTCCTAGGGTGTCTAACCTAGTGGGTTCTTCATCTCCTCCCTGTTCTTCTATCCTAAGCCATTCTTCGTCTAAGTGGACCTCTTCATCTTCGGTCTCTTTTCTTAGACCCTCACCAGCACCCTCAAGGTCTTCATCACCTTGTTTCTCCACTGTCGATCCCACTTCATCTTCATCACCATCACGACCGTCAGTTCGGCCATCTGAATCAACGTCATCCTGTTTGAGGATGTCCACGGAGTCGTCTCCGTTGAAAGATGACGTGACCTCATCTTCATCTCTTTGAGCTCTACCGCTCTTGAGGTTGTCTACCTCCTCGGAAGAACCATCACCGAAGTCCACTTGTTCAGACTCGGTGGCCTCAACATCAACGACCTGTCGATCGGACGGAGTGTGCTCGGAGGTGGATGAGTCCTTGCCTTCACCATGGTCTGAATCACCATCTGAATCGTCTCCAGAAGGTTCGCCGTGTGGATCACCTTGTGGTCCGGGAGCAGCGTCAGTGTGGGGAGGTGAAAGAACGTGTGCTTGTTCTTGTGGAGAAGCTTCCACGTCTTCACCTTGACCCTCGAGTGATTGAGCTGGTGACGGCTCCCGTTCTTCATCATGAAAGGGTGACGGCGGCGAGTACCTCTGAGTACCGGTGTACTGCTTCGTTCTTGATCTGATGTAGTATTCTGCCGAGTGTTCTTCCTCATCAACCAATTGTCGTTGAGTGCGGCGACCCCTTGCTTGTCGAACTTGTTGATAGAGAGCGCTCGGACGGACTTGAGGCACGTGTGGAACCGCGGATCTGCTGACTATTCTACCCGGCTCCCCCCTCACGTCCACTCTCATAACCCCTGAACCGAAGGCTCCCCCTGTGGAACCCCGGGGCTCGGCACCTAGGGCCCGAGCCGAGTGACGGACGGCTTGCACATCCTGGGCAGGGCTCCTCGGCTCTGAGGAGTCCGTGGATGTGTCGTCTAAACCTATGGACGCCCTGTATAGTCCTACGCTCGTTGTTTCCCTATCGGCGGTATCCAACACGTGGCGAGGTATCGGCATCTCCACTTGCCCTGGCTTGAGCGTTCGATACTTGGATCTGGAGAGTTCCTTGCTCTTGAAGGTTGGGTGACGAGATCGGCGATCGACTTCTGGATGGCGGTCCATGTGATCTCGGATCATCAGGGCAAAGAAGCGCATCCACGGGATGGACGAGTGTTTGGTGCGCTGGTCGTTCGGGTCCACATCCCGTGTGATATCTATCCATAGCTGAGCTGCTACGTCAATCCT
This sequence comes from Centaurea solstitialis, assembly GCA_030169165.1. Lineage (NCBI taxonomy): Eukaryota > Viridiplantae > Streptophyta > Magnoliopsida > Asterales > Asteraceae > Centaurea > Centaurea solstitialis. The sequence continues at coordinate 10,011,267 of CM058040.1, read as the reverse complement.
ACGTCCGTAGATCACGGAGTGGATGACCTGCCACAGTTGTGTCGAGGCCTTGTCAATGCCCTTGACTTTGGCAGACAGGCTTCGGTTCATGATACTGAACAATGTCGCCCAGAGAGGTGGCAGCATGCTGTTGGTGACCTGCGAAATCCCGTTCAGTCGTTGGCCGGGGTTGTTCATCACTCCGATGGCCAGGATCTCACTGAAAAGTAGTGGAACGTCAAGTATCGGCTCAAAGGGAGCCTCAGCAGAGTCGGCCGGAAGGTGCAGAATGCATCTAAAATCAGCAAGAGTGACGGTGAGATCTGTCTGGTCGACACGGCCTACGAGGAATCTGGCTCTGTCGCGGTTGATGATCCTGGAGGTGTGCCAGAATTGTTGCAGATACATCATGGGCACAGAGGTGGTTGCCTGTAAGGAGTAGGCGATCGGATGCACCTTCAGTATCTCCAAGATCGCAGGTTCCTGAGCCGGGAAGCTGTTCAGATCCACATACTCGTTGTTTTGAGTTATGGGCTTAAGATCTTCCACGGAAATCAGTGCGCGGTCAGCAGCTGCATTGATTGGTTGAGCCATTTCGTGATCGTCTGGATGTAGTCGGATCGAAGAACGGAGGTCGGAAATTGCCGGAAAGTGGCCGGAAGCGGGACGGTTGTGTTGGCGGTTCGATGTGAGAGAGAGAGAGAGAGAGAGAATTTGAATATTCTTTAAACTGATGTGAAAGCATAAATTGAAAAGGACAAAAATCCTTTTTATATAATGGGAGGTCAACTTATCAGTTTAAGGATAAGTGTACCTACTTTTCACTCTCAACTTTCGAAAATGGCAGAAACACCCCCTAGACTACAAGTTTCACCCAAATGGAAAAACGAGTCCCTGAACTTGAGTTTTAGAAAGTTTTCAAAAACAGCCCTTGAACTTAAGTATCAGAAAATGGCAGATTCGGTCCCCGAACTTGAAAGTTCAGAAACTTGTCACATCCACCCCCTGAACTTGCAAGTTCACAAAAATGCACAAGTTCAGCCCCTTGACCTCTACGTAACGACTAACCTGGGTAGTTTTCTTCGGGTATTAACTGTGTAACCCCGGTATCGGATTCTATGCGAGTCCTGATTTGATATAATCAGAAGTCTTCGTTATTGTCCACACCTACAAAATAAAGTCCAGGATGGTATCCATTGTAGTGTGGATCCGAGAACATTAGCACAAACAAACATATGATTATATAGACACTCCCCCTCGAAAGATGCTATACTTACAAGACTCCCCCTACACACATGCATCCTAACAGATCCCCAACTCCCCCTAGACTTTAGGCGGGAGGTCTAACATTCCTAGCTTGCTAAGAAGGAAGAAATGGCGCTTCTTATCAAAGGCCTTAGTGAATAAATCAGCAAGCTGAAGATCACTTTCCACAAAATACAGTTCAATACTACCTTTTTCGACATGATCCTTGATGAAGTGGTATCGGATGTCGATATGCTTTGTTTTGGAGTGTTGAACTGGATTCGCGGTGATCTGAATGGCACTTTGAGAGTCGCAGTAGATTGGAATCTGGTTCATGGTGTATCCGAAATCCGCTAGTTGGGTTTTCATCCATAGAACTTGTGAGCAACAACACGCGGCGGCAATGTATTCAGCTTCGGCCGTGGAAAGTGACACACAATTTTGTTTACGTGACGACCAACTCACCAACTTGGTTCCAAGGAACTGGCAGGCTCCGGATGTGCTCTTCCTGTCCAACTTGCAACCTGCATGATCAGAATCTGTGTAGCCAATTAGCTCAAAACTAGAACCCTTTGGGTACCAAAGGCCAAAGTCTGGCGTGCCCTTTAGGTACCTAAGGATTCTCTTCACAGCCTTAACGAGCACAGACACCCGTGGAGAATACAATGTCAGGTCTACTGGCCGTGAGGTATAGCAAAGAACCAATCATTGCCCGATATTTCTTTAGATCTACCGGCTTGCCAGACAAGTCGGCGTCCATTTGAAATGATCTGGACATTGGTGTAGCAGCGGAGTTTGAGCCAACCACATCAAAACGTTTTAATAAATCGTGAACATATTTTGATTGGTTTATGAAAATGCCTTCAGGGCATTGACGGACTTGAAGTCCCAAAAAGAATGTCAATTCACCCATCATACTCATTTGAAATTGTGATTTCATAGTGTGCTCAAACTCTTTGCACAACTCAGGCTTTGTAGAGACAAAGATGATGTCATCCACGTATATCTGTACAATAACTAAATCATCACCTGATTTACGAAGGAATAAGGTGGGGTCGATTGTACCTTTCTTGTAGCCAGCTCCTAGCAAATAGATAGTGAGAGTTTCATACCATGCTCGTGGAGCTTGCTTGAGACCGTAGAGTGCCTTGTCTAACGCATAGACATGGTTGGGAAACCTCGGATCTACAAACCCTTCGGGTTGTTCAACATACACCTCCTCATGAAGGACATCATTCAGGAACGCACACTTGACGTCCATCTGGTAAACCATCATATTCTTGTGAGCGGCGTACGCGAGAAAAATCCGTATGGCTTCTATCCTCGCGATCGGCGCAAACGTCTCGTCGTAATCGATACCTTCTTGTTGGCAAAACCCCTTGGCGACCAAACGAGCCTTGTTGCGAATGACAAGGTTGTTTTCATCCTTTTTGTTCCGGAAGATCCATTTTAAGCCGATGATGGACTTCCCCCATGGTCGTTTTACTAGGCGCCAAACCTTGTTCCTTTCAAACTCTGCCAATTCATCTTGCATGGCCCTTACCCAGTCCGGGTCTGACAGGGCTTGATTGATTTCTGACGGCTCAAATTCGCTCAAGAAGCATGCGAAGAGACCTAAGTTGCCGGATTTCTTTGATGATCGAGTCTGGACGTTCCGAGATGGACTCCCGATGATTTGGGATGGAGGATGACTTCTTGACCACTTACTTGAATGGGGAAGAGTGACGTAGGACTCTTGGTTGTTTGTCGTGTCGTTCTCGTCTTGCACGACGAAGTTCCTTGACTGGATTCCCCCGGAAGGACCACCTGTAGCCCTTCCCAGTGGCTCAATATTCAGAACAACTTCCAGTCTGGGCTCCCGAACCACTTGAGCATACGATCTTTGAGAGGTGCTCGGAGATGGTTGCGGAGCGGCTTCAGTGACCGGAGCACGAACAGGGGTTGAATGCTGTGCTACAAGGGGTTCTGGTGAAGCTCCTGAAGGTTGTTCGTATGATGAATTCTGAGGTGGTGAGACCACTGGATCTGTAGTCGTATTCTGAGTGGAAGTAGTAGCCTCAGAGGTGCTTTCCGTCACGAAAGCATCGGACGATACAGACGTCGTGGAGTTTCCAGGTGCAGCAGGTACGATGATCGGACCAGTTAAGATCGGCAAATCATAGTCTGAAGGATCTATAAAATCTGAATCAAAGGTGTTAGGTCTAAAATCTGTGCTCGGTGGTGCATTAGGCAAGTCAGGCAGAATAGCATCAAGATTACTAGAGCTAGCATCAGAGAGAGTTTCAGTTTCAGAGAAATCTACATTAGTACTTTCCAGGATGGTTTGGGATCGTTTGTTGTAAACCCGATAGGCCTTTGAGTGTGGTGAGTATCCTTTGAAGATAGACTCATCAGCCTTGGGATCAAACTTTCCCAAATCGTCCCGGTCATTCAGTATATAACACTTACAACTAAATACCCGTAGATGCTTGATGTCAGGCTTACGCTTCTCAATCATCTCATAAGCGGTCTTTCCGGTTCGCTTTACGATGAGAGTGCGGTTTTGCGTGTAGCATGCCGTTGCAACAGCTTCGGCCCAGAATGATTTAGGTACGCCTGAGTGAGGCATCATGGATCTCGCTGCCTCGACCAACGTCCGGTTTTTCCTTTCTACTACCCCGTTTTGTTGGGGAGTACGAGCTGCAGAGAAGTTGTGAGAAATTCCCACGTCTTCAAGAAAGGAATGTAACTTCGTATTACGAAATTCGGTTCCGTTGTCACTTCTCAACTTCTTCACCTTGAGATTCAATGAAACTTGAATCCGTTTGATGAAGGCAATGATTCTGTCAGCAGCATCAGATTTGGCCCGAAGAAATTCAAGCCAAGTGAACCGAGAGAATTCGTCTACAAGAACTAGCATGTACTTCTTTCTGGCTAGACTTTCAATCCTCATCGGTCCACATAGATCCATGTGAATCATGTCGAGTGGACTTCGACAGTTAGTTTCCAACTTTGGAGGATGGGAACTTCTTTTCATTTTTCCTAACTCACACGCAGAACAAAGTGTGTCCTTGGAAAGGCGTTTCTCGGGAAGTCCACTGACCAAGCCTCTGGAAACCAGCTTGTTCATGTCTTTGAAGTTTTGATGACATAGCCTTTGATGCCATAACCAACTGTCTGCCTTGGTAGCTTTCGCGAGCAAACAGATCTTGTTATCTGGATGTGATAGATCTTCAAACTGAGGATGCGTTTGGGGAATGCACTTAAAGACGGTCGTGTACAGATTTCCAGTTCTACGTGCAGTTAGAACAGGCGTTTCGTCTTCAGTGTTCACAGTAGCTCCGTACATGAATTGTTTGCACCAGAAGCCATTGTCACAAAACTGGCTGGAGCTGAACATGTTGTAAGCCAAACCCCTTACAAACCTCACCTGCTTGATAACATACTTCCCATCTGTGATGCTTCCATACCCCTCTATCCTTTTAGGTCTTGAATCAGCCATCTTGACGTATCCCTCAAACTTTTCAACGAAGTCAAAAAGGAAGGACCGATGACCAGTCATGTGTCGATGGGCTCCAGAATCTATGTACCACACATGACTGACCTGCAAAAGGATTAAGCTTGTTTAGGGACCCATTGCCCAATGGGTTCCTTAGGGTTAGATGAAGTAGGTAAAGCACTCGGTGCAGTCTCCTTTTCGGATTTCTCCTTAGGCATAGGGGACTGTACTGGGGAGGAGGTTTTAGAGTTTCCTCTTCACCTCCTTCGTCTCTTATGAGACTTGGCATTCAAATTATGAGCATTTAAAGAACTAGCCACACCAAAGCGCAAAAGATTGTCAAACATAGTACACATGTCATTCCTAAAAGTAGCAAAAACAGTGTTCAAATTCCCATTACGGGTTACAGACAAGTTTGAATCAAATCCTACACTAGGTGGGGCATGGCCTAGATCCGCATGAACAGGACCACGCCTCTTAGGGAAAGCAGAAAAGGGGTTGTTCCTTCCTTGATCCTTTCTTGGTGGCTTCACATTCTGTCCACCATCTTCTTTCCTCGCAACTGCATTAGAAGCAATGTGTGAGTTAGAGGACGGTTTGTGTGAAATGGATTTACCACCTTTTCCAGATGACGGTTTTTGAAAATTAGATTTTATGGAATTGAAAGGTTTTTTTTGATTAGGTTTGGCCCGAGAGTTCTCCCCCATTTCAAAGGAGCTTGAATCGAGCTCAAGACTTTTTATGGGTTTGGCTGAAACACAAGCATCAGCAGATTTGGAATTCTTGTTCTGGAGTCCCTTGGGTGCGTGAGGCTTAACTGACTTCCCTTTGTCAGTACCAACACATTTTTCACCCTCAGGTTTGTTTATCTCAGAACCGGATGCAAGTGTCACAGTAGACTCATCGAGTTTGGAAGGAATGCTTACCTTTTTCTTGGGAACGAATCCGGAAGGATCATCCCCCTCATCCAAGAATATTTTTAGATTGTATTCAGCAGTGGGATCTTGGACGGTCTTAGGTTCACTGATCCTATGGTGTGAGCTAAGGACAGTCTCATCATCATCTGATTCTATCGAGCAAAGATTTTCAAAATCAAGGACTTTCTTTTTCAAAAGGGAATTGGACACCAGTTGGTTGTTTAAAGATTGGCGATACTTAATCCTCTCATCATGAAAAAGTTCTTTTATTATGTCAAGGCGAATGTCTGTGAGGATGTATCGAGTTTGAAGATCTGCAACCTTCATTTTGAAGTTAGTGAGAGAGGAGGTTGCAGTTTCACATTTTGAAGAGAGCCTAATTCTCTCGGCATTAGCCTCAAGAAGGTTCTTTTCAAGTGTGAGAACCAATGTGTCTTTTTCCGAGACAATTGCTCTTAGATTCAGAATTTGATGTTGACAAGCATCTAAGTCCATGGCCTTCAACCTAAGTTCAAAAATCTCCTTCTCCAGCTTGACTAGGTCAGGACTCTTAGTTGCGGAAACATCCTCTCGGGGGATAACTAAGATATCCTCAGATAATTCCATCTCCCTAGAGTCATAGCTTGAGTTCATTTTGGAATAGTCTATGGGAGGCATTGCTACCTTAGGAGTTCTGGCTTTGATGCTTTCCCAATCTGAGTTGGTATTCCTAGGATCCTTGGCTGGAGTAAAGATAGGTCCTATGGGAGTGGGACTGGTGGGAGGACTACTGGAGGTGTTGTCGGACAGACTGGTGGTCCTAGTTATGACTTCTCCGTTAATTACTTCACTAAAGGTCACAGACTGTCTAACAAATTCCTCAGTAGAGAGTCCTCCTACAAAAGCAGGTTTGGGCTTGGATGCGGACATGTTCTCAAAGGTATACAGATGGGATGGTGCTTTATCTAGGATGTTCTTGTCTGAGTGTCCTAGACCAGGTTTGGCATGATAGAAAGGATTATTATTGGCATGAGCAGTGAGAATATGCAGAGTCTGTTCAGATTGACCTCTCTTGAGATTGTTGTCTTCAAGCTCTTTGATTTTTGAAAACAGTTTAGTTCTTTCTTCCGAAAGCAATTTAAATTTGAGCTCGAGTTCTCCATGACAACTTTTCAGTTCGTCATGAGATGTATTAAGGGACAACAGTTTGTTCACAAGATTGGTTTCTCTGATGCTAGACTCGAGAGTTTCACGATTATAACTAATCAACAAGTCCTCGTAGGAGCTCTTATACACAGCACTGTCGGTTCTAAATTTCGTGACTAGAATTCTCTCCGTTTGGAGTTCTTTCTCAAGTGCACAAATTTTTAGATTCCAACATAGATGTGCATTCAGATATATCGGGAGTAGAGGATACCTCGAAGGCATCGTTGTTGTATTGCAGGCCGGCTTCAGCATCAAAGTCGACCACTTCGGAGTTGCTACTGTCCGGCGCCTCGAAGTCAGCCATTAAACACGGTCCACCGACCATATGATCCTCCTCATCTGAGCTCTCCTCCTCACAAACCTAGTTCTCTTCATCAACCAGCAAGGCCACGCCCTTCTCTTTCTTTCTCATAAGAGCGGCCTTCTTCTCAAAGTAAGCGGCATCCTTGTATACCGCTTTGCAGTCTTTTGCATAATGGCCAGGCGTCCCGCACTTGAAGCAGGTAGGCCCGTGGCCATTTGTCTTTCCTTGAGATGATGACATGGGTTGAGGATTCTGGACTTGAGTACTGCTTGTTCCCAACTGCTGTTCGCTGATCTGAACACCCTTGCCATGTGGAGGTTGCTTGGGGTGACTTCCGCCATTGAAGTTTCCACCATGATTGTTCTTATCTGCTCTACCAATCCTTCCTTGTTCATAGCTTCCTGAATGATGATTGAACCTTCCATCATCATATCCAGTACCGTTCTTTCCTTCATAGCTTTGTCCAGAGAAGTGTTGTCCATATCCACTGCCTTGATTGTTGTAAGAGGAACCATGCTGATTACAACCAGATCCTTGAAAGTTCCCTGGATAGTTGTGTCCATTTCCCGAGCTTCCTTGGTAATCCAAGAATGTGTTGTCATGCCTGAAGTTGTTCCCAAATCTTCCACGACCACCTCTTCCACGATCAGATGACTGATATCTACCTCCTTGTGAGTAAGGACCTCTCCCTTGATCAAATGACTGATGTCCGCCTCTTCCCAGACCAAACCTGTTTCCGCCATGAGAGCCTGGACGGTTGAATCCCCGATTAGCAGTCAGACGCTGCATCTTATGTGTGATCAATGCAAGGGACTCATTCATGTTGTGCAGTTCCTCATCAGTAACAGTGATGATCGTCGGATCATTAAAGTTGTCACTGTGCTGGTAGTAGTCTTGGCTCACATCATAGTGGTAGAAGTCTTCCGGGTAAGGATTCACCGACAGATTTAATCCTCCATGGTGCACAGCAGCTAGTGCAAGAGGGTCAACAGCTTTCTTTGGTTTGTTGCCGGTGATGAATTCTTCATGCTGGACCATCATACTGAATAGGTCGTGAAGTCCCATTTGACCAAGGTTCCTACTCAACTGAATGTTAATGGCCAAGTTTCGCCATTCTGGGTTTAAGTTCTTCAAGAACTTCACGTTCACCTCGTAACGAGACTTCTCAACCTTCAGTCGTCGAAGATCATTGACTAGGGAGTTTAAGCGTTGGTATGAGTCGTGCAACAGTTCGCCTTCTCTTGCATGAAACCCTTCGTAGGCATTCATGGCAGATTCCTTTTGAAACTCTGAGGCAGTGTCTCCCCCTTACATTTGCTGTTCTATTTCATTCCAGATATCCCTAGCATTGTCGAAGCTGTCGACACGGGAATACATGTCATTTGGGAGAGACATTATGAAAAGGGACATTGCACGCCTATCGATTTCATGACGTTCGCGTTGTTCTTGGTTGTACAGGTGATAAGGTTTCTCCACCGTGTATGAGGGCAGGAGTGGACAGGTGTCGGTTTCTGGCACTTCGGCAATGGTGACAGTAGGTCTTACTGGACCTTCTCTGATAGATTTCATCAGATTTCGATCAAGTTGATCTAGGAAATGGATCATTCTCAGTTTCCATTGGGCATACTCTCCCATAACGAGCACTGGGGGACGAGACTCAGACCCCATGCTAACGATTTCTCTCGACATCATATCCTCTAAGAAAAAGATCCCCTTCGAGTTTATAACTTGGTTTTGGAAAAATCTTTTGAAAAAGACTGTTCTGGCGAGCACTCGTGACATAAATAGCCTTGAGATTTTGAAATTTTGGAAAAATGGCTAAGTATCGGATTTGAAACGAAAATTGAAAATTTCCGGGTCAAAGAGTGCGAGACCCGATTCGGGATCGTGAGATTCCCGATTCGGATCTGGCCGAGAAACCCGGTTCGGGTATTTGCAAAACCCGACTCGGGTGAACAGTGCAAATCCCGATTCGGGTAAGTGGTAAACGCGACTCGGAACAAATTTGAGCAACCCGGTTCGGGAAACTCGTTACCCGATTCGGGAAACCGAAGTTTTCCTGATTCGGGGAACGTGTATACCCAATTCGGGTTTTGGTACACTTGCCCGATTCGGGTTTTCTGAGCTGATAACTCAGTTCAAAAATCCCGATTCGGGTAAACAGACCAGAGGCTCCGAAAAATAGCCAAAAACATCAAAAACCACTTCTTAAATCAGTGAAAAGTGACCCAAATGATGCAAAACAATTGTAAAAACCTCTGGGAATCACTTATCACTTAAAAACAATAAGAGAAGAGTGGATTTGAGGCTCAAAATGAGCAAAAGTTGGAAAACCCAAGTTTTTTCAAAAAAAAACTTTTCAAACCATTTTAAAGTGCAAAAATCTTCAAGAAATCCACCAAAGGTTTAGCTCTGATACCAAATGTGAATCCCAAACAATAGAGAATGAATGATGGAGAGAAAACTAGAGGAAATGATTAAGCATTGATGAACATCTAGTTATGAGAATGTGGTAGAATGTAGAGGAAAAGACAAGAGAATAAAACTACTTCTTGGGATTGCTTCTCATTCAAAATAGTAGGCTACCAATTCTACACAAAACTCTAGGCTATAGCATTGTATTTATAGCACTAGGTAATATGGAATTACAAGAAAGGCCCTTAGAGTCTATGACTCTTTACAAAAGAGGGCCAACATAAAGCTAAAGCAAATACTAGGAATAGGAAAATACTAGATAGACCCTTGACTTCTTCACAACCCTCAAAGTAGGGTCTAACACCCCTTATATAGGTGCCCATATACAATAAAGACCCAATTCAATCCCATGCCCAATGACAAAACAAAATTACAATTAGGCTAATTTTTTTTTTATATAACTTTCTAAACATTAGGGCATTTGGTCCTAACATATAAGTTAGTAGCACAACGGCTAAGACAACAAAAATGTTTGATGCTACGACAGATCTTGTAAAAATGTAATTGGATTGTATGCGAGGAATGAGATCCGTAACCGACTATACCACATAATTCATAAAACTCTCCAAACGATGAGAAAAGGTTGCTTGATACATCAACTGGTTAAGAAGTTTAACACAAGAAAAAAATGGACTCTAAATTGTGTGGACGGTCAACGAAGCTTCTCATTTGGCCCTAAAAGCCGAGCTAATAAAGAAGTTTACCCGTAACTCGTACTGATGTGTAACACCCCGCTAAAGCGGAACCGCAAGGTGTGACAGTCAAGATTTCATCGCGATAGGAGATAAATCACACCAATCATTCGTAACATAAATTTAAATAGTTTAATAAGTATCACAACCCAACCATAGTTTAAAGTTTACAGACTTAAACAAAATAAATATTGTCTTGATTGGTGTACACAAAATTCCACTAATGACCTTATCAAACCTTCGGATTTCCTGAAAAGCATGTTAAACAAGTGTCAACTACAAGAGTTGGTGAGTTCACAGGTTTTTATTTACACAAAAGTTTCACAAGCAGGCTTTTGTCATGAGATAAAATTCTTGGACGCTTACTAACGTCAACAATTACAGTTATGCATAAGATACGTAAAGTTGAGCCACTACAAACCGTTAACCCCCAACGAATACCTCAGAGGTGGTAGCGGACCACATGGGCAGAGCGTTTCCCTGCAAACTACCTCAGCGGTGGAACCTAGTCCACATGTGTAGAATGCTAAATCTGATTTTGTGCACCCTCAACTCGTCAGTCAGTAAGGTGGGTATTGGTACCAAATAGCGCTATCCACTAAGTCATAGGCTCCTAATGGAGTTAATAGTAGTGTTTATTGTAAGGGGAATTTACTCAACATGTATCAATATAATGCATTAACACTTGCTAGAAAGCAACAATTAATCATATTTTTCATTACTTACTTAGAAGCATGATTCAATAAATTTTCATCAACAACATGCTTTTCACCCCAAAACGTAAAAACGGTAAAATAGGGGCTGTGAATACTCACCTCGAGTGATTAATGCGGTTTGGTAGATGATGGTGTGTGGTCAAATCCCGGCTCCGAAACTACACTCGCCCTTTGATAATAACACCACCTTGATCTCAAAGAGGTGTTAATCAACCTTCAAAATCAGATTCTTGATGAATATGTGGCTGAGTTTGAGAGAGTGTTAGAGAGAAAATGGAAGAGAGATAGAAGAGAAATTTGAAAAAAATGATGATGATGAAGTTGGGAAAAGAGAAAAATCAAGTTTTTATATGGGAAAGAGAGAGGGTCACCTAGGGAGGTGGTGTGGCCGGCCCATGTGGGTCCCACCCCCTCTCATATTTTTTTTTTAAAGTGTATAAATTATACTGTTTATTCGATACGGTACCGGGTTTTCGGCGTTTTTCGGCGAAAACCGACTTTTCGAAGGCGGTTTTAGATTATTTAGGTCAGTTTACATATATTTTAAACAAAATAACTTAGATTTCCAAAAATTACTTTAAATTTGGCATTTTAGGATTATCGGATGATTTCGGGCCGGTTCGGGCTTTTTCGGACAGTTTTCGGGACTTTTAGGTTTTAGCCTAACTTTTTCACGCAAACTAACCTAGTTTCATTTAAAAACTTAAATGACTAAATTTTAACCTACGGAAATGCTACAGAGTGATTAAACGAGTAGCTAACCTGAAGGTCAAAACTGTCGGTTGTCACATGATGATGTCAAGAGCCCAACAAAAGTCTGACATTAACACCTGATAAAGGAAAAGTCCCGAAGACTTCTTGCGACATCAACCATCCTCATAAAGTCTGACCAATACACCTACCGATTTCCATGGGCGTACCCACGAAAACAAATTAAAAGTAAAATACTACCCTATATTACAAAAAGAAATAGTTATCCAGTAGTTAGTGACAAGATATATCATCGATAAAATTCACCGTTGAAATCCGGATTTCTAATAACAAACTAATGGCAATGCTCTAGCATTCACGTAAATGTCTTTTCATACATATTAAACAATCTTTAACCATATTAGTCAAGTAAAAAAAAAATTAATATTGTATCATTGTATGTAAGATAATAAAGCCTTTAAAAAAGCTTTTAGATCTTCCACAATAATTCGATTCTTTTTGCTTTGCTTAAATACAAAGTACTTAAGTTTGTAGATGATTGGTTTAACTCCGTACATGTGGTTCTTTAGGCTAATCTTTCACTTACTAAAATAATCCATTTTCTTGATTCGTGTATCAGACAAAGCTGATATGCCAGCCATTAGTGATGGCAAGGAACATTTGCATCCATAAGTACTTACGTAGAGGTGTATTATAAAATAGTAAACATTGATTGTTAGATGAAGTATTTAAAAATAGTGGATTTGGCCGGATTATATACGCATATATTTGTGATGGCCGGTTTTGTCCATTCAATATTATATAGATACCCCAATATCCATAGATAGAGGGTGTATCAAACAAATAAGTGATTAAAATAAGAAAATAGTCAAGTCACATCTGATTTCACTAAAATTGGAATTTTGAGACACAGTATAATTACCAAGGGTGTGATGGTCACTGAGGCCAAAATTTATGTCACCGCTAATGTTATGCAAATCACATGTGATTCTACACTTTATTTTAGTGTCAAATTACATGTGATTCGACCATTCTCAAGTTTTAATTCGGTTATTATATTTTTTTTAACCGCATGTTGGTGCAACAGAGTATCATCGTGCCACCATGACACCAAGTCATGATGACCCGAATTCAAAACATCTCCTAGGAGAATAACCACCCCCAGCCTAGCCATCTAGTTTCCATTTAAAAGGTTTCAAGGCATCAGCTAGGAACTCTAGACTCCAGTAGGATCAGTCGAACTCCCGACCTTCGTCATATAGGAACTATAACCCATGCATCAGACCAACTGAGCTGGCCATCATTTGCCGGTTATTTTTCTTAAATCCGATTATATATATATATATATATAATGGGTAATATTTCATTGTCTTGATTATATATAAATGCTCGGTATTTTACACGGAAAATATTTTATTTTTCGTAGCTATGATCTAAAGATGTTTGGTCATCCAAATCATGGCTACTTTTTATATTCCAAATAGTGGGTATTTTAATATAATATGACACGTTGTAATATTTAAAATTGGAACAGTTAGCAACACCAAGATTTGAGATCTTTAGTAAGGTGAATGGAACCATTGATAATTGGGAGGCAATGCACAAACATCACAGCTCATATATCCTTCAAAAATACTCCATTAAATGACAAACTTTGCCTTTAAACCCCACTATGTCCGTTGCTTCTTTTGTCCCTATAAATACTCTCATTATCATCTTTGTTTAGCAACCTTCAATTCACATTATCTTAAGATTCTTGAATTTTTCCTTAGTTTTCAAGAGAGTTTATCAAGATGGAAAGCTCATCATCATCTACATCTCATTTTAGATCTATTAGTCTGCCTTCTAGGCTAACTGATCCTTCTTGTACCGTGATACACACAAAGATCAACGAACTTAAAGAGTTCGGAACCCTGCAGGTGGTCGGGACTCAAACCATTCAAAGCGGTTTGGTTAGGTTGGGGGAGTTGTATGTTTGTGTGGATGAGCTACTTCGATCTCCACAGACACAACGAGCCCTTTCACGCCACCAAAATGGAACTTTGGTTGAAGAAGCCTTAGAGGGGTCCATCGAGTTGCTAGACTCATGTAGCACCCTCAAAGAGTTGCTGAAGTTTACGAAGGAACACGTGCAAATCCTTCAATCGGCCTTACGAAGAAAAGGTGGTGATTCTACGGTCATTAGTCAAATTGCAGCATATCTTTCCTTCAGAAAGAAAGCAAAGAAGAGTGTCATCAAATGCCTAGGGACACTAAAAAATTTGGAAAAGAAAATGGGTTCGTTTCTTTTTCTAGATGTAGATCACCATGTGTCAACGGTGATTAAAGTTCTTCAAGAAGTTAACGCAATCGCAATCTCCCAATTGAAATCCCTTTTGGTGTTTGTGTCAAAACCAACAAACGGGGCTCAATTCATATCAAAGTTGGTGTCAATGAGCACATCTAGGAAAGCCAAAAATCAAACATTCTTGAATGAGTTGGAAACCGTTGATTTCGCTCTCATGTCGCTCCACAAACAAACACACAACGGTGATACCAAGAATGTTGATGTCAAAATGACACTACAAAGATTGTTAATTCTTGATGCATGTCTTGAAGGGTTTGAAGCTGGATTAGATTGCCTCTTCAGGAGATTAATTCAAAGCAGAGCTTCCCTTCTCAATATTGTAGCTTGTTAGATATCCATAGATTTCATAGGTCGGTTATGCGCATTTTAGAGGCATTTTCCGATGTTTTTTGTAACAACATATATATATATATCATATGCTCTATAAGTGACACTTGTTACACGTAAATATAAACATATATATGTACATATCCATTGTTCCAACAATATACGTATACACATTCATAACCGTTAACTACCAACGCGCATGCGCACGCGCATACACACACATACACATACATATATACACACACGAATATATAGCACTTATATATATACACACAGGTGTGAATATAACCCTTAAACAAGGAAAAAAACAAGAGATTTCGTCATTAATCAATGACGGATCAGTGACAGGCATGTAAAATTTCTTTTAACAATGAACTTTCTTATTTATTTATTTTTTAAAAGAAATTTCACATGTTCGTCGCTAATCATAGACGAACACATGAAATTTCTTTTTACTTAAGTTTTAAAAGAGAATTAGCAATGTTAGGATCTATTTAATAAATCCTATAATTAATGGGCTTACATATTATTAATCTAATTATATTAGGCTATTTTATAATATGGACTAATTAAAGTGATTAATTAGGAGAAGTCCATTTAGAATTAATAAGAGGTGGTATGGGCCAAGTGGGAGGAAGCCCATTAGGTTTAATTAGGGTTTGATGGGAACCCTAATTATAACCTATATAAAGACGACTAGGGTTATGGTTCCCAATACACCAAAATCATATTGTTTACATACTCTCCCCATTGGAAGAACATCCGGGATTTTGCGTTGAGGAAAACCGTACCCGGGAATCTACGAATCAAGTTCAAGCCTAACTAATGGATTCGGGTACGCACGTTCTATTCTAATATTCTTGATGATTCAATGTGATAAACGATCGATTCAATATTTTTCTAACAAGTGGTATCAGAGCCACGTTCTTCACATTGAATTATTGGAGTTTTTTTTTTCTCCCAAATTTGATGCCTCTAGTTTTTTTGCTATTTGATTCAAAAAAAAAAAAAAAAAAAATTGGAGATCATGACCGCAAAATCTTGGTCTAAGTTCTTCTTTTACGCTTTTGAATCATGGTTATCATAAACGGGAGAGGATTGTGCTTTTAATTCTCTTAGGGTTTCTGAAAGTAGTCGATCATCGCGATGCGCGTACATATATATGTATATATATATATATATATATATATATATTTTTTTGTATGTATATATATTTGATTTGGTTTTAAAACCCATGTTAAAATTAATTGGTGGATTGTCTTGTTGAATTTATATATTCAAAGTTCATATATATATATATATATGCGTATATATATATGTATGTATATATATCTTCAAAATCTGTTTTAAATTTGGTAAGAATTCCAATTGGTGAAGAGATTTGGAAATATGTTTTCTTTTTTTCAATCATTAAATTTTCATAGTGGATTGTCTTGGTTGAAAATTCAAACTGTTATTTGAATGCGTAGTTTAAGATTTGTAAATTTGCTTTGAAATCCAAAATTATAAATGGGTTGCATCATCTAGGAATTTTTTTTAAAAAACCCAATTTAGTCTAAAACCATTAAAATTCGATTTGCCACTTATAAGGAATGAGAATTGGAGTTTTCTACCTAAAATCCAATATGGTGGTCTTGAATCGGGTTTTTTTTTTGGCGAGATAGTTAATTTTTGGGTTTTCTTTTGACTTTTAAAGCTTTATTTGGAGAAAATAATTAGTTGGGCTAATTTTCCCATTTGTAATCAAGTGTAAATCGATTGAATACTCTATTTATATTTATTTTGATCGATTAGGAATAACATAAGGAAACCAACTTATTCCATTAGGTTTACACTTGATTGTCTTGTGTTTTAAAATAAATTAATTGACATAACATGTTGCCAAAGTAACCTCTGTTGTGAAGATTGATATATTTTGAAACACAAAGATGGGTATATCGTTGTTCATGCAAATTAAAGATTGGCCCAAAGGAAAGTCATTAGTTTGGCCGAACAACTGATATACATGTGGTAATAGATATGTGATTATTATAAAGTTTTCCATGTGAGCAATAACCGGCCCAAAGGACGGGTGTTGTTTGACAGGATTTATTTTCAATATTTGATTACCACGTTGAGAGTACCAATAACAAATTAATATTTTAGTCCAAAGATTAAGTATTAATGTTTGTGCTGGGTATCTTGTTAAATGGGCCCACAATAATGTTTCGAATATTTTTGTGTCATATATATATATAATTATATTAGTCTCCAATATGACATAAATATTGAGCATGTAAATTTTTTTTGTGTATACAGTTGTTAATGCTAATAATGTGTCTGCTCAACTTGCGGGAATCCCTACTTTGAACGGGACGAATTATGCAATATGGAAGGAGAGCGTTGAAATTGTTCTCGGTTGCATGGATTTGGACCATGCACTTCGGATGGAGCGACCCATTTCCACTACGGAAAATCCAAACACGGATAAAATCGAGAAGTGGGATCGCTCTAATCGCATGTGTCTGATGATTATGAAACACTCTATTCCGAGCACATTCAGGGGCTCTATCACTGAGGGCACTAATGCCAAGAACTTCCTTAAGGAAATTGAGCAATTCTTTACTAAGAATGCCAAAACGGAAGCGAGTAACACCTTAATGAAACTCGTTACCATGAGGTATAAGGAGAAAGGGAACATAAGGGAGTACATCATGGAGATGTCTAATCTCAATGGGAAACTCAAGGAACTAAAGTTAGAGCTTTCGGATGACTTGCTCGTTCACTTGATTCTCATCTCTCTTCCTGCACAGTTTGGGCAATTTGTGGTGAGTTACAATACTCAGAAGGATAAATGGACTCTTAATGAGCTCATGTCACATCTTGTGCAAGAGGAAGAGAGACTAAAGCGAGATAAGACGGAAAGTGCTCACTTGGCATCAACCTCTCAGGATAAGAAAAAGAAGAGAGCTAAGGGAACTGCAGAAAATGTGCCAAAGCAGAAGAAACATAAGAAACAGGATAAGGAATTCACCTGTTTCTTTTGCAAGAAAGCGGGACACATAAAGAAAGAGTGTCCCAAGTATGCTGCTTGGCGAGAGAAACATGGTAAGTATCTCACTTTTGTTTGTACTGAGGTTAATTTGGCTTTTGTATCTGAGGATACTTGGTGGGTAGATTCTGGTGCTACTGCTCACATAAGTATGTCTATGCAGGGTTGCCTATGGAGCCGGCCGCCAACTAATGATGAAAAATTCATATACGTGGGTGACGACGCTAAAGTCAAAGTTAAAGCTATTGGGACTTTTAGATTATTATTAAAGACTGGTGTTTATTTGGATTTAGTTGAAACTTTTATTGTACCGTCATTTAGGCGGAATTTAATTTCTGTTTCCTGTTTGGACAAATTTGGTTACTCTTGTCTTTTGGGAAATAATAAGGCTGGTTTCTACTTAAATTCAAATTTAGTTGGTACTGGTTCTTTAATTGATAAACTATATATGCTTGAAACTGTTGCTTTAGATAATGAAGTTTTGCACTCTGTAGCTAAAGGTAATAAGCGAAAATTAAATGAGGATTCCGCCATCCTGTGGCACAAGCGTTTAGGACATATCTCTAAACAGAGAATTCAAAGGCTTATTGATGAAAGAATCCTCAATTCAATAGATTTAACCAATTTTCAAGTTTGTGTTGAATGTATAAAAGGAAAACAAACAAATGCAAGGAGATTAGGTTCCAATAGAGCTACGGATGTCTTAGAATTGATTCATACTGATATATGTGGACCATTCCCTACGGCTTCTTGGAACGGTCAACGGTATTTTATCACATTCATAGACAGATTACTCTAGATATGGATACCTATATTTGATACATGAGAAATCTCAATCCTTGGATGTATTTAAGGATTTCAAAGCCGAAGTTGAACTTCAACTGGGCAAGAAAATAAAGGCTGTTAGATCTGATCGTGGTGGTGAATACTACGATAGATATGACGGATCAGGGGAACAACGTCCAGGACCATTCGCCTTTTTTCTAAAGGAGTGTGGAATCGTCCCACAGTACACCATGCCAGGTTCACCTAGAATGAATGGTGTTGCTGAAAGACGAAACCGAACTCTTAAAGATATGGTTAGAAGTATGATTAGTCATACCTCTTTACCTGAACCACTTTGGGGAGAGGCACTAAAGACTGCAGTTTATATCCTTAATAGAGTTCCATCAAAAGCAGTAGCTAAAACCCCATATGAGCTTTGGACAGGTAAGAAACCTAGTCTAAATCACTTGCATGTTTGGGGATGTCCAGCTGAGGCAAGGGCTTACAACCCGCATGAAAGGAAACTGGACTCAAGAACCATTAGTTGCTACTTTGTTGGATATCCAGAACGCTCTCGGGGCTTTAAGTTTTATAATCCCACTACCAAATCCTTTTTTGAGTCTGGAAACGCAAGGTTTCTTGAGGATGTTGAGTTTGGGGGGGGAAGATAAAATAAGGAACGTTGTCTTTGAGGAAGAAGAAGACCAGGTTCATAGTTCTTCTATTCCTACCTCTGCTATTGACAATGATCAGGTCTTGATACCAATCGTTGTTCAAGATGCAACTCCAGTTCAAAACACCAATGAAGGTGTACCTCTAGTACAAGACAACAATGAAGTTCCTCCAACTGTTGAACAAACTCAACAAACTCAAGAAGTGCCATTAAGGAGATCCACTAGAGAAAGAAGAAGTGCGATTCCAGATGATTATATCGTCTTTCTTCAAGAACATGAGACACAAATAGGCGTAAGGGAAGATGATCCAATCAACTTAAAAGAAGCCTTGTCTAGTTCTAATTCTCAAAAATGGATCGATGCCATGGCAGATGAGATGAAATCCATGAAGGACAATGATGTTTGGGATCTTGTCGAGTTACCGAAGGATGCGAAACCTATTGGTTATAAATGGATATTTAAAACCAAGAAGGATTCAAATGGTAACATCGAAAGGTATAAAGCACGTCTTGTCGCAAAAGGATTCACTCAAAAGGAAGGCATTGATTATAAAGAGACTTTCTCTCCGGTTTCATCGAAAGACTCTTTTAGGACAATCATGGCACTAGTAGCTCATTATGATCTAGAGTTACACTAGATGGACGTAAAAACGGCGTTTCTTAATGGAAACATTGATGAAACGATTTATATGACACAACCGGAAAACTTTGCATTAGGCGATTCAAAGTCTATGGTGTGCAGATTAAAGAAGTCCATCTATGGTCTCAAACAAGCATCCAGACAATGGTATCTCAAATTTCATCAAGTAATTACCTCATTCGGTTATGAAGTAAATTTGGTGGAAGATTGTGTATATCATAAGTTCAGTGGGAGTAGTGTTATTTTCCTGATATTGTATGTTGATGACATACTGATTGCCACTAATGACTTGGCTTTATTACATGACACCAAGAAATTTCTCGCTAAGCATTTTGAGATGAAGGATCTTGGTGATGCCTCTTTTGTATTAGGAATTCAAATTCTACGAGACCGTTCTCGTGGAATTCTAAGGTTATCACAAAGGAGTTACATTGATAAAGTCCTTGATAGATTTGGCATGCTGGATAGCAAATCAGGAGATACGCCCATAGCTAAAGGAGACAAGTTTAGTCTCAAACAGTGCCCCAAGAATGAACTTGAGATAAAGGAAATGCAAAAGATTCCCTATGCATCCGCTGTGGGAAGCCTTATGTATGCTCAGGTTTGTACTCGTCCCGATATAGCTTTCATTGTGGGAGTTCTGGGCAGATACCTAAGCAACCCGGGAATGGATCATTGGAGGGCAGCCAAACGGGTCATGCGGTACTTGAAGAAAACGAGGGACTACATGCTCACCTACAGGAAATCGGACTCACTGGAGATCGTTGGGTATTCAGATTCCGATTTTGGTGGATGCCAAGACACCGGTCGATCCACATCAGGGTACGTGTATATTTTGGCTGGAGGGGCTATTTCCTGGAAAAGTGTCAAACAGACACTCGTAGCTTCTTCAACTATGGCGGCGGAATTCGTAGCTTGTTACGAGGCATCCAATCATGGGATATGGCTACGGAACTTTGTCACGGGGCTGCGCATTGTTAAGGGTGTCGAAAGACCCCTGAAGTTATTTTGTGACAATAACTCGGCCGTGTTATATTCAAATAACAACAGAAGCACTATAAAGTCGAAACATATAGATATAAAGTTTCTGGTTGTTAAAGAAAGGGTTCAGAATGGTCAGATCCTGATAGAACACATCGGGACGAACTCAATGCTTGCGGATCCGCTAACCAATGCCTTGGTGCCTAAGGTCTTTCATGAGCACACTAAGAATATGGGTGTTGTTTTGGATGACACAATGGTTTAGTGGGAGTTTGTAATTTTGGGTGTTTTGTGAACAATAATTCTTTTATGTTCTGCAGACTTTTGGATTAAGTGAATTATTGGTTGATTATTTCTGAATGTGTAAAATTTCTAATTTTGTTTGTCTTGGAAATTTAAATTATGATCTCATAAGGTTAAAGTTGAACCAGTTGGAAATAGGCATGATTCTAATCACATTCCATGTAATTTCCATGCCTCTCATCCATACTTGATCTATGTCATTAAAATATGTTGGTATGGTGACCATGGAAGGTTTAGTTACGTTATTAAAGTGACAAAAGCCGCCATGATCTCATACTAATATACTAGATGAACCAGATTGTGCCATAAGGAATTCTAAATAAATGAATAGCATAAAGATGAGCTCTAAGGAAATTTTGATATAATTGATAAAGAATAACATGTAGCCCAAGTGGGAGATTGTTAGGATCTATTTATTAAATCCTATAATTAATGGGCTTACATATTATTAATCTAATTATATTAGGCTATTTTATAATATGGACTAATTAAAGTGATTAATTAGGAGAAGTCCATTTAGAATTAATAAGAGGTGGTATGGGCCAAGTGGGAGGAAGCCCATTAGGTTTAATTAGGGTTTGATGGGAACCCTAATTATAACCTATATAAAGACGACTAGGGTTATGGTTCCCAATACACCAAAATCATATTGTTTACATACTCTCCCCATTGGAAGAACATCCGGGATTTTGCGTTGAGGAAAACCGTACCCGGGAATCTACGAATCAAGTTCAAGCCTAACTAATGGATTCGGGTACGCACGTTCTATTCTAATATTCTTGATGATTCAATGTGATAAACGATCGATTCAATATTTTTCTAACAAGCAACGGAATTAATCATTTGCGGTTTTCATTGCTAATGCTCCTTTTTTTTAGTAGTGTTTGTAATAACAGGACATGAAAATGAAACCGTACATATACAAAACAGGGAACCAATATTTAATTTCTGACGTATATCTTTATTGTTTTTTATACACAAGTGGTAGCATATTTTGAAAAAAATTATAGATCTGCCCCTGCTTTAAAGTATTACCATCTATACATACATCCCATAGCTAAACCACAATAACAGGTTACAAATCAAAATTTTTGTCCCTAATTAACATCAAGGACTTTTATAGGCATTCAATCACTCGATGGGTTTTATTTCGACGTGTTGGTCTCAAACAATCAAACAATAAGAGGACTAAGAGAAGAAATCAAGAAGATGAATGAAAAGTTCTTGTGTTTTATTTATGAGAGCTCTTAAAAACACCTACAAGAACACACACATACACCTTAATCGACTCTCATGAGAATGGCTTCACACACTCTCTTCCCAAGCATAAACCCTTTATATATAGGGCCGAATTACATCAAGCCCAAGCCCAAGCCCAAGCCCATAAGCTACAACAACTAGCTAAACACTAATTAATCTCTCTCAAAGCTTTCTTTATAAAACTTTAGGACAATTTGGTCCTAACACGACAGATTATTGACAACCACTTTTTGACGCAAAATTGTTTGTCCTATTTCTTACTTGACCAAGGTTAACCATCAATTACTTGGGATGACGATTTCTCTTGAAGATTATCCGTAGTATTTAAATTTATTCTAAACATAAAATACATAACTATCGATACCATTAATTATTTTTGGTTTTCCAGGAAGTCCGTCGATATCAAACAAAAGTTTTTGTGTTTCATGTTATACTGAAATAAATTTTGAATTGATAAAATGTTTTAAATTAAGTGTTATTCAAAACAAGAGTTAACTATGAACCAAAAGTAAAATCGTTGCTTTAATTAAGTTGTATCTTCGCCGGGCTAAACTTCATTGCTAGTCCGTTGCTATTAATATACCATTCAAAAATAAATCTTAAATTCAAATAGAATAAAAGATCTAAGAGACAAAATAATAAACTAAAACAAAAAGTTAAAATGTTAACGATTCCACCTAATAATAGAAAAGTTTTTAGAGCATCTCCAAAAGCTTTCTTAAAATGGGGAAAATGAAGAAAAATAGAAATTTAAGCCTAAATTGTGCTCCAGCAGCTTTTTCATTTTTTCTCAAAAATTGAGAAATTAAGAGAAAGAAAGAGTTTTTCTCCAAATACGAAGATAACCCCAAAAATGATTAATATCTGAAAGAACCAATAGAAAATCTTGAAATATGAATTTAAGAAAAAAATATTTTTTAATGGGTAAATGGAATATTTTATTCTTTCTTCAAAATAAGGAAGCTGTTCGAGATAAATGCAATTTCCTTTAGAGATTTTAAGTTTTCATTCTCCCTTTTAAATAATGGGATTACTTCTTCAAAATGTATCCAACTATCCCTAATATACTATTGTATGTATCCATCTGAAAAAATTCCTTTTGTATATATCAAACTTTATTTTTTAGTCTATTGTGTGTATTTTTGATACACACAATAGTATATTGGGGGATAGTTGGATACACATAATATACTCAAAAATACACATAATAGACTCAAAAATAAAGTTTGATATATACAAAAGGAATTTTTTTAGGTTGATACTCACAATAGTATATTGGGGATAGTTGGATACATTTTGAAGAAGTAATCCCTTAAATAATTTATAGGAAAGCTGTTGGAGATGCTCTTAGTTATAGCTAGTAATCACTAACAATCTATATATAATAAAAGAGTAACTGGTTTGCCACGTGTCGTGCTCTGGTGAGCCGAATTGCCACGTGTCGCGTTCTGGTGAGCCGGTTTCGATTATCAAAACAATAAATAAAATAATGTAAAAGATAAATACCACTTTCAAAAATACATAATTAAATCAAACGGTTTAAAAAATCCTCTACATATATTTGTGTAATATTTAATATAATCAATACACGTATTATTATTTTTCATTGGTGATATAAATAATTAAAAATATTCTCTCTATTTTCAAAGTACAATTTTCTAAGAGTTTTCCAAAGTTGAAAAATCTTACTTTTTCTATTTTCTTAATTCTTAAGAAAATTCCATATAACTTCTTGGAACAAAAAAATATACTCAAGCTCTTTAAAAATTTTCATTTTTTAATCCAAACTATAGATAAATATGAAAACAAAAAATTAAATAATGTAAAAGATAAATACACTTTCAAAAATCTTCTACAAAATTAAATCAAACAGTTTTAATCCAAAAATACACACCTCAATCTCAATCTCAATCTCTCAATCTCAATCTATAAATACCCCTTTCAATCTTTTAATCTTAATCAATTGCTGCAACTCTCTTAATTAAGCCACTACCAATTACACATACACACACAAAGGTAACTAATCAAACGCTCTTTAATTTTTATTTTTTTCCTACACATAATGATATGATTATAATGATTCTATCATGTTTATAGTCCAAGTTGGAGTTGTTGATTTCTCGTATGTGACTTTGTATTTATGGTCATTTTCATATTTGTAATATAAAGTTTTTGGCATGATTTAATTTTTTGAAATTATCCCGTGTATTACACGGGATCAAAACTAGTTTATATATATATATATATATATATATATATCGTTAAAAACCTAATTTCCGGTAATTAACTACATAATTGCATGCTGCTAGATTAAGCCTAGAACATGCATGCCATTTAAATTTCTTTTAGTACGTCTCAGACAATCTGTAACCATGTTAGTCAAATAAAAATAGATTAATAATGCATGTAAGATCAATCATTAAACTTTTAAAAAAGTTTATCGATCTTCCACAATATCTACAATAATTGCTTAAATACAATGTACTTGAATTTGTAAATCATTGGTTTAACTCCGTACATATGGTTGTTTAATTAGGCTAATCTAATCTCTCACTACTAAAACAATCCATTTTCTTGATTTGTGCATCGGACAAAATCGATATGCCAGCCATTAGTGGTGGCAAGAAACATTTGCATCCATAGGTATATATGTAAAGGTGTATTTCAAAATAATAAACATTGATTGTTGAGATCAAGTAATTAATTAAAGATAGCGGATATGGATTATGTACGCATATATTTGTGACGCCTGGTGGTTCGTCAATTCAATATCTTATTTATCTATAGACAAAGAAGGGAGTATTAAGCGAAAGCATAATAAATATTCTGAAAACGGTTAAATTGCATCTGATTTTCTAAATCACATGTGATTACATCACAGAAAATAACGACAACTTAATTAGCCTAAAACTTATGTTACAGCTAATTAGGTCATGTGAATCACATATGATTTTATATATGAATTTAGTATAAAATCACATGTACTTTTTATTTTATTTTTTGAAACAGAAGCATTTTATTCCAGCTAGCAAAAAACGGAACGAACCATTACATTATTTTTTTTTGAAAAACGGCAGCATTATTAAAAGGGACCATGCCAGCGAGAAGCAAGACCTGGAACCCGTAACCGAAGATTACATCAAAAGAGCGCCAGGGTTGCAACACCAATCAACCCAATTAGTCTGCCTACCAAAAGAACACCTACTTCGAAACCAAAGAAAAGTGATGGATTAGTCTGGGCCCGGGTTGCATGCTTTAGCAGTCGGGCTTCGGCCCAAAATTGCCAAGGATTAGTCTGGGCCCAATGTGGTCTGGGATACCTCTTCCAAAAAAAAAATTTATGGATTGATATCGTTGGCAATTAAGCCCGGAAGAAAAAGGCGTAAAATCGAACTATATATATTGGGTAAAATTTGATTCTCTTAACTATATATCTTAAGTATAGTGGATGAACCTTTTGTAATCTGATAAAGCAATTTTGGATTTCGAATTTCACAAGCTAAAGCTACTTTTAATATTCTAAATCATCGGTATTTTAATATAATATGGCACGTTGTAATATATAAAATTGGAATAATTAATAAGCAACACAAGATTGAGATCTTTAGTAAGGTGAATGGTACCATTAATAATTGGGAGGCAAAGCCCCAAACATCACAGCTCATTTCATATCCTTCAAAATACTCCACTAAATGACGAGCTTTGCCTTTAAATCCCACTACGCCCATTGCTTCTATTGTCCCTATAAATACTCTTATCATCATCTTTGTTTACCAAGTTTCAATTCACATCCTTTGATCATTCTTGTAATTTGCCTTAGATTTCAAGAAAATATATCAAAGATGGAAAGCTCAACATCATCTACTTCTCATTTTAGATCTATTAGTCTGCCTTCTAGGCTAACCCATCCTTCTTGTACCATGATACACACAAAGATCAACGAACTTAAAGAGTTCGGAACCCTGCAGGTGGTCGGGACTCAAACCATTCAAAGCGGTTTGGTTAGGTTGGCGGAGTTGTATATTTGTGTGGATGAGCTTCTTCGATCTCCACAGACACAACAAGCCCTTTCACGCCACCAAAACGGAACTTTGGTCGAAGAAGCCTTAGAGGGGTCCATCGAGGTGCTAGACTCATGTGGCACCCTTAAAGAGTTGTTGAAGTTTACGAAGGAACACGTGCAAATCCTTCAATCGGCCTTACGAAGAAAAGGTGGTGATTCTATGGTCGTTAGTCAAATTGCAGCATATCTTTCCTTTAGAAAGAAAGCAAAGAAGAGCGTCATAAAATGCCTAGGGATACTAAAACATCTAGAAAAGAAAATGGGTTTATTTCCTTTTCTAGATGTAGATCACCATGTGTCAACGGTGATTAAAGCTCTTCAAGAAGTTAACGCAATCGCAATCTCCTTATTGAAATCCCTTTTGATGTTTGTGTCAAACAAGACCAAAACAAACGGGGCTCAACTCATGTCAAAGTTGGTGTCAATGGGTATATCCAAGCAAGACAAAAATCAAACATTCATGAATGAGATGGAAAATGTTGATTCCACTCTCATGTCGCTCCACAAACAAGCACACAACGGTGGTGCCAAGAATGTTGATGTCAAACTAACACTACAGAGATTGTTAATTCTTGATGCAACTCTTGAAGGATTTGAAGCTGGATTAGATTTGATTTTTAGGAGATTAATTCAAAGTAGAGCTTCCCTTCTCAATATTGTAGCTTGTTAGATATCCAAAGTTTTCATACGTCAAGTATGCACATTTTAGAGGCATTCACGGTGTTCTTGTATCAACATATTGCATGTGGTTTATAAGTGATGCATGTTATGGTTGTGAAAATGGATAGAATCGAATTCACAATTAACTCCCATGGTTGAAATTTCTCAAGATCAAATCTAAATTATAGCTAATATTGGTTTTGATGAGGAAATGGATTGCAATATTTGCAATAGTTATATAATACAGCAGATATAATATGAAAATATAAAACAATAAGAGAGGATTACATGAAATCAATGAAAAAGAACCACAAGCTAACCGAGAACGCGAGAATGTTAGAAATAAAAAAGTGATCTAGTATCAAAAGTGAATATTAGTCCTAAAGTGATGAAGTAAATTGTAAGGAGCAAGTAATCAAAAGAGGTAACACCACCAAACCAACCATAACATGGAAATAAAACCTTTCTCTCGACAAATACGACATGTGCAAAGTGACATATATAGGTTAGAAACTATGATATTATTGTTGCCTTCAATCTAAGACACAGCCCAACTTGTGGCCTAGCCCAAGTTTGGATCATATGGGCTCTTTTAGCCTCACACAATTTCTTAAATAAAAAAAATGGAAGTTGGCTTTGGAGAAGTAAGATTTCAGAAAACCATTTAATTTAAGCGCTCTATCTGTTAGGACCAAATTATCCTAATTAGAGAAAGTTTTATAAAGTAAGTTTTAAAAATTAATTTGTAGTTAACTAGTAGTTGCAGTTTATGGGCTTGGGCTTAGGCTTGATGTAATTGGACCATATATAAAGGGTCTACGGTTTTGGGAAACACTGTGAATCATTTCAATGAGAGTAGATTAGTAAGGTGAAGTGTTTGTTTCTTGTAAGCCTTTGAGATCTCTCACCAATAATACAAGAACTCTTATTTTGTCTATCGATTTCTCTTAAATGCTCTTATTGTTAGATTGTTTTGGATCAACACTCTCTCTGTCTCTCCATCTCTGTTGCTAAAACTTGGTCTCCAAGTTTTACTCTAAGCCCTCAAGAAACCCTTTGATCTCTCCAATCCATTGTGTTAGTGTAATCTCTCAAGTGTATTACCATCAAAATGATAATGGATCAGTTCTAGTGTAATCTGTTTGTGTCTCTCTAACTTATGCCTTGCACTTTTGGATTGATTGTTGTTTACATTACTTAGTAGTTGGTTATCTTGCATTGTCAATCGTATTATCCGCTTAGTATCTTGTTATAGAACTTTAGTTCATTTTGTTCTTGGGGTATTTGTATTCTTATCAGAATCCAACCATTGAGCTTTTAGCCATTTGATTTTTGGTATTTTCACAATAATTGGTATCAAAGGTCAAGGATTTTAATATATATATATAGGGAGGTTTAAACGAGAAACTTATCAATTTAAGAAACATGAGAAACAATCCCAACCACTCAACCGGTCAACAAATGCGGCTTTGACCAGTCCCCCCTTTAATAATCTGTACCCTCCCATGAATTGCATCAATCCTCCGTGATCACATCCACCGTAACTGCGACATAAGTGGCTGAGATTGCTCCCCACATTTTCTTAAATTGATATGCTTTTCGTTTGAACCTTCCCCTATATATATAGGTGGGTTCAAACGAGAACGACATCAATTTAAGAGAATACAAGAATAATTTTTAGCCACCAATTTTTTTTCCAAATACATTACCCCCACCACCTCTATAGCCACCACCACCATCATAGCACATCCACCACCACCGCCATGGTCACCGTCGTCGCCGGTACCTTTGAAACCACCACCGGTACCTCCGACACCACCACTGGTAACTCCGAAACCAATGCCGGTAGTTCCAGCACCATCGCCACCACCACCGGTACCTTCGACACCATCGAAACCACCGTCGGTACCTCTGAAACCACCGCCGGTACCTCCAACACCACCATCGGTACCTTCGAAACCACCACCGGTAAAACAAGACCACCTCTGCTGGTGGTGGTGGCGGAGGTGCTGCTACTGTTGGCGGTAGTGTCGGGGGCGTTGGTGGTGGCGGTGGTGGTGGCGGTGGTGGTGGCGGTGTTGGTAGCGGTGGTGGCGGTAGTGGCAGAGGTGGTGTAGGTGGAGGAGTGGGGTTGGTGGTGGTGACAAAGGTGGTAGCGATGGTGTTGTAGGTGGTGTGGGTGGTGGTGGTGGTGGTGTAGATGGTGGTAACACATGTGGTTAACATGTGATTTCAATTTAAAATCATATGTGCTTTAATATAATTCTGATTGGTTAATGTAACACCCGTGATTTTTGGATAAGGCAAATTCGGGTCTGTGTAGAAGTTAACCTTTTAAGAAAATACAAGAAGTAGTATTTTGGATAAAATCCTATATTTTATAGTTTAGTTGGATGGGAATTTGAATTACGAATCCAACGGTCCTTCCGGAATCGAAATCGGAGCTATAACGAAGAAGTTATGGCCGAAACAAGATTTCACCTATGTACAGCTCATTAGCGATCGCTAGGCCCCACTTTAGCGATCGCTAGGCACTTAATTTGAAGGTTCTGTTGGCCACCTGATGCTTAGCGGTCGCTAAGGCATCCTCTTAGCGATCGCTAAGGGCCTGTCAGACCCGAAAACGGGTTAAATAGCTCATTTCTTCATTTGGGCATATCTTTCTCATCCGAACTCCGATTCTCTCGATTCTTTTTGCGTTCTTCTCGGTTTTTCGATCTCTTCAAGACTACATCAATGTATTTCAAGTATTTGGGAGTTCAAAAACGTTGGTGTAAGTAAATCTCTTCACCTCCTTCGAGTTTTAAGCTTAGATTTGGGGTTATTCATCTCCAAACCTTATCTTCCATATTTGTCTTAGATTTGGTGTTGTTCTAGGTGGATTACATGTTTTGGAAAGTGTTAGAGGCTAGATCTACTAGTTTGGAGGGTGGAGATTTCCCATGGCTTCATCTTCTTCACCATCTCTCCACCATTGGTGGAAGTTCTTCAACCTAGGGTTTTCACCCAAGATCTTGAGGAGGTAAGTTCTATTTATGAGTTTTTAAGTGTAGATCTAGTCTTATATGTTGTGGATCTAGAATTAATCCAAGGTATTAACTCCTCATCAGTTTAGGTGATCACTCAAGCTTTAAGCTAGGGTTCTTGGTGAAATTTGGGGCTTTTGGCTTTACGAGCCTCAAGGTGAGTTGCTAAACCCTTTTTGTTAAAACTGGGTACACATCACCTGTTTGATTATCATGTTATACGTGATTATGAAACCATATTTATGGATGAATGCCTAAAGTGTTGGGTTTGAAGTTTTAACATGAATAGTATGCTTGACGATTCTTGTACAAATGATTGATTGAGAATGATTGTATGCATTGTGTAGATTATGATATGCTACTAATGTTTGAACTAATGCCATGAGGTATATGATAAATGCATGCCTAGAATACATGGATTATGATGTGTGCCATGGAATTATGTGAAAGGATAATAATCCCGAGCATGTTGGCTTATTATAAAATTAACGTAGGGCTTGAGACCCTCGATTAATACCTCCGTTGATGATGCTATGCTAAATTCAGTATCGAGGTCTTATATGTAAATAACATGGACGAGATGCTATGCTAAATTCAGTATCGAGGTCTTGTATGTGTTGGGTTTTTATGCGTTCCTCGTATCAAACTGACACGAAGAAAACTGTGGATTTCAATCCTAACTGGACGAGATACACGACAAAACTTTGTGATCAAACTGATCAATAAGTTTATCGAATCAAACCTAACTGGTTTGATACGTGCGGAAGCGATTTGGATATAAAACCCAAATATCCACAGATCTTTTCGTTTCAATTATAATAGTAATAGATTTGTTAGAGTGTTACCTGGAATGCTCGAGTTAGATCCACCCGTGATTGACCAAACGAAGATCCCTCTAGCAGGAATGAGTCCCCGATACGATGAAAAACAGCTAAGGATTAATCAAAGAACCAAAAACCGAACTGGTTTTGCTCTTGGATCGGCGCCGGTTTCAAAGGAGGAGGGAGGAGAGAATTTTCTGGTTTGTTTTTCTTGGTGGAATGAATTATGAAAACTGATAAGCCATAGGCTTATTTTATATGGAGGAATTTCCATACAACTCAGTTTCCATAATTAGTTTCATAATTATCTTTGGCAAATATTCTTTTCTTTTCCTTAAAGAAAAATAACTAGATAATTATTTGTATTATTAATTATTATCCTATTATATATTTATTTACCTAATAAATATATAATTCAATAATTAATAAACTTATATATTTATTTATCTAATAAATATATAATTACTAACAAACCTTTAACTTTGGGATTTAGTACGGAAAATGCCCAACTGATTTATAATTAACTATTATAAACCTTAATCTCTCCAAACTGGGACTATCTTATTTATTCGGTTTACAGGTCCTCACAGGTGTGACCCTCGAGTGTCTAGTAACGTTGGATGTGTAATCACTGGTTTGCCAACTTCTGCACATAATTACTAACAGACTCCCACTTGTGCAAGTTGGCAATACCGTCTTGATCACACGGACCTAAGGAGGCCCCTAGACAGGCGCTTAGGCTAACCAGGTTACAAGAACTCTTATACCCAGATAGGTGATTTAAAATTTCCATATGAAAATGACATTAATGAAACAACTGTTCATAAATTGGGTATATCTTGGCTTTTCCCTTTGCAACACGATATTTCATCTATGAGTATGAGCATGGATTAAGTCAACTCTAAATACTCATGATTCTGTTTCTCGACTATCCGACCTCTACTGATAGGTAAACGACAAAGAACTAATCAGTTCGTTTGGGCATGGCCATGCACTTCATCAGTATATTCAGTCAGTCAAGGGGCCCAGAAATATCTCTCTTCGGAGAAGAGGTGCAAATCCCATCTTGCATATCTGCATTTAACACCACGGCTTCCGCTGAATCTAGTCACGCCCTTTATAGCCACCCTGTTACGGCGTAGCGGTTGAACGCACTAAGTATCCAGCAGTCCTCATGATATCAAACCGGATACCTCAGGTGATAGGGACAACCACTGTGAGATTCTACTTATGACAAAATCCAAGAAGTAGTCTCAACCGCGGATCACGTCCGATATTCGCTACTCTATCAAATATCTGTGCAACTCCTGGTCTACAACGCTTGTAGCTGTTATTCAACCACTGATCATAACTACCCAGAGGCTCACAATGACTTTAACGCCCTAACGGGTTCCCACCACGATAAGTTGTCACGGACAAATTTCGAATGAAAGACTGGAAACTAGTCTCATTCCTGGATCATAAAACATGCAAAATATAAAAGTGATAAAGAAAATAATTTTGTATAGTCCATATTACACTCTGTAATAATAACAAAATTAATAGCATTTCTTAATTACTTTTACGGTGTCTATTCAATGTTTTACTAAAATACTGATTTAAATGAAGTATCACCTAACTTCAGTTTAAATCCTTTGATTAATGTTTACCGTATTAATCAAAGTAACAACCAAAATAATACAAGTTTTGTATCATCTGATACAATCTACTTGATTCTACTAATCTTTGTTTTGCAAACACTTTTAAACAAAGATTAGACTTTTCTTTACCATATTCCATGAACTTGGAGACACTGGAATAACTCCTAGTTTTCCTGAATATGTAAAGTTTAAACTGCAACTTCCCTTAGTTGTTGTGTAGATGAATGATTTCTACCTGAAATCAGATAAAATTTCCATTTACCAAGCTGGCAAATTTCAGGAAATTTATTCTAGTGTTTACGACACTTTTAGAAAGATAATTAATATCTTTAATAATTATTCCAACACATTTTAATTATTGATTTCTCTCGAAGTCAATTATGACCTTATTTAGTTTCAAAGACTTTGAAACTTTCGTTCTACCCTTTTGACTAAAAGATAGATTCGTATATCTTATGAATTTACATCCTTTCTGGATCATGAATTCCGAGATATATACTAAATCAATAATTTTATCTTTTATTCTTTATCATGCACTAGATAGAGAATAACCTGGGCTCCCACTAACCTATATGAAAACCAACTATTACTTAAAATTAATTATTGACTTAGTCAAAACTTGATTACTTAGTCAATTCTATTTCAAGTAATAAACACGAGAATTTTAACATTTATAAAACTTAACTGGATTATATTAAATCCTAATTCCGAAATTTGGAATTTTTCCTAGTTTTATAAATACTGATATTATCAATGATATTTGAAATAATATCCTAAATTCTTCTTAAAACATATGAGTAATAAATTTTGATCATAAAATACTTTTATAATCTTTTACTCATAAATGTTTTATTTAAAAACACATTCCTATAATTATAGTACTTCGTGTGTTTTTGACAGTTTTCATATACATTACTTCAAACTATTTTGATTGAAGCAATACTGTTAGTGTAATAGGCAACATCTCGGATCTAATTTTGAATCAAGTCTAATTTGACTTATACAGATTCAAAATATCATGCATAAAGATATCAAGACAATAGTTTTAAATTTTAAAACCGATAAGAATTCAAAAAACAAAAATTCAAATTTTGGAAAGATTGTTTTAAAAATTTAAAGTTGTCTTGATAATATCTAAAAGTAATCTTGCATGCTGATCCTTGCAATCTGGGCACTTCACTTTTAATGACCACCTGCAAATAAACATTTGCTTCTAGGTGTCAACACACTTGTAAACTAACAAGCGAAAGTGATAATCTGAAGCAGTCACGAATACCTGAGGTGTTTATATCTGCTTCGTAACGCTTCGGGCAGTTATGCCTTCAATGACCGACTTCATGGCACTTGAAGTATTGATTCTCGGTTATTATTCTGTTAGGCTTAACCTTTTTACCCTTGCCTTTGCCTATATCATAAACATTGGGTGCACTCAGGGTAGCCAGAACTTGGCCCTTTCCCTTACTGGTGTTCCCATGCCCACGCTTCTTCTTTACTTCACCATTCTTGACCATAAGCACATCTTTGGTCTTGGTCTCCATCCTCAACTCAATTACTTATAATCTTCAGACAGTGAGTTGAGTATCGTATTTGTTGCTAACTGCAACAAAACTGGGCGACTGAGCCTCTCTAGGTGATTAATGTGCCTCTTTATTTTCATGATCACTAACTGAGGTCCCCTTTTGCCATCTTGCACGCGTTCAGTGCTCTACTGGTATCATAACGCTCTGTGCGTGCTTGCGTCTGAAACATGTCCCTCAACTGGCGGATCATGTTATAGGCATTTGTGTTTATGAGCCTCGTACGAAAAACTGGGCTCATAGTCGCAAGCATAAGATAGCCTACGTCCAGCAAATAATCGGAATGCTTTCTATAAGCGTTCCTGACAGTGACAGTAGCTTTTGCTGGAAGGGCCTTCACCTAGAGGCTTTTCTAGGACATACTACTTTCTCTCGTGTCTGAGCACAATCATTAGACTGCGCTCCCATACGAAAAATTATACCTAGTAAGTTTGTCCTTTTCGAGAATGGAGCGAAGAGGGAGTTTATCAGTGTTGGTAATAGTGTTTGCTATCTACACATTTTAAAAACTTTGGTTTTAGTAATTGTGAAAGACTATTTCCAATAAATATCAATAAACCCTTAAATGATCAATTATTGGACTAGGATCCTAATTACATACGCCCTGATGACCGGTGTGCTCACGTCTCACCAGGACCACGTACTAACTAGGTAGGTAAGGACTTTTACCAATCATATCTAACTGACACGACTCCTAGATCTTTTCGGGACAACGGTAATTATCCGTACATGTTTCAGTCCCTCTAAGTGCTTTTTGGCCCGGTACCACCCGGTAAACTTAACAGAACCAAAACAGATCTCACCATTTTGGGACTTGGACACTTTACTCTGGCCGGTACCACCCGGAGATAATTCGCAGAGTCTTGTTAATCCCCTCCAGCTTCGGTTTGAACGCGGTCGTTCAAGGTGTGTTCACTTACAACGGCCGCGTACCTTACGCCGGAGGTGCCCCTAGATGGGTTGCACTCTGATCTATGATTTTCGGGGTTTTTTAATTAATTTTGAAAAACCTTTTAGTTCCAGTATTTTTGAAAATCTATAATTTTGAAAAACTGATTGTTTAGAAGGTAACTGATGTTTAAACTAACTGTTTAAACATGCTTGCTATTTTAAAACTAACTGTTTTAAAGAGCACTTGTTAATTAAAAACTAACTGTTTTAATAAGCGCACTTGCTAATCAAAACTACCTGTCTTGATAGCATATTTGTTGACCAAAAGTAACTGTTTTATCAACTTGCCTTTTCATACAAAACAGTCTTATTATTGAGGTTTTAAATAAAATCTACCGTTTCAAAAAGGTTTATAAAACTGGTAATTTTAATTATAAAACCTGTCCGCTCTTGTGATTTTATCTAGTTTTAAAAAATTCTCTTATTTTAAAACATTTTGATATAATTATAAAATCACAACCACACAGTTAATATGTCAACAACCACGCAGTTAGAGCTAACTAATTATAGGTTTGCCAACTTTTATTCCTAAGGACCAATAATGACCTATTTTTCTAAAGGATTTCTAACACCTCGCGTAGCTCCCACTGGCTCCCCGGTATCTTCGTTAGTACTCCAGAAAAGAAAATATGGGTTTTTCTTGCGTAGCTCCCACTGGCCTTCGGCATTCTCGATGGAACTCCCAAAAAAAAGGAAAAATAACTATCCTATGGTCATTATTACAAAGGGGTTGTAAATGGCACGCAGGCCTCCCCAAATTTAATCCAAAAGGTCTAAGTTGGCAAGCCCTATAATAGATATATACGAAAGCATATATATACTCAAGCAACCACGCATTTATATATATTAAACAATATAATAAAGCGATAAAGAAATCCTAGATCCGTTAAAAATTATCTTGTTCCGTTTATCGCAAAACTTGGTTTATAAAACAAACTGTTTATAAACCGAAACTAATATTTTAAACTGAAAACGGTTTTTACTTGAATTATAAAAATACTAAGATTTATAATCAATAAATCTATATATAAAGCAAAACCGATTTTCTAAAATATTTGCTTTTTTATCTAAAAGTTATATCAAAACCCGGTCCTCGAACAAACTGGTCGGAAAAATAAACATTGGACCGTAAACTGTGTCGTAGTTTGATCAACTAGTCAAAACATGATACTAGACTTATTTGACCAAACGGGTCAAATAACTGGTTTGATAAAACACAATTTTACTCGGGATAATTATTAACTAAAAATCCCTTAAACATAATTTTATAGTATAATATAACTGATTTAAAAAAAAAATTATAAAATTAATTTGGGTTAAAAAGCTTAAAACCCAATAAACCCTTTTGGGCCATAAACTTGGTCCAAAATACCATGGTTTCGGCCCATTACCAAACTGATAAGTTTGGGCCTCGAAAAAGATTGAGAAACGCTTGAAACCAACCGCTACCTGCGATCGACCGGGATATCGCCGCCACTCACATCGCCGTCGATCCCCACCGCCTGGTGGCGATCGAACGCCGGTGCCATCACTGACCATCGCCGTCGTGGCGGCCGCTGGTGGTCGCACGCCTCTCGGCCCACCACTGACTGATGGTTCGGCCGAGCGCCGCCTTGGTGCATCAAGGGATCGGGCCATGGCTTGTTTTTGGTATAGGCCATGGCCAACCAAGCTGGTGGACCATGGCTTGAACTCTGATCAGGCCACGACATAGTGGCGACTCAAGCCACGGCCTAGTGGCAAGTCAGGCCACGGCCTGGTGGTGGTTCGGCCACCATCTGGCGGTCCGGTCGGCCGTTGCCGCCGTACCGCCGCCACTAGCCTCGGTCGGCGATCGGTAGGTGGTTCGGTCGGCTATCTACCGCAGTTCCGCCACCGATCCCCACTACCCCGTGGGGTTTTTCTGCGATAGCTTTTTCGACGATAAACATAAAACGATAAAACTGGAAAAGTTATAATAGATAATCATTAAATCTTTATACGGAACTCAAAAAGATTTTAAACTGATAAAAATCAAATTTTTACCCAAACTGATTAAAATTGAATTTTTTATACGAAACGATTATCAATAAAACTTTATTCGCAAGAAGCAATTTTTAACGGATCTTTAAACAATTAAATAAAATAAAACGAATAAACCTGTGGCTCTGATACCACTGTTGGGTTTTTATGCGTTCCTCGTATCAAACTGACACGAAGAAAACTGTGGATTTCAATCCTAACTGGACGAGATACACGACAAAACTTTGTGATCAAACTGATCAATAAGTTTATCGAATCAAACCTAACTGGTTTGATACGTGCGGAAGCGATTTGGATATAAAACCCAAATATCCACAGATCTTTTCGTTTCAATTATAATAGTAATAGATTTGTTAGAGTGTTACCTGGAATGCTCGAGTTAGATCCACCCGTGATTGACCAAACGAAGATCCCTCTAGCAGGAATGAGTCCCCGATACGATGAAAAACAGCTAAGGATTAATCAAAGAACCAAAAACCGAACTGGTTTTGCTCTTGGATCGGCGCCGGTTTCAAAGGAGGAGGGAGGAGAGAATTTTCTGGTTTGTTTTTCTTGGTGGAATGAATTATGAAAACTGATAAGCCATAGGCTTATTTTATATGGAGGAATTTCCATACAACTCAGTTTCCATAATTAGTTTCATAATTATCTTTGGCAAATATTCTTTTCTTTTCCTTAAAGAAAAATAACTAGATAATTATTTGTATTATTAATTATTATCCTATTATATATTTATTTACCTAATAAATATATAATTCAATAATTAATAAACTTATATATTTATTTATCTAATAAATATATAATTACTAACAAACCTTTAACTTTGGGATTTAGTACGGAAAATGCCCAACTGATTTATAATTAACTATTATAAACCTTAATCTCTCCAAACTGGGACTATCTTATTTATTCGGTTTACAGGTCCTCACAGGTGTGACCCTCGAGTGTCTAGTAACGTTGGATGTGTAATCACTGGTTTGCCAACTTCTGCACATAATTACTAACAGTATGCAAATAACATGGACGAGATATTATGCTAAATTCAGTATCGAGGTCTTGTATGTTAATAACATGGACGAACCAACGCAATATTTCCACACCAAACAGTCTTGGGGTTTGTACCTATGTCGCCGGCATCTCGGTGGCTCCTTGGTGCGCGGGCCTCGGATGATGTTGCCATGCTAAATTCGGGACATCGAGGTGTTTGGAAGTAACGAGTGTCGGGATATTGGTTGGTGGAAATGGGTCGCGCCCATTGTTTCCGAAGATAATAATAAACCGGTTTAGTGTGCTTGCTTATGTTGTTATTCACCCTTGCATAGCTTGCTTATCTTATTACGAAATCACATGTAATGTCTATTAGTTGTTACAACTCACTAGGCTCCTTTGGCCTAACACTTTCTTGGTGTCGATGTGTATCACAAGAGCTAGTGGCGTCGCGCCCAAGTAGGTGCCGGAATAGAAGTGAGCTTGGGGGAAAAGTGAGAGACCGGTCGTTGGACCGTGAGAGTGTCTGCAAGTCGATAACCCTTTTGTAGTCTTCTTCCTATCGAGGAACTAGACTAGTTGGTTATTGTATTGTCTTTTTAATTACAAGCGTTGTAATTATAAATTACCTATACCCCTTTTTGGGAAGAGCTCGCGCTATGGCGTTACATTGCATGTACCACCTTTCGTTAAATGAAAGTTTTTGTTGACTCCAAATTTTGGGGTGTTACAGTTAATATCATGTGTGATAACAATATCATATGTGATTTCAATGAAGAATCATATGTAATTTCAATGCAAAATCATATGTGATAACAATATCATATGTGATTTCAATGAACAATCATATGTAATTTCAATGCAAATCATATGTGATAACAATATCATATGTGATTTCAATGAACAATCATATGTAATTTCAATGCAAATTCATATGTGATTTAATATAAGCTGATGGGTTAAGTTGTGATTTCAATGCATAATCATATGTGATCACAAGATCATATGTATAATGGCGGTGGCGAAGGTGGTGCTGCTGCTGCTACCGGCAGCGAATGTTATACTAGTGGTGGTTTCGAAGGTACCGATGGTGGTGCCGGAGGTACCGGCGGCCAGGAGCGGAGCCAGAAAAATAAATTAGGGTGATCCTCTTCAATTTAAAAAAAAATAAATAAATATAAACAAAAATATTATATCGATAGCAATGTTCAATCCAAAAGTATACATATGCAAACAAAAAACACGGACATTTTATAAATTCAACAATACCCTCAACGATTTCTCATTTTTTGAAACATGACAATAATAACTTCATTATCAACGTGCCGTTCTAAAAAAAACTTCATTATCAACGTAAGCAAACACATCTTTTTCAATGTAGGCAACCAAGTTATCATTCGAAATTGATCTTAAGAGACATCTGTTTCCAATTTGTGAATCAAAACCGTGAGGCTTGATTCATAAAAGGTGAACCAATGAGGCATTAGCTTGAATAAAAAATGTGAGAGCTGTGAGGTCAATTGAGTGCATCTGAGATTTTGAGTCATGTCTGTGTTGGTCACTTGGTAAGTTGGTATGAAAGTCGTGAGCTTCAATTGAGATGATGAGAGTATGAAACTAAAAATTACATATCTAATTACTTAGTAAAGTGGGTATCCATAATTCCTTTGTAGCTCAATGGTCGGTAACATCCTGAGGAGGGCAGTGGATGGTATCCCTGTCTATTTGGGTTCGCTTCAGAGGGGGAACAGGAGGCGACACCCCAGTTCATGGGTCGACCTTCGGGCCGGGCATGGGTGATGCTATGGGCCAGTAACGGTTTCCATGGTCGAGAGGATTAGTCGGGTGCCCGAATGGATCTCGGATACCTCTTCGACTTCGGTCAAGGCGTGTGTGTGTGTTTAACTGCCGTTCAAAAAAAATTGGTAATGGGGTTAGCCTAGTAGGATAATATTTTATAAATTACATAGGCTTTTTATATTTAGTAAAATTTTGGCCTATTAAAAATAAAAGTTAAAAAATTGAGGGTTAGCTCATGCTAACCATGGGCATGAGTTGGCTCCGCCATTGCCGGCGGCGGTGTTAGTGGTGCCGACGGCGGTGCCGGTGATGGTGGTGGTAGTGGTGGTGATAGTGATGGTGGTGTGGTAGTGGAGGTAGTGGTGGTGGTGGAAGTGATATGGGTGGTGGTGCTGCTGCTGTTGGTGGTGGGAGAGGCGGTGCTGCTAACGGAGGCGGTGGTGGCAACGGTGGTGATGGCGGCGGCAGCGGAGGTGGTGGTGGATGTGGGGGAAGTGGTAGTCATAAGGTGGTATGGGTGATGTATTTGAATTACAAAAATGGGTGGCTATGAGTCATTCTCGTATTCTCTTAAAAAGATGTCATTCTCGTATGAACTTTTCTCTCTCTCTCTCTCCCTCTATATATATATATATATAATTTCACACAATTAACACAAATTCATTGGTTAACAAAAGAACCATACTCTATATATATAGTAAATATAATATGATATTTATTTAAGTTTTTAAATGAAAAATTAGCAAAAAAGTTAAAATAACCATAATACATTGGAGGGACAACTCATTTAGTTGGAGTTAATGAAAAAAGTTATACGGTCGTAAGACCAAGGGACAATATCGGTTAGAAATCGATAAACGCGCGATTGAATAAGAAAAAAAAAAGACGAAAATCATAAAAATTGATAAACGGCATAGGAAAAAAAAAAAGACTCGTTTCGTGGTTGTATTGTCTTTCGTCCCCATACCCATGGATCCCATTTCCATCTACCATAAACCCACTTGTACATCCAACTTTTTGTATTTATTGCTTTCATTTATTATGGTTCCAATTGGTTTAACCACTTGATCCTTCTATTTTCAATTATTCATAGTTTTCTAAATTAGCAAAAATAATATTTATTAAAATTTCTAAATTAAGTTGATTTTTACAATGGATTCACTCAAACATTAACGTGGTGTTTGGTTTGCAGATTCTGAAAGAATCTTATGAAATTGGAGTGTTGAATTCCATTGACCAGATTTGATTCTTTCGTTTGGTTCATTGTTTCGACAGAAGAAATCTCCTAATTTTATCAAACAAATGAAGGAATTCAACATTTCTTAACAACTAATAAGGATTTTGATGGAATGAAATTCAGGTTTTAGAAAACTATGAATAATAAGTTTATTTCATAATTAATTTATTATTTTTATTTAATAATTAATATTAAATAACTAATTTATAAATTAATATCAAATTTTTTATAATTAATTTTATTTAATTTTTTAAATTATTTAATAACAATTTTCTTAAATTATTTTTAAATAATTACTTTATCTCTGTAAAAAAATTAGTTGATTAATGAATATTTATTAATCAGTTTTTGATTAAAAAATTAAAATCATCAAAAAGGTATTTTAGTCATTTACCAAAAATTCATTCCAATTCCAAAGTTAAATCCAGTGAACCAAAGACAGATTTCAATTACTTTAACAGATTCTATTCCAATCTATCAACCAAACAGGTGGTCACACCTAACAACATTCCATTCCAATTCCTTCAAAGTCAAATCCGTTTGACAAATTTCATTCAGTCCAAAAACTTTTTGCAAACCAAACGCCATCTAAGATTTCTTATTTCAAATTCATTGGAATTAACTGAAATGGGATCATTGAAATATATATAAAAAAGTAATAGCCTTTTAACAAGGTAAATAAATATTTTATTTTTTATGCTCAGGTGTTCGTTCTTTAAAAAGTTAATTAAGAATTACTCTAAATGAGATGTGATTTTTCAAAATAACATTTAAAGCTAACATGTGGTTGAAAAATTGTGCTAGAGTTTATATAGTAGTGTATTATTAATTTTAGTCTATAAACTTTCCCTTCTAAAGAAACAGATATTCCAAAACACAATGCCAGCTGGTTGTATAACTTTTTCTCCATATTAATCTCCTAGATCTGGTCTAAAGTCTTCTAAATTTTCAACTCAATAATTTGTTCCTAAACTTTTTTCATCCTCTCTCAACTTAATAGTTGTTACTGTAGGTTCACACTCTAAACACCCAATATTACTGGTATTTACTCAATAATATATGTGAATGTAACCCCTTTGAGTGGAAAGAAATGTAAACTTGGAGAAGAGTATGAACTTTTTATCTACAACTCATATTCAATAAACAAAGTACATATATATAGGATATCACAACCATAAAACATGCAAAATAAATATCCTAATAAAACATGCATAAAACGTCCCCCAAGTAATTTGTCGGGTACGATCGGGAATACCACCACACCCATATCGGGTTAGTGGTGTTCGGGTTCCCCAAGTCGATCAGCAATGAGATCCACCTCCACCCCGAAGTCTAATAAGCAATATTCACCAAGTCTTCCACAAAACGTTCACTCGTCGATACTTGGTCCAACGTAGACCCATTCTTTACCCATGATAACAGTTGACCCACTCCATGACCCGACTTAATCCGTCAAGGTTACTCAACAGTTACAAACCGCCATCTTTGTTTGATACTTCCTTTTTTCTCATCCATTCATTTTCTTGAATCATTAACAAGAGCCCCCACATCATCAATGATTTCATTGCTGTGTCTTGTCGATCTCTATATCGATTATTATCTTTTATTAGATTTTTCAAATTCGTATACCACTTGACTTTTCTTTTTCTCAAGTTCATAAATATTATTGTTGCTAAAAGGGAAGAAATTCAAGTAGCCTCACATGATCCTACAAAATGTATCAACTTTCCATATAATATCTATATGTATATCAACTTGCCACATAATATCTCATAAAAAGACAAATATCATCTTTTTGAGAAAATGGTTATAAATAAGAGTTGTCACCAATACCAATACAGCAAGATTTAAAAATGGTGAATTCAAGCAATCCACAGCGTAGATCAATCAGTTTGCCTACTAGGCTAAGTAGTACCCCATCTTTTTCTCAGATTGAAACCAACCTCAAAAAGCTTAAAACACTTGTACCTTTCTACTCATCTGAAACCATTCAGACTGGTTTTGTGTGCTTAGTTGACTTGTACCTTTCTGTTGATGGGCTTATTGGTTCATCCCAGATCCAACAGGTGAATCTTGAATCTAGAAACAAAGGCCTAGTTGAAGCTGCACTTATTGGCTCCACTGGTTTGCTTGATTACTACAGCAAACTCATGGGGTTTCTTACTCCGATGAAGGAAAACGTCCGAACCCTTCAATCCGCGCTTCGAAGAAAAGGGAGCAGCGAAGCCGATCGTTATCTTTCGGATTACGTTTTGTATCGGAACAAAGCTAAGAAGAGCATGGCCAAGAGTCTTGGATTATTGGATCAAATGGAGAAGGATTCTATATTGTTTCTTGGACACGGAGAAGATCATCATTTGTCAATGGTGGTTGGAGTTCTAAGAGAGATCATGACCGCCACCATCTCCATATTTCGGGCTCTTTTGCTTTGTTTGTTTGGTAAAATGAAACCCACAGTTAAATACGGGTTCTCGTTGATCACGAAGTTGGTGTCCACCGCCAGGCCAGATTGTGATGAAAACCAAGAGATTGTTAACGATAACGATCAGATAGATGTCGCCCTTCATTCTTTACACAAAAAATTTAAGAACAAAGGAAGTACTGTTGATGAAGAACAAATTGTAATGGAGGGATTACTGAATCTTGATCGTCAGATCGAGAGATATGAGGTCGGGTTGGATTCTCTTTCTAGGAGATTAATTCAAACCCGAGTCTCCCTTCTTAACATTTTAGTGAATTAGAAATACTTAATATAGTTAGGATTTCGCCTAGAATTTTTATATATGATTTCATTTATGTATATTAATTAAATCTGTTATATATTAATTTGCGCATTTGATTT
This sequence comes from Centaurea solstitialis, assembly GCA_030169165.1. Taxonomy (NCBI): domain Eukaryota; kingdom Viridiplantae; phylum Streptophyta; class Magnoliopsida; order Asterales; family Asteraceae; genus Centaurea; species Centaurea solstitialis. The sequence goes on along the minus strand of CM058040.1, from coordinate 9,967,612 downwards.
GTATATTCTTGGATGAAAACCAAATCAAACCAGATGAGTCCAATATACATTTTACAACGATGCAAAAATGGATCAAAAACTTAGTAAATAAAAACTTGGCTAACAAAAATGGGGTTTTTTTTTTCATTTTTAAAAAATAATTTGAACTTTTTAAATGTACTTTAGGAAACACATGTTCATTTAGCAAACAAAAAATTATCACAGCTATTGCGATGACTTATCGTTTCTGTAGTTTTTTTCTTTTTCTTCAAAAAGTAAATTAATATAAGAGTAAATTTCAATTTTCGTCCCTGACGTTTGACCATTTCAACGATTTCCGTCCCTCACCTTTATTTTAACAGATTGGTCCCTCACGTTTGAAACCTTGCAACGGTTTTCGTCCCTCATCCTAACGACCGTTAACTTTTTCTGTTAAGTTCAATTTAATGAGAGGTATTTTAGTCATTTTATTTGTTTTCTTGTTTTTGCAAAACCCATCAAACTTTAGGGACTTCTTAGTAATTATCTATAATATATATATATATATATAAGTAGGCCCCAAAAAATTTGATTCTCGTCGACGTAAAAAATCGGGTTTCTCGTCGACGTAAAAGATCGGGTTTCCGACCAACGGCGGGTTGACCGGAATGTAGCAATGGTTGAAAACCGACACCAAAAGGGGTGCCCTTTTGAGGGCGTTTCTGTCAATCTTCATCGCCTTTTCCGGCTTCGGTTGCCGGAGCCCTCTTGATTTCAATTAGAGGATGTGTTCTGGCGATGTTGAAAGAGATGGCGGCGATGGGGAGGTTGAGGGTGGCGCGCAGCCGGAGCCTCTATGATTTCAATCAGAGAATGTTTCTGGCGATGTGGAAAGAGATGGTGGCGATGGGGAGGTCGAGGGTGGCGCGCAGCTGGTGGCATGTGGCTCCGGCGGATCGCCAATCGGGAATCCGAATCCCATCGCAAGGCCGGCGGAGAGGAGGGCTTTGAGGTTCGGTGGGAATTGGAATCCGAACTCGGCTTCGGCCTTGGCGACCTCCTTATCGGAGAGCGGTAGCTGGACTTGGACGCCGGAGTTTTTGAGGTGGGTGAGAACTTTATCGGCAAGAGAGGTGAAGGAGATGAGGGAGTTGCAAGGCGAGAGTGGGGTAGAGGGGGAAGGGGAGGGGGAGGAGGCGGCGACTCTGGTGGAGAGGCAGCGGAGGCCGACGAGGTAGGCGGGGTTGAGGCCGGTCTTTCGGTGATCGACGTCCACCATTTTTATTATATATATATATATATATTATAGATAATTACTAAGAAGTCCCTAAAGTTTGATGGGTTTTGCAAAAACAAGAAAAAAAAAATAAAAAGACTAAAAATACCCCTCATTAAATTGAACTTAACAGAAAAAGTTAACGGTCGTTAGGATGAGGGACGAAAACAATTGCAAGGTATCAAACGTGAGGGACCAATCTGTTAAAATAAAGGTAAGGGACGAAAACCGTTGAAATGGTCAAACGTCAGGAACGAAAATTGAAATTTACTCTTAATATAACAACTATTTGTAATACTGAAGTGGTCGTTATAGAGTTGGTCATTATAGACTGAGTTTCTCAAAGTGAGTAATAGCCTTTTCGCTTTCTTAAAAAAAATAGCCTTTTAGCTAATTAAATGCAAATTTGGTCCTTGGAGTTTACAAAAATTAATGACTAAGGTCCTTCTAAAGAATTTTTAACTAACAAGGTTCTTGTACTTTTATTTTTTATAACACATATGGTCCTTTTTATAAATAACATTTAAAAAAAAATAGAATTAAGAAGGGGTAATTTTGTCCATTCACTTTTCCTATTCTTTTAATCTTGGTTTATAACATATTTGGTCCATCTTTAATTAATACAATAAGTTAAATTTATTTGGCCCTTTTTAATATATTATAATATATAACTATTTTTATGCCAAAATATGTTTATATTCTTTTATATTGAAGACATAAATTTTAATATCACCCCTAATTATATCTATTTACTTTACAAATTATACAAATATATTTTATATTTTCATGTTAGTTTTATTATTCATCAGAATCAAATTGCAATCTATGATTAATTTCGAGTTACATTAATGAAAAGAGATCCGTCAGAACTAGTTTTATTCATAAATATAAATCACATATGTAATTAAATAGAATTAATATATTTTCTTCATAAATCATCTATTAAGATTTATGTATTTTCAATTTATTTCATCCTCTAATAATATTTTAATAAAATAAAATTACATTAATGTTTAAGTATTAATAAATTTAACTTTAATGTATTCAACAAAATCATCAAATCTAATCTTACATTTCAATAAATATACAACATATTTAGTAAAAAAATACATTACTAATCTAAATTTTAGTATGAAAATAATAAAACCGGGTAAAATATATATATATATATATATATATAATAAGCATTACAGGAAAAAAAAAACATACACAATTAGACCATCATGTTTTAAATAACACTAGCAATTAAAAAAACATCGAAAATTCGATACCAAATGATCATACTAGGTAGAAATAAGGTTATAGACGATTTATGAGAAAAACATATTAATTTTATTTAATTACATATGTGATTTATATTTATTTTTTATCTAATGGATTTTTTTTCAATAATATAACTCGAAATTAATCATAAATTGCAATTTGTTTCAAATGGATGATACAACTAATATGAAAATTTAAAATATATTAATATGAAAGTAAATAGATATAATTAGAGGTGGTATTAAAATTTATGTATTCAATATAAAAGAATATATGTTCTAAACTAAGATTAAAAGAATAGTAATTAAAGAGAGACCAAATATTTTATAAACTAAGATTAAAATATAGGAAAAGTGAAAGGACAAAATTACTCTTTCTTAATTCTAATTTTTTTTTAATATTATTTATAAGAAGGACTATATGTGTTATAAAAAACAAAAGTACAAGGACCTTGTTAGTTAAAAATTCTTTAGAAAGGACCTTAGTGATTAGTTTTTGTAAACCACAAGGACCAAATATGCATTTAACTCAATATTTTATTTTTTACGAGTGTTCTTTAAAAAATTAATTGAAAATTACTATAATGAAAAGTGATTTTAAAAATAATTTTTATGATCTCCGTGTTCGAAGCCTTCTAAATTTTCTAACACAATACCTTGTTCAACTTATAATCTTTATTTCATTCTCTCTCAATTTAATTAGGGTCTGTTTGTTTTTTAAAAGTTCCTCTTAAAATATCTTAAATCTGAAAATTAAGAGGTTTGCAAACTTAAGACCATTTGAAAAACTCCATGAACATGAAGGAACCCCACTCGGACCAAGACATAACTTTTACTTGGTCAAATAACAATTAAGGTTTTATATTAAAAAAAGGCCAGAAAACCTTCCGTCATTCTCTGGAATTTTAAGAGGTCCCCCATCCATCTCTTATTCTTTTTTTTAATGGCATTTTTAACTCACACACATCCGTCTCTTATTATATAGACATGAATTTAGACTTCAGGCCTTTTAAAAAATAAACGACACCTTAACATGATAGTTGTTACAAACCATCATTTTTGTTTGATACTTCCTTTTTCTCATCCATTCATTTTCTTTGAGACATTAACAAGAGTCCCCACATCATCAATGATTTTATTGTTGTCTTGTCTATATCGATTATTATCTTTTGTTAGATTTTTGAAATTCGTATACCACTTTGACTTTTCTTTTTCCTAAGTTCATTAATTTTATTGTTGGTAAAAGGGAAGAAATTCAAGTAGCATCACATGATCCTACAAAATTTATCAACTTTAATTCCATATAATATCTCATGTATTAACTTTCCATATGTATAATATCTCATAAAAAGACAAATATCATCTTTTTGAGAAAATGGTTATAAATATGAGTTGTCACCATTACTACACTTCAATACACTAAAGACCTAGATATGGAGAATTCAAGCAATCCAAAGGTAGATCAATCACTTTGTCTAGTAGGCTAAGCAGATCTTCTTTGTAAAACGAAACCCGCATTTAATTACGGGTTCTCATTGATCACAAAATTGATGTCGACCGCTAGGCCAGGCTGTGACAAAAACCAAGAGATTGTTAACGATAACGATCAGAAAGATGTTTCCCTTCATTCTTTACAATTTTTTTTTAAAACAACGCGAGTACGACTGTTTAAGAACAGATTGTAATGGAAGGATTACTGAATCTTGATCGTCAGATCGAGAGATATGAGGTCGGGTTGGATTCTCTTTCTAGGAAATTAATTCAAATCTGAGTCTCCCTTTTTAACATTCTAGTGAATTAGAAATGCGTAAGGTAACATAGTTAGGGATTCGTCTAGAAATTTTATATATGATTTCATTTATGTACATTATTTAAATTTGTCATAGATTCACGCATTTGTTTTGTATATTCTTGAATGATAACCAAATCAAACCAGATGAGTGCAATATACATTTCACTTAAAGACCCAGTATAAAACAAATAAAATGTATATAATAGTGACATACCTCACTCTTGTTCATTCAATGCTATACAATGCTAATTGCCTAAAATCTGTGATTATATATATAGTCCCATTACGTACTTTATATATGTTCTCCATTCGTATATTTTATATGCTAAAAAACTTAAACTAACATATGGTTAGCAACAGGGGCGTAGCTAGAAATTTAACTTAAGGGGGGCTTAAAAATGAGTTTAATTTGTCCATTGCAGTTCTTCAAACAAAAGGTAATTGTGCGATATGCAATTAATGTTAATTTTCTTAAGTTCCATGATATTTTGAGGATAATTGAGTTGCGATAAAAAAACCATGAATAATTTTAATTTCTATTTGTGAGATGTCAGAAGGGAGATGAATATTTATATTATAGTAATAGAAAATACATTTTTATCAACAATTTCATTATTTGTACACATGCACGTGCGTGCGCACACACAAACACACAGACACATAGACACACACACACACATATATATTGGGGGATAATCAGATACAATTGTACAACCTCATTTAAAAATCATATATATTAGCCCATTCTTATTTACTTCAACAAAAATACATGTATCATTATATAGATAGGAGAAAAGTAGACTTCAAACTTGAGAAACAAAAAAACACATTTATAAATTCTATTGTCTAAAAACTAATAATCTAGAAATATTGATTTATAAAATTTATTATAAATAATAATGTTCTCATATATTTGGAAAGAAAAATAACAATAATAATATTGATTTATAAAATTTATTATAAATAATAATTCTATATTTAGATTTTAGACGTATAGAAGAAAAGATTGTTGATTATATAAAATTTTAAAAGAAAAAGAAATGGAGAAGATTGAAAAAAAAAACCTAACAAAATGCGCACTATCAGTGCTTGAACATGAGTCTTCCACGTATTAGGGGAGGCTTTGGCCAACTGAGCTGCACCTCCGGATATGTCTTATACTACGTTGTATTATATTAGAGGGGAGGTTAGGGGGGCTGAGCACCAGCCTGCCCCCCTATTGCCTCCGCCACTTAGCAAAAAATGTCATCTATTTCGAATATCAATAATTCATATCTTTATTGCAGTTCCGCCCCATGGTGGTACCGGCATTTATGACCATCTTAACTAGAGGGTCACCCTAATGGCCACAATTATAAAAAAAATTGTGTAACTTGTGGTTTGTTATAATTTTTTATTTTTGTCTATGTGTTTAGAAATTTTCATTTTCGTCTTTAGGGTGCGTTTTGTATGCAGACAGGACAGGATAGGACAGGACAGTACTGGACAGGATAGGACAGAACATGACAGGTGTTCAGCGTTTGGTAAGATAGAACAGCATGGGACAGGACAACCCAGAACATGTTAAAATGACCAGTTTATCTCTGATGAGCTGTTTTCTGTTTTATTACTAAATAATCAATTTGAATGCATAATAACAAATAAATTAAAACCATATAATACAAAAATTGATTAAAAATCATGCTTAATCTATCAATAAGCTATCAATAAATTAAAAACCATACAAAAATTGATTAAAAACCATGCTTAACCATGGTTTTGGTCCATGTCTACAAAAACAAAACAATTATATATGAGTTGTTTTAGATGCCAACTTAATCAAATAAGCTATCAATAAGCTACAATAATAAGACCAAAGCTACAATAATAAGCTAAGTTAATCGAATAAGCTATCAATAAGCTACATCTACATATATTCATATAAATATCAACAATTTAAATCTATAGCCATCAATAAGCTGCAATAATAAGACCAAAGCTACAATAATAAGCTAAGTTAATCCAATAAGCTATCAATAAGCTACATCTATATATATTCATATAAATATCAACAATTTAAATCTATAGCCATCAATAAGCTACAATAATAAGCTAACTTAATCAAATAAGCTATGAAAGTAACAATCTTTAGATTAAAAATACACAGCCTTTGTAAGCATAAAGCAACAATCTTGAAATTTGGGGTAAAAGCACAACCCATTTGTAAGACCAATGATTGCATCTAAAGTAACAATTTTCAGATTAAAAATACACCATATATGAAATCGATTACACAGCCCATTTGTAAGACCCATTTGTAAGAACAATCATACATGTAACAATCTTCAGATTAAATATATGAAATCGATACCATTTACCAACTGAACATATGAAATCACACAGCCTTTAGATTGAATATATGAAATCGATTACAACCATTTACCAACTGAATATATGAAATCGATTTTTATAGATACCTGATTGAGAGAGAAATCGAGAGAGATAGTTACCTGATTGAGAGAGAAATTAAGGTCGTCGGAGAGGAAAGCCGAGGTCGCCGGAGAAGGAAAGCCTAGGTCGCCGGAGAAGGAAAGCCTAGGTCGCCGGAGTGGGAAAGCGAGGTCGCCGGCGATTCTTGTGCAAGGTCATGAAGTCGAACAGAGCAGATGGGGAGGATGATTGAGAGAAAACGGCTGTGAGATTATCTGATGTTTAGATTAGGTTTTGTTATTTGAGGGTATTTTGGTCAAAAGTTAGCTTGTTCCACTTAGTTCTAGGGGTAAAAGGGTGGACAAGCTTGTCCCATGTGTTGTTCAAGCGTGTTCCACTTAGTCCCATGTTGGGGCGCGCCAAACGTGGGACAAGACTGTCCTATCCTGTCCTGTCCCACCCTGTCCAGTGCACCAAACGCACCCTTATGGTTTGTAACTACTTTTAACTGATTCATAGATAAATTATATGTTCATATATGAACCTGTGTAATTCATATATCAATCACGAGTTCATATATGAACTTGTTTGTCGTCTATTTGTAAAAGTTACAAAAGGTATAGCTCTTTCGTCTTCTGCAGCCTATGCACGAAATTATCCGGTGTTTCACGATCAAAGCCGTAATTGTTAAGTGGATGAATGGTTAGAGATCACTTCTCCACTCTACATTTTTTTTACTATTTTCTATTTAAATAGAGATCACTTCTCCACTTCATATAATTTTTAATACTTCTCATTTAAATCTTTTTGTATGTACATAATATAATATAATATAATATAATATAATATAATATAATATAATATAATATAATATAATACAATACAATACAATATAACATATCATAAGGTGAATCTAGGGATGGTGAAATGTTAGACTAGGTATCAATTATAAAGATCCCCAAAACATGGTGTTACCTAGCCTCCTCTCATGTTTTACTTTGTCCCCCATAATTAAATCATGATAAATCAATTATCTTATTTTCTGAAATTAATATAAAGATCATGCTATGCTTGTACTTAAAGCTACAAAGAGTGTACGTTGTACCTTACACCAAACCATGGGAATTGGTGAATCACAAATTCACGATTTAGATTTGTAGGTATATTCGGGTGGTAATAATATAGAAAACAAACCCATATCATAATATAGAAAACAATGTAGAAAACACCGTTCAAAAAAAAAAATATAGAAAACAAACCCATATCATGTCTATCCGACAATCATAAAATTATTACTCCAAAAAATAACAGAATACCATCGTATATATAAATTATAAAGTATTAATCAATGGGATTAGATTAAATTTGAAATCACAACTTATTATTTTAATTTTCATAATATTATATTACATATCTTCTATGTATATATTAAAGAAAGGTTTTTGCTGATGTCATGATTATGAAATTGAGCCATTTGATTGGCGAATTAAAAAAGAATCATCAAATGATGATGTCATCAATTATTCTTATTATTTTAATACCATAATTATCTTTAGAATTTACATTTTTTATCCTTAGAATTATTTGATTAAATTACTTTTTATCCATTAGTTTCTCATCTTTCACTTTACATCCTTATCATTTTAAGATAATTATATTAATTAAAATGTATTAAAATTTTTGTTTTTTCTTTTTAATAAATTATACCATTATAATCGTCTCCACAATACCTTCAAAATGAGTTTAATATTGAATATTTTTTTAATTTAACTACATTATTAAAATTAGATATAAATTAATTTGTTTACAGTTTATTACAATTCTATTATTGATATTCTTGAAATTTAAAGATTTTATCTTTTTAACCTAAGTATTTTTATAGATTATTTATAAGTAATTAAAATTTATTTTATTTAAAGAGTAAACTACAAATTTGGTCCCTGAAGTTTACCCAAATCTGCACGTTTCGTCCTTGAAATTTAAAGATTATATCTTTTTAATCTAACTATTTTTATAGATTTTTTATAGGTAATTAATTTTTTATTTAAAATTCTACAAATAAAAACCACTACATATTTTATTTTTGAATCCCTCCAGTTATAAAAATAGATATAAATTAATTTGTTTAGATTTTATTACAATTCTATTCTTCATATTCTTGAAACTTAAAGATTTCATTTTTTTAACCTAATTATTTTTATATATTATTTATAAGTAATGAAATATTATTTTATTTAAAACTCAATTGCTAATATTCTTGAAATTTAAAGATTGCATCTTTTTAATCTAACTATTTTTGTAGATTATTTATAAATAATTATATTTTATTTTATTTAAAATCCTACAAATCAAAACACTACACAAATTTTATTTCTGAATCCCTCCAGTTTTAAAACCATTCACGAAATTCAAATCTTTTGACAAAAGAATAATAAATTTTCAATTTTTAAAATTTTAACAGCTATTAGATAACTAAAATATCTATTGTAATAAACAATTATAATGACAATTGTCGTATAACATATAATTTACATAAGTATTTAAATGGTAATGACAATTGTCATGTAAATGTCTATTCTTATTAAAAATTAAAATAACATGTTTCAAATGCCCGTATAATATACGGGTAATGAACTAGTATATATATACATATATTATTGTAGACTCTAATTTAGAGGGTCGAAAGTTTTGTAGTTACAAAAGTAAATAAGGGTTCGGACAATAGTGCTCAAAGCATTAGGCTATGCGTACCGCAGCCTTAGGTTCAGTGGGCTCGAGCCCGCCGGGCTCAGCTGGCTCAGTAGGCTGCAGTACGCGGTCAGCGGGTGCCGTTGTTGGAAAAGATTTTTTTTTTAAAAAATAGTTGTTTTCAACGGTAAATTTTTTTTAATTTTTTTTCAATTTTTTTTATCTCTATATAAATACATCTTCTACCCAACTTATTTTTTCACACCATCTCAGACTTTCTCTCTCAAATACACTTTCTAAACCAAAATAACTTAACTCTTCATGGATCCAAAAGTTGGATCTTCATCTCGTCGGCCACGAGACAAACGTCCGGCTCAATCGCAACAACACCCTGTTTTTGGTCTTGCAGTTTCACATACCGGTTTCGATCCACAATCTCCACCCGATTATGCTGTCGAAGTTTCTCTTACTGGTTTTAGTATCAAAGTTTCTCATCCGGGAAACTCTCCACAAGCTCCTCATCCCGAGAACCCTCCACAGGCTCCTCATCCCGGGAACGCTCCATAAGCTCCTCATCCCGGGATCTCTCAACAATTTCCTCATCCCGGGGCCTCTTCACAATTTCCTCCACCCAATTTGGGTTTCCAAACTTCAATATTTCCTCCACCCCATTGGGGGAGGCCAACCTCCCCAAAGCAGTTTACCTCCACCCGAGGTTGAGGGTGACCCTTGCGATGAGGATTCACCTAACGAGGTTGAGATTGACCCTCTTCCTCATCGACCGATCGAGTTTGAAATCGACCTGAGGTATTACTCAACCCCGCATGACCATCTTCGAGGTGCCCGGTTGCGACATGTTTTGGCGAAAAAAGCAAGGATCAAAGCAAAATATAACTTTCAATTTTAGTTTGTTTAATTTTGTATTTTTTTATGTTGATTTTGTAAATTTAGTTTATTTTAATATTTTTAGTTAATTATGTAATGTTTTATTTTTAATTAATTATGAATTTTATTTTTAATTGTTTATTTGTATTAATTAATTAAATAAATTAAAAAGTGAGAGGGTTTGGAGGGTTGGGGTACGGGCTGCAGAGGGTTAATGCAAGGGTTCGAGAAAAGCTGATGTAACAGCTAGTTGGGAGGGTTGGGGTAATGATAGCCTTAGTAGCCTAGTGGTGGGTAACATCCTTGAAAGGGATAGTGGATGGCATCCTGGCCTGTCTACTCTGAATCGATTTAGGGGGTGAGCATGTGGCGATACCCTGACCATGCATCGATTTCGGGTCGGTCCTTGGCCTCAAGATATTACTCGGGTGCCCGTATAGATCCCGGATACCTCGTCAATTTCGTGTTAGAACGTGTGCGTGAATCATCTGCCGTTAATTTTTTTTAATCATATATCTAATATACGGTGATATTTTTAAGAATATATATATTAGAGTATGCCGGTTACAAACTCTTTTTGTATAAACATAATAAACTTTAATTTACATGAGAAAAGAACAAGTTAATAAAATTAATTACATGAGAAAAGAACAGGTGGGATTTAAGATACAATAATGTTAAATTGGAAACAAAAATAAAGAAGAGAATGGTAAAAATAGAAAAACAAAAAAAAGCTATTTATTTTGTCAGAAGTGGGATTTGAACCCACGCCCTCTCACGAAGACCAGAACTTGAGTCTGGCGCCTTAGACCACTCGGCCATCCTGACTACATGTTAGTTCACTTACTTTTTAGATACTTATAACTTCATTTCAATTCTAATTAAATGTTTGACCAACGATTTAATGAAAACAAATAAGAAACCATGAATTGATAATAGAAATTTATATGATCAATTAATAGCATTCTTTGTTGACATTATAGATTTTTTGACTATTTGGGTTTTTGCTGCATGCCTAGATTAGAAATGCTAGAAAAATGATATAGTATACTACACGTAAGTACATAAATGGACAAGAAACATTAGCTTAAAAGGGAATTTGGTAGGTTATTTAACAACCCAACCTTCTTAGCCAGAGGCCAAGAACTCAAGTCTTGATCACCATACATGTTTGAGTTTATGTCAATGACGCGTAGCTCGGTTGGTTATGGGTGATATAGTAGTGTTTGTCCAAAAATTGGATGGTCCTAAATTTGATGCTGGGGCACCCCATAGCCATAACTGCCGAGTGAGTCAGATATATATGCCCTCACATTACGGAATTGACAGACGATTGTGGGCCGGTTGAGGTTGCCGGTATCAAACTTTTGCCCAAAATATAGCTATACATAAATATCTAAAAAAACGTAAACGGCTTGGGAATCTCTTATATACCGTAGGAATTAATCGCCAGATTGATCACTTGATTCAAGACATCCTCTCATTTAAAAAACCATAATCTTGATTTTGTTGGATATATAGATATCATTAAGAAAAGCAATATATAGGTCCATGAACCATTCTTCAATTTGTCATCAATATATAACATGTCATGTGTAAAAAAATGTCTTCATTTCTGCCACCTTATCCCCCCCTACCATAATTTTTAACTCATCTCATGCCCCCTTGTCCCCAATACACATAACCATTCTTCTGCCACCAAATTCTTCAAGAAAATCTTGAAAAATATTGTCTTACAGCCTGCAACCTATTAATTCTTCAAGAATATTTAATGTTTGGCTTTACATGCATGCATACAAATTACAACAACTTAATTAACACTGGTACATTCAATGGAGAGAGTCCTAAATCTGTCAAAAAAAATAACCAAATATGGTGGGCATAAGATTAAACAAAAAGATCACTGTTTCTAATTTCTAAATTTGCTGACCTAAAAGGTTACAGCTTCATTCAAATCAGTACGGGTGCCCACAATGCCATAACGTGCTTATATTCTGTTTTTTGTCATTATATTGGACAGCTTGTAGAGACCAGATTCTTGCATGAATTCGAAGAACTAACCGTACTTATAAATACCCAACAATCTTTCCATAATGATTAAGTCAGATTTTTAGTATAGCTTAATCTAGAACACAAGAAATTAAAAAGATGGAAAGATCATTAGCTGCATTGCCTCCAAATAGATCCATTAGTTTGCCTTCTAGATTACATCCCACTTCTCTTCGAGTCGAAGCCGAGCTAAGCAAGTTACGAGCGTGGGAAGCGAGGTCGTGTTCTTCGGCTGAAACCCTAACGGCTGAAACCGTTCAGACCGGTTTAGTTGGTTTATCGGAGGTGTATAGATGTGTGGAGGAGCTTGTTTATTCTTCCCTCACACAACAAGCACTTGTTAGCCATGGAAAGGTATTGGAACGGGCGTTGGAACATTCGGTTAAGATGCTCGACACGTGTGGGATCGTTAAGGAGGCTCAACGGAAGATGAAGGAACACGCCCTACGCCTTCAGTCGAGTCTTCGTAGAAGAGGTACAGAATTATCGAGGTTTGAAGATGACCTTTCGTCTTACATCAGATTGAGAAAGACGTTGAAGAAAGAGGCATCGAAGTGCATTAGATCGTTGAAACGAGGGGAGAGGAAGTTTATTACCGTTGTACCCTTGTCGAAAGATTACCATCTAGCGATGGTGGTGAAGGTTCTTAGAGAGGTGAATGTGATGACATCTCTTGTTTTAAGGTCTCTCTTGTTGTTCTTGTCATCACCTGGGACTAGTACTATCAAGAACGGGTATGGCGGGTGCTCGTTGATCTCCAAACTGAGATCATCCGAGAAGACAAAGAAGATCACGAACGAGGTGGGGAGTGTTGATGACGCCCTCTACTGTGTTTTGAATAGCACGGAGGAGATGCCGATGGCACATAGAAAGTTAGAAAATCTTGTAATTAGTATAGATTGTATAGAGGCAGGACTAGATGTGGTTTTTAGACGATTGATTCAATATCGAGTCTCAATCCTTAATGTACTGACTAGATGATATATATCAAGTTATTTTTATACTTGCAAAACTTGTGTTGATCTCAGGGTCGATAATCCTTTATCTATCGATCATGGTCAGCTAGCTAGCATGTTTTGGTCCATAGAGCCAGCCCGATTTTACTGATAATATTTTTTCTAAAACGATGCAATCCGATCCCCCTTGTTATCAATGCCAATTTTTGTAGCTTCTTTCCTACTAAAGTAAGTTCACTTGAGACAAATTGATCATTTTCCACCAAATGCTGATAACCCTGAAGATGTATAAGATTTATATCACCGAAGGATATTGTTAGACCCTACTTTGAGGTTGTGAAGAAGTCAAGGGTCTATCTTGTACTTTATCTATTCTTACTTATGCTTTAGTTTATGTTTGCCCTCTTTTGCAAAGAGTCATAGACTCTAAGGGCTTGTTTTGTAATTTACTTATACCTAGTGCTATATATACCAAGCTATAGCCTAGGGTTTGTTAGACTTGTTGGTAGCCTACTTTATTTATGAGAAGCAATCCCTAGAAATTCCTTATTCTCTTTTGTCTTCTCCATCACATTTACCAACATTCTCACCATTATTGTCCATCAATGCTTAATCTTTAGTTTGTATTTCTCTCCATCTTTCATCCTCATTCATTTTGGGACTCACATTTGGTATCAGAGCAACACCTTTGGTGGATTTCTTGGAGTTTTTAGCTTATTTGAAATGGTTTGAAAAGTTTTTGAAAAACTTGGTTTTACCAACTTTTGCTCACTTTGAGCCTCAAATCCACTCTATTCTTATTGTTTTTAAGTGATAAGTGTTTTCAAAAGGTTTTTGCACTTGTTTTGCACAAATTGGAGCATTTTTCACTGATTCAAGAAGTGGTTTTTGATGATTTTCAGCTATTTTTCGGAGCTTCTGTCAGCTTTCCCGAATCGGGTATTTTGAACTGAGTCATCAGCTCGAAACCCGAATCGGGTAAAGTTTCCCACACCCGAACCGGGAATTGCACGTTGCCCAATCAGGAAAACCTCGGTTTCCCGAATCGGGTAACGGGTAACCCGAACCGGGTCTCGCTCAAATTTGTCCAATTCGGGTTTTCCACTTACCCGAATCGGGACTACTGTTCACCAATTCGGGTTTTACCAAAACCCGAATCGGGTTTCTTGGCCAGATCCAAATCGGGAATCTCACGATCCCGAATTGTGTCTCGCACTCTTTGACCCGGAAATTTTCAACTTTCGCGTCAAATCCGATACTTAGCCATTTTTCTAAACGCAAAATTTTTCAAGGCTAATTGTGTCACGAGTGCTCGCGCCGAACAGTCTTTTCGAAAACTTTTTCAAATCCAAGTCATCCACTCGAAGGGGATCTTTGTTTGTAAGGATATGATGTCGAGAGAAATTGTCAGCATGGGGTCTGAGTCACGTCCCCCAGTGCTTGTCATGGGAGAATATGCTCAATGGAAGCTTAGGATGATCCATTTTCTCGATCAACTTGATAGAAACCTGATGAAATCAATCCGAGAAGGTCCCGTAAGACCTACAGTCACTATCGCCGAAGTACCTGAAACCGACACCTGTCCACTTCTGCCCTCATACACGGTGGAGAAACCTTATCACCTGTATAGTCAAGAACAACGTGAACGTCACGAGATCGACAAGCGTGCTATGTCTCTTCTCATCATGTCTCTCCCAAATGACATGTATTCCCGCGTCGACAGTTTCGACAATGCTCGGGACATCTGGATCGAAATTGAACAACAAATGCAAGGGGGAGACACTGCTTCAGAATTCCAGAAGGAATCAGCCATGAATGCCTACGAAGGGTTTCATGCGAGAGAAGGTGAATTATTGCACGACTCATATCAGCGTTTGAACTCCCTAGTCAACGATCTTCGAAGACTGAAGGTTGAGAAATCACGCTATGAGGTGAACGTGAAGTTCTTGAAGAACTTGAATCCAGAATGGCGAAACCTGGCCATTAACATCCAACTTAGCAGGAACCTTGGACAAATGGGTCTCCATGATCTGTTCAGCATGATGGTCCAACATGAGGAATACATCACCGGCAACAAACCAAGGAAAGCTATTGACCCTCTTGCATTGGCTGCAGTGCACCATGGAGGATCAAACTTACCGGTGAATCCCTACCCGGAAGAACTCTACCAAGACTACCACTATGATGTGAGCCAAGACTACTATCCACACAGTGATAACTACAATGATCCAACGATCATCACCGTCACTGATGAGGAACTGCACAACATGAATGAATCTCTTGCATTGATCTCACACAAAATGCAACGATTAACAGCTAATCGGGGATTCAACCGTTCAAACTCTCATGGTGGAAACCGTTTTGGTTCGGGAAGAAGCGGACAACCTTCATTTGCTCAAGGAAGAGGTCACTACCCACAAGGGGGTAGATTTCAGTCATCAGATCGTGGAAGAGGCGGTCGTGGAAGATTCGGGAACAACTTCAGGCATGACAACACCTTTTTGGAGTATCAAGGAAACTCAGGGAATGGAAGCATCTATCAGGGAAGCTCTCAAGGGACTGGATACAATCAGCATGTTTCTAGCTACAACAACCAAGACAGTGGATACGGGCAAAACCTTTCTGGACAAGGTTACAATCAGCATTCTGGGAGCTATGATCAAGGAAGGACCGGGCAAGGTGATCAGAACATCCACGGAGGAAACTTCAGCAGTGGGAGTCACTTCAAGCAACCTCCACATGGGAAAGGAGTTCAGATCAGTGAACAGCAGTCGGGAGCAAACAGTGCTCAAATCCAGAATCCTCAACCCCCTCAGTCATCTCAAGGCAAAGCTACTGGCCATGGACCCACCTGCTTTAAGTGCGGGATGCCTGGCCACTATGCCAAATACTGCAAAGCGGTGTACAAAGATGCCGCTTACTTTGAGAGGAAGGCTGCTCTCATGAGGAAGAAGGAGAAAGGAGTGGCCCTATTAGCGGAAGAGGAGAACTGGGTGATCGAGGGAGAAAGTTCGGATGAAGAAGATCACATGGTCAATGGACCGTGTTTGATGGCTGACTTCGAAGCGCTAGACAGTGGCAACACCGAAGTGGTCGACTTTGATACTGAAGCCGGCCTTCAATACAACAACGACGCTTTCGAGGTATCTTCTATTCCCGATATATCTGACTGCACAGCGCTGTTGGAGTCTAAAATTAGTGCGCTTGAGAGAGATCTCCAAATGGAGAGAACTCTCGTCACGAAATTCAGAACCGACAGTGCCGTATACAAGAGCTCCTACGAGGACTTGTTAATGTGTTATAATCGTGAAACTCTCGAGTCTAGCATCAGGGAAACCAATCTTGTGAACAAAATGTTGTCCCTCAATACATCTCACGACGAACTGAAAAGTAGTCATGGAGAACTCGAGCTCAAATTTAAGTTGCTTTCGGAAGAAAGAACCAAACTGTTTTCAAAAATCAAAGAGCTCGAAGACAACAATCTCAAGAGGGGTCAATCTGAACAGACTCTGCATATTCTCACTGCTCATGCCAATAACAATCCTTTCTATCATGCTAAACCCGGACTAGGACACTCAGAGAAGAACATCCTAGATAAAGCACCGTCCAACCTGTACACCTTTGAGAACATGTCTGCATCTAAGCCTAAACCAGCTTTTGTAGGAGGAATCACTACTGAAGAGTTTGTTAGACAATCTGTGACATTTAGTGAAGTGATCAATGGAGAAGTCATAACTAGGACTACTAGTCTATCCGATAATGCCTCCATCAGTCCTCCAACCAGTCCCACTCCCATAGGACCTATCTTCACTCCAGCTAAGGACCCTAGGAATACCAAATCAGACTGGGAAAGCATCAAAGCCAGAACTCCTAAGGTAGCGATGCCTCCCATAGATTATTCCAACCTGAACTCAAGTTATGACTCTAGGGAGATGGAATTATCAGAGGATGTCTTAGTTATCCCCCCAAAGGACGTTTCCGCAACTAAGAATCCGGACCTAGTTAAGCTGGAGAAGGAGATTTTTGAGCTTAGGTTGAAGGCCATGGACTTAGATGCCTGTCAACATCAGATTCTGAATCTAAGAGCGATTGTCTCGGAAAAGGACACGTTGGTTCTCACACTCGAAAAGGACCTTCTTGAAGCTAACGCTGAGAGAATTAGGCTCTCTTCTGAGTGTGAAACTGCAACCTCTTCTTTCACTATCTTCAAAACGAAGGTTGCAGATCTTCAAACTCGGTACATCCTCACAGACATTCACCTTGATTTAACAAAAGAACTTTTTCATGAAGAGAGGATTAAGTATCGCCAATCTTTATCAAACCAACTCGTGTCAAATTCCCTTTTGAAAAAGAAAGTCATGAATTTTGAAAACTTTTACTCTTTGGATTCAGATGATGATATGACTTATCCCGTACTTAACCATAGTTTAGCCAATCCTAGGCCCAAACCTGTCTTAGATTCAAATGTTGAGTATGGTGTTAAGATCTTCTTAGATGAAGGGGATGATCCTTCCGGGTTCTTTCCCAAGAAAAAGGTAAGCGTTCCTTCCAAACCCGATGAGTCCGCTGTGACACCTGCATCCAGTTCTGAGATAAACAAACCCGCGGGTGAAAAATGTGTTGGTACTGACAAAGGGAAGTCAGTTAAGCCTCACGCACCCAAAGGTCTCCAGAACAAGAATTCCAAGTCTACTGATGCTTGTGTTTCAGCCAAACCCATAAAAAGTCTTGAGCTCAATTCAAGCTCCTTTGAAGTGGGTGAGAACTCTCGGGCCAAACCCAATCAGAAACAACCTTTCAATTCCACAAAACCTAATTTTCAAAAACCGTCATCAGGAAAAGGTGGCAAATCCATTTCACACAAACCGTCCTCTAACTCACACATTGCTTCTAATGCAGTTGGGAGGAAAGAAGATGGTGGACAGAATGTGAAGCCACCAAGAAAGGATCAAGGAAGGAACAAACCCTTTTCTGCTTTCCCTAAGTGGCGTGGTCCTAACCATGCGGGTCTAGGCCATGCCCCACCTAGTGTAGGATTTGATTCAAACCTGTCTGTAACCCGTAATGGGAATTTGAACAATGTTTTTGCTACTTTTAGGAATGACATGTGCACTATGTTTGATAATCTCTTGCGCTTTGGTGTGGCTAATTCTTTAAATGCTCATGATTTGAATGCCAAGTCTCATAAGAGACGAAGGAGGCGAAGAAGAAATTCTAAAACCTCCTCCTCAGTACAGTCCCCTATGCCTAAGGAGCAATCCGAAAAGGAGACTGCACCGAGTGTTTTAAATGCTTCATCTAACCCCAAGGAACCCATTGGGCAATGGGTCCCTAAACAAGCTTAATCCTTTTGCAGGTCAGTCATGTGTGGTACATAGATTCAGGAGCCCATCGACACATGACTGGTCATCGGTCCTTCCTTTTTGACTTCGTTGAAAAGTTTGAGGGATACGTCAAGATGGCTGATTCAAGACCGAAAAGGATAAAGGGGTATGGAAGCATCACAGATGGGAAGTACATAATCAAGCAGGTGAGGTATGTGAGGGGTTTGGCATACAACATGTTCAGTTCAAGCCAATTTTGTGACAATGGCTACTGGTGCAAGCAATTCATGTACGGAGCTACTGTGAACACAGAAGATGAGGATCCCGTTCTAGTTGCACGCAGAACTGGGAATCTGTACACCACCGTCTTCAGATGCATTCCCCAATCACATCCTCAGTTTGGAGATCTATCAAAACCGGACAACAAAATCTGTTTACTCGCGAAAGCTACCAAGGCGGACAGTTGGTTATGGCATCAACGGCTATGTCATCAGAACTTCAAAGACATGAACAAGCTGGTTTCACGAGGCTTGGTCAGTGGACTTCCTGAGACACGCCTCTCCAAGGACACACTTTGTCCTGCATGTGCGTTAGGAAAAATGAAGAGAAGTTCCCATCCTCCCAAGATGGAAACTAATTGTCGAAGTCCACTCGACATGATACACATGGATCTATGTGGGCCGATGAGAATTGAAAGTCTAGCAAGAAAGAAATACATGCTAGTCATGGTTGACGAATTCTCTCGGTTCACTTGGCTTGAATTTCTTGGTGCCAAATCTGATGCTGCGGATCGGATCATTGCCTTCATCAAAAGGATCCAAGTTTCCTTGAATCTAAAGGTGAAGAAGTTGAGGAGCGACAACGGAACCGAATTTCGCAACTCGAAGTTGCAATCCTTCCTTGAACATGTGGGGATCTCTCACAACTTCGCCGCCGTGCGTACCCCTCAACAAAACGGGGTAGTGGAAAGGAAAAATCGGACGTTAGTCGAGGCAGCAAGATCCATGATGGCTCATTCCGGCGTTCCGAAATCATTTTGGGCCGAAGCAGTAGCAACAGCTTGCTACACGCAAAACCGCACTCTCATCATCAAGCGAACCGGAAAGACAGCTTATGAGATGATCGAGAAGCGCAAGCCGGACATCAAGCATCTACGGGTATTTGGTTGTAAGTGTTATATTCTGAATGACCGGGAGGATTTGGGAAAGTTTGATCCCAAGGCTGATGAGTCTATCTTCATTGGATACTCACCACACTCAAAGGCCTATCGGGTTTACAACAAACGATCCCAAACCATCCTGGAAAGTGCCAATGTAGATTTCTCTGAAACCGAAACTCTCTCTGATGCTAGCTCTAGTAATCCTGATGCTATTCTACCTGACATGCCTAATGCACCACCGAGCACAGATTTTAGACCTAACACCTTTGATTCAGATTTTATAGATCCTTCAGACTATGATTTGCCGATCTTAACTGGTCCAATCATCGTACCTGCTGTACCTGGAAACTCCACGACGTCTGTATCGTCCGATGCTTTCGTGACGGAAAGCACATCTGAGGCTACTACTTCCGCTCAGAATACGACTACAGAACCAGTGGTCTCACCACCTCAGAATTCATCTAACGAGCAATCTTCAGAAGCTTCACAAGAACCCGTTGTAGCACAAAATTCCACACCTGTTCGTGCTCCGGTCGCTGAAGCCGCTCCGCAACCATCTCCAAGCACATCTCAAAGATCGTATGCTCAAGTGGTTCGGGAGCCCAGACTGGAAGTTGTTCTGAATATTGAGCCACTGAGAAGGAATGCAGGTGGTCCTTCCGGAGGAATCCAGTCAAGCAACTTTGTCGTGCAAGATGAGAACGACGCAACGAACAACCAAGCGTCCTATGTCACTCTTCCTCACTCAAGAAAGTGGTCAAGAAGTCATCCTCCATCCCAGATCATCGGGAGTCCATCTCGGAATGTCCAAACTAGATCATCGAAGAAATCTGATAACTTAAGTCTCTTCGCCTGTTTCTTAAGCGAATTTGAGCCATCTGAAATCGATCAAGCTCTGTCAGACCCGGACTGGGTAAGAGCCATGCAAGATGAATTGGCAGAGTTTGAAAGGAACAAGGTTTGGCGCCTGGTAAAACGACCATGGGGAAAGTCCATCATCGGCTTAAAATGGATTTTCCGGAACAAAAAGGATGAAAACAATCTTGTTATTCGCAACAAGGCTCGTTTGGTCGCCAAGGGATTTCGCCAACAAGAGGGTATCGATTACGACGAGACGTTTGCGCCGGTTGCAAGAATAGAAGCCATACGGATCTTTCTCGCGTACGCCGCCCACAAGAATATGATGGTTTACCAAATGGACGTCAAGTGTGCGTTCCTGAATGGTGTCCTTCGTGAGGAGGTGTATGTTGAACAACCCGAGGGGTTTGTGGATCCGAGGTTTCCGGACCATGTCTACGCGTTAGACAAGGCACTTTATGGTCTCAAGCAAGCTCCACGAGCATGGTATGAAACTCTTACTATCTATCTGCTAGGAGCTGGCTACAAGAAAGGTACAATCGACCCCACCTTATTCCTTCGTAAAACAGGTGATGATTTAATCATTGTACAGATATACGTGGATGACATCATCTTTGCATCTACAAAGCCTGAGTTGTGCACAGAGTTTGAGCACACTATGAAATCACAATTTCAGATGAGTATGATGGGTGAACTGACATTCTTTTTGGGACTTCAAGTCCGTCAGTGCCCTGAAGGCATTTTCATAAACCAATCAAAATATGTTCACGATTTATTAAAACGTTTTGATGTGGTTGGCTCAAACTCTGCTGCTACACCAATGTCCAGATCATTTCAAATGGACGCCGACTTGTCTGGCAAGCCGGTTGATCTAAAGAAATATCGGGCCATGATTGGTTCTTTGCTATACCTCACGGCCAGTAGACCAGATATTGTATTCTCCACGGGTGTCTGTGCTCGTTATCAGTGCGACCCGCGTGATTCACACCTCAAGGCTGTGAAGAGAATCCTTAGGTACCTGAAGGGCACGCCAGACTTTGGCCTTTGGTACCCAAAGGGTTCTAGTTTTGAGCTGATTGGCTACACAGATTCAGATCATGCAGGTTGCAAGTTGGACAGGAAGAGCACATCCGGAGCATGCCAATTCCTCGGGGACAAGTTGGTAAGTTGGTCGTCACGCAAACAGAACTGTGTGTCACTCTCCACGGCCGAAGCTGAGTACATTGCGGCCGCGTGTTGTTGCTCACAAGTTCTATGGATGAAAACCCAACTGGCGGACTTCGGATACACCATGAACCGGATCCCAATCTACTGCGACTCTCAAAGTGCCATTCTGATTACCGCAAATCCAGTACAGCACTCCAAAACCAAGCATATCGACATCCGATACCACTTCATCAAGGATCATGTCGAAAAAGGTAACATTGAACTGTACTTTGTGGAAAGTGACCTTCAGCTTGCTGATTTGTTCACTAAGGCCTTTGATGAGAAACGCCATTACTTCCTTCTAAGCAAATTAGGAATGTTAGACCTCCCGCCTAAGGTCTAGGGGGAGCTGGGGATCTGTTAGGATGCATGTGTGTAGGGGGAGGCTTGCATTTACATATAGCATCTTTCGAGGGGGAGTGTCTGTATAATCATATGTTTGTTTGTGCTAACGTTCTCGGATCCACACTACAATGGATACCATCCTGGTCTTTATTTTGTAGGTGTGGACATTCACAACGACTTCTGATTAAATCAGATCAGGACTCGCGCAAAATCCGATACCGGGGTTACACAGTTAATACCCGATGAAATCATATCCAGGTTAGTCGTTACGTAGAGGTCTAGGGACTGAACTTGTGCATTTTTGTGAACTTGCAAGTTCAGGGGGTGGATGTGGCAAGTTTCTGAACTTTCATGTTCGGGGACTAAACCTGCCATTTCCTGATACTTAAGTTCAGGGCTAATTTGTAAAACTTTCAAAACTCAAGTTCAGGGACTCGTTTTGCCAAATGGGTGAAACTCGTAGTCCAGGGGGTGTTTGTGCCATTTCCGAAAGTTGAGAGTGAAAAGTGGGTTCACTTATCCTTAAACTGATAAGTTGACCCCTTTAATATAAAAAGGAGTTTTTGTCCTTTTCCTTTTATACTTCCAAATCAGACTTCAAGAAATTCAAACTCTCTCTCTCTCTTCGAAACCGCCAACACCACTTTCCCGTATCCGGCCACATTCCGGCTTTTTCCGACCTCCGTTCTTCGATCCGACTACTCCCAGACGATCACGGTAAGATTTCGGACACAATGATACCAATTATAACACCTATCTGTTACGTTTTCTTAGCCGAATCGAAGCCTAAAGCTTCTTGGATAAACCCGAAACCCAAACTCTTTGGAATGGGTTTTCGGGACGTCCAATCGGTCGTTTGTTGTTTAGAAACTAGTCTAGAACTGATTTAGATCATAATGTACTAGTTTACATGTTCGTTGATCGTGTTTTTGAGCGGTTTTGGGTCGTTAGAAAACGAACCGTCGCGCCTGTTCGAAAAACCCGAATCGGGTATTCATAATACCCGAATCGGGTATCTTGAACGCCTTCGAATGTTCATAAATCCCGATTCGGGGTTCTTGAGTGTTCTTGTTGATATAAGTCCCGATTCGGGAAACCTAATAACCCGATTCGGGTATTCGGGTTTCCCGCATCGATCCTTCGTGGAACCCTCGTTCTCGTTTTTCAAAATCCCGATCCGGGAAACATTGTTAACCCGATTCGGGTATCCGAGTTTCCCGCATCCGTGTAAGGGTGGACTTTTTGAACTTGTTTTCAAAATCTCTAAGTGTTTTTATCATCTTTACCGATTCGGGTATACTCAAAACCCGAATCGGGTTTCTATAGGAAATCCAAAAATGTTTTCTAAGATATCTCTCTTTCCCGATTCGGGTATACACCATTCCCGAATCGGGTTTCTTGAGGAAATACACATTTTCAAGTGATCTCAATTCCCGACTCGGGAAACTGAGTAACCCGATTCGGGTACTCGTGTTTCTCGACTCGCGTTGAGTCGAGGTCATGCCAAAATTTTTACACGTGTTTGAACTTAGTTGGACTCGAGTGTTGTCTTACCCGATTCGGGTTTGACACATTCCCGGTTCGGGTTTTGCCAAAACCCGAATCGGGTTTGGTACACTTGAGGTTTCCAATTTTTTCTCAAACACTTGATAGTCCAGACTTGTACTAACTTGTTAAATCTTTCTCTGTTGACAGAAATGGCTCTTCGCAATGCTGCTGACCGTGAGTTGATCACCGATGCCGATCTGAAGCCGATTACTCAGAACAATGAGTACGTTGATCTGAACAACTTCCCGGCTCAAGAACCGGTAATCTTGGAGATTCTGAAGGTGCACCCCATTGCCTACGCTCTTGAGGCAACTGCTGAGGTACCGATGATCTATCTTCAACAATTCTGGCACACGTCCAGAATTGTTCACCATGCTGGAGGCCGTACTCTCGTTGGCCGCGTGGATCAGACGGAAATGTCCGTCACCCTTGCTGATTTCCGCCGTATCTTGCACCTTCCGGCGAACTCCGTTGAGGCTCCTTTTGAGCCCATCGTTGAGACATCGATACTGTTCAGCGAGATCCTTGCCATCGGTGTCATGGCAAATCCTGGTCAGAAGCTCAATGGGATATCTCAGGTGATGACCAACATGCTGCCACCTCTATGGGCGACTCTGTTCAACATCTTGAACAGATGTTTATCTGCCAAAGTCAAGGGCTCAGAAAGAGCCTCGACTAATATGTGGCACATCATCCACTCGGTGATCTACGGGCGACGGATCGACTACGCTGCCCAGCTGTGGATTGACGTAACACGGGATGTCGACCACAACGACCAGCGCACCAAGCATTCATCCATCCCGTGGATGAGATTCTTTGCCTTGATGATACGCGACCACATGAGCCGTCATCCAGAAGTCGACCGCAGATCTCGCCACCTGACCTTCAAGAGCAAGCAGATCACCAGATCCAAGACTCGGGAACTCAAACCCGGTCAAGAGGAGATGCCGATACCTCGCCATGTGTTGGCCACCGCGGATAGGGAAGCAGCGAGCGTAGGGTTATATAGGGCGTCCATAGGTCTAGGAGACACGTCCACGGACTCCTCAGAGCCGAGGAGCCCTGCCCAGGACGTGCAAGCCGTCCATTAGTCGGCTCGGGCCTTAGGTGCCGAGCCCCGGGGTGCCACTGGGGGTGCCTCCGGATCGGGTGTGATTCGAGTGGACGTAAGGGGGTCGCCGGGTAGAGTAGTTAGTACTTCCGCGGTTCCACATGTGCCACAGGTCCGTCCGAGCGCGCTTTACCAACGGGTGCGTCAAGCGAGAGGACGTCGCACGCGTCGCGAGTTGATAGACGAGCAATCTGACGAGTACTACATTCGCGCCAGAACAAAGAGGTACACCGGCGCTCAGAGATACTCGCCACCTTCTCCATACCAGTCTGACGAACCGGAGCAGCCTGTAGCACTATCACCAGAGGTACAGGGTGGGGACGTGGAAGCTTCCCAACAAGAACAAGCACACGTCCCTTCGCCTCCTCAAACCGACGCTGCTCCCGGACCAGATGGAGACCCAGAAGGTGAACCCTCCGGAGACGATTCCGGCGATGCATCCGGCCGTGACGAAGGCCGTGACGAGTCCTCCTCCGAGCTCACTCCATCCAACCGCGAGGTTGTTGATGTTGATGTTGGGTTTTCGTGGGTATCCTTGGATCAAACTGATCCGAGGATTAACTCAGATCTATCAGAACCTCGCTGGTTCGATATATCTCGTAAGTTTAAACAAACTGTTAAAACTCACGTGATCAGAAACTCGCTGTTTCGATCAAAACATGCGGAAGCGATAAAAGCTAAAAACCCATTAAAGCCTAATGATCTTAATCGTTTGTAGCTCTAAACCTAAAGGATTAGGTTAGATTAATTTACCTGGATTGCTTGAAACTTAGTCCACCCGTAATCAACCAACGAACGTTCCTCTAGCAGAACCGTGAAACCCGAACAACAAAAACGACCCCGGGGAAGGGGGTGTGTGTGCGCCGGTTTTGGGAGAGAGGTGGAGGGGACAGAAAACTGATTTTCTCAACTGAAAAAGGCTTAATGTTTCTTAACCCATAGGCCTTTATTTATATGGGAAAGATACAACAGTTTGGATGAGATTCAGCTTCCTTATGATAATTATCTTAAATCCTTTCCTTATTTAATTAGCTGGAAAAGAATTTGCATACGATAATTATAATTTATATATTTATCTAATATATAAAATCTTTATTAATTAACTATTATATATTTATTTATCTAATAAATATATAATATCCTAATTAATTAATAACCCTCCAACTTTGGTAATTCTGACTGAAATTACCCAACTGATTTATAATACACTATTATAAATCCTAACTCTCCATTTCGGGATTTCATCTAACTTGTTCGACTTACAGGTTCTCACAGGTGTGACCCTCAAGTGTCTTGTAACATTGGATTGTATAATCACTTGGTTTGTCAACTCTGCACATAATTCCTAACAGACTCCCACTTGTGCAAGTTGGCAATACCACCTTTGATTATACGGACCTAAGGAGGCCCCTAGACAGGCACTTAGGCTGACCAGGTTACAAGAACTCTTATACCCAGATTTGGTGATATAAACATTCCGTGAGGAATTGGTATCTATGAAACTACTGTTCATTGATTGGGTATATCTTGGCTTTTCCCTTTGCATCGCGATATTTCATCTGTGAGTATGAGCTTGGAAAGTGTCAACTCTAAATACTCAAGATTCTGTTCTCTTGATTATCTGACTTTCACTGATAGGTAAACGACAAAGAACTAATCAGTTCGTTTGGGCATGGCCATGCACTTCATCAGTATACTTAGTCAGTCAAGATGGGCCCAGAAATATCTCTCTTCTGAGAAGAGGTGCAAATCCCATCTTGCATATCTGCCTTTGACACCACGGCTTCCGCTGAATCTAGTTACACCCTTTATAGCCACCCTGTTACGGCGTAGCGGTTGAGTGCACTAAGAATTCAGTAGTCCTCATGATATCAAATCAGATACCTCAGGTGATAGGGACAACCACTGTGAGATTCACTTATGACCTTTTTCCAAGAAGTAATCTCAACCGCGGATCACGTCCGATATTTGCTACTCTATCAAATATCTGTGCAATTTTTAGTCTACAACACTTGTAGCTGTTATTCAGCAACTGATCATAACTACCTAAAAGTTCACAATGACTTTAACGCCTTATCATGCTCCCACAATGATAAGTTGTCACGGACAGATTTTGAACGAAAACTGGAAACTAGTTTCATTCCTGGATTAAAAAACATGCAAAAATGTGAAAGTGATAAAGAAATCAATCTTGTATAGTCCATGTTACACGCTGTAATAATAACAAGATTGAATGTCTTTTCTTTAATAACTTTCATAGTGTCTATTTATCGTTTGTTAAAAACTGATCTAAAATGAAGTATCACCTACCTTCAATTTTAAACCCTTTGATTAAAGTTTACCATTTTAATCAAAGTGATAACCAAAAACACAAGTCTGTTTACTTGTATCTGCTAATTATTGTTTTGCAAACACTTCTTAAAACAATAATTTAGACTTCTATCATATTCCATGAACTTGGAGACCTGGACTAACTTCCAGTTCCTGAATATGTGAAACTGCAACTTTCCTTAGTTGCTGTATAGATGAATGATTTCTACCTGAAATCCGATTCCATTTGCAATCCTTGCAAATCTACTGGAATGCTATTTTAATCCAACACTATAATTATTGATTTTTAAGTCAGTTACGACCTTTGTTTCATGGGTCTTGAAACTTTTATCCTTTCAACTAAAAGGGTAAATTATATCTTATGAATTCTTATCCTACCTGGATTTATGAATTCCGAGATATATCAATAATTATATCTTTTATTCTTTTATCTCAGACTAGATAAAGAATAAATTGGGCTCCCACTCACTTGCATAAAAAACTAACTATTACTCAAAATTTACTATTGACTTAGTCAAAACTTTGATTTAGTCAATCCTAATTTCAAGTAATGGCCTTTGAGAATTTTTCCCTTTTATGAAACTCAACTGGATTTGGTTAAATCCTAATTCCAAACCTTGGAATCCTTCTAGTTTCATAAATACTGTTATTAACGCTATCTGAGTTAATATCTTAAATTCTCCTTTTAAAACATTTGAATAAAACTTGATCAAACTTGATTAGTTAATTCTTGAGAATTTCTTTTATAAAACTTAACTGGATTTGGTCAAATCCTAATTCCAGAACTTGGAATCTTTCTAGTTTTATAAATGCTGTTATTAACGCTATCTGTGTTAATATCTTAAATTCTCTATTTTCGGATCACAAAATATTATTCATAAATGTTTTATTCTCAAAACACATTCTTATAGAATCTCGTGTGTTTTGATAGTTTTTTATACAAATTACTTCAATCTCATTAAAGTAATTATAACAGGCATCAACAACTAGGATCATACAAACACTAAGCACAATCAGATATTTGTCAAGACAATAACTTTTGAAAAATAAAACCATCGAATTATAAAATATAATTATCCAAAGATTGTTTAAAACATAAACCCCCAAAATAATTGTTTTAAAACTATAAATTCAAAAATGTCTTGACTTAAATTATCTCGTGTTTTGATCCTGGCAACTCCTGGGCACTTCACTTCATTTCTGATTTCCTGCAATAATCATTTGCTCTAGGTATCAGTATACTTGTAAGCTAACAAGTAAGAAGTGTCAAATCAAAGCAATCATAAATTTTTCTGAGGTTTACATACCTGCTTCATGACGCTTAGGGCAGTTTTGCCTCCAATGACCGATCTCATTGCATATGAAGCAGCGATTCTCGGTCCTAGCTTTGTTTGGCTTAACCTTCTTGCCCTTGCCCTTGCCCTTGCCTTTCTTGGGTGCACTCTGGATGGCCTGAACTGGTCCTTTTCCCTTGCTGGTGCTAGCATGCCCATTTTTCTTTTTAACCCCTCCGTCTTTCACCATCAAGACATCCTTTGTCTTGTTCTTGTTCCCCATATTTAATTCAGCTGTCTTAAGCATGGAGTGCAATTCTGCTATTGTTTTCTCCATGTTGTTCATGTTGTAGTTGACTACAAAGGGCCTGTAGTCCTCTGACAGTGAATTAAGTATGGTGTCAGTTGCTAGCTGCAACGGAACGGGATGACCCAGCCTCTCCAGATGATCTAAGTGCCGTTTCATTTTCATGACATGGTCACTTACTGATGTCCCTTTGACCATCTTGCATTCATTGAATGCTTTGGTGGCATCGTAGCGTTCTGTACGAGCCTGAGTCTGAAACATGTCCCTCAGCTGGCGGATCATGTCGTAAGCATTTGTATTTATGAGCCCTGCTTGTAGATCTGGGCTCATAGTTGCTAACATCAGACAGGCGACATCAAGGAGATCATCCGTGTGCTTCTTGTGGGCATTTCTGGCAGCGGCCGGAGCGTTTGCCGGAGGTGCCTCCCCAAGTGGCTCTTCAAGCACATACCACTTTCTTTCATGTCTGAGCACAATCATCAGATTGCGCTCCCAGTCAAGAAAGTTAGAGCCGGTCAACTTATCCTTCTCTAGGATAGAGCGGAGGGAAAGATTGTTAGTGCTGGTAACAGTGCTTGCCATCTACACAAAATAAAACTTTTTGGTCTTAGCAACTGTAAATAGACTAATTTCCAATAAAATATCAATAAACCCTTAAATGATCAATTTATTGGACTAGGATCCTTATTTCATACGTCCTGATGTGCGTAATGTTCTTGCTCCACCAGACCCGTATTTATTTCGGTAGGTAAGGACTTTTACCAATCATATCTAACTGACATGACTCCTAGATCTTTTCGGGACTGTGGCAACTATCTGTGCATGTTTTAGTCCCTCTTAGTGCTTTTTGGCCCGGTACCACCCGGTGAACATTATAGTACCAAAACAGATCTCACCATTTTGGGGACCTGATCACTATACTCTGGCCGGTACCACCCGGAGATAATTCGCAGAGTTATGTAACCCCTTCAGCTTCAGTTTGAACACAGACGTTGAATGTGTGATCACTTACAATGCCTATGTACTTTACGCCGAAGGTGCCCCTAGATGGGTTGCACTACTGATCTATGATTTTCTCGGGGTTTTGAAAAAACTTTATTTCCAGGATTTTGAAAAACTGATTGTTTATAAAGGCTACTTATGTTTTAAACTATCTGTTTGAAACATACATGTAATTTTAAAACTAACTGTTCTAAAACCACTTGCTAATTAAAACTAGCTGTTTTAATAACACACCTAGTTGATTAAAACTAACTGTTTTTATCAACTTTGCCTTTTTATAAAATAATCATTCACTGATTGTTATAGAGAGCAATTGATATTCTAAACTTACTGTTTTAAATATTCATATTATTTTAAACCAACTGTTTAAAATATCGGTTAATTGAAATCAACTGATTTAAAGTGTACTGGTTGATCGAAACTACCTGTTTCGATAACCTTTCCGGCTGACAAAAGCTAACTGTTTCGTCAATTTTGCTCTTTTATAACAATACACTAGGTTTTATTAAAGTGTTTCACTTTAAAGGTTTTCTATTGAAAAACTAATAAAACCTATTTTCTTCTTGTTTTAAAAGAATATTTTTTAAAACATATCTAATAAACTAACAGTTATTAGCATCAACTACGTAGTTAATCATGCACACAGATAATAACAACTACGCAATTGTAAAACAGATATAGGATTTGCCAATTTTGTTCCTAGGGACCAATAATGACCTAGTTTTTCTACAGCTTCAAAACTTCGCGTAGCTCCCACTGGCTTCGCCATGCTTGTCAGTATTCCGGTAAGATGAAGAATAGCTCCCACTGGCCTTGTCATCCCAAAAGAAAAAACTATCCTAGGGTCATTATTACATAAGGGGTTGTAAACGGCACGCAGGCCTCCCCATGAATATGTCAAGGGTCTAAGTTGGCAAATACTATAACGTATATATATATATGTAAAATCAAACTGAAATTCATATATAATTCTCAAGCAATCACGCAATTATGTGTATATATGCAACAAAAGCAATATTATAATTACGAGGAAAAGTAAACCTGGATCCGTTAAAATTATCTTGTCTCAATTATTGCAAAACATGGTTTTGAGCTGATTTATAAAAACAACAGTTTTATAAATCGAAAATAGTTTTATAAATATATACTTTTATAAAATTGATTTGCAAGAAAAAAAAACTTTTATCCAAAGTTATATCAAACCGGGTTTTACCAAACAAAAAGATTGTCTAAAAGGAGTGAACTTTAAACCGTGTCGTGTTTGACTTGGCTGATCAAGACTCGACACAAAAAACTATTTGACCAAGCTGGTCAATAATAACTGGTTTGATAAAACATTATTTTAAATTTAATGAATTTATATAAAAGATTAATTTGGATAAAACCTGATAAAACCCCTCTTTGGGCCATAACTTGGTCCAACAAACTGGGCTTTGGGCCCGGTAACAATTAGGCCCAACTATACGAAAAACCCTAGGCACAATTCATGGTCAAGAATCAACGTCCACCACCACGCTGGTGGTTCGTCGAACGGCCGTCACGTAATAATCATCGATTAGTGTTCAAAGGAATGCTACTACCGACACCAACCAACCCAATCGATCACCACCATTTGTCGCAACCACCATCCACCACCGCGTGAGCGGCTTCTGGTGGTTGTGGTTTGGCCGCGTTCCAGCCACGTCCCATCATCAGAACCGCCGGTCACCACCACGCTGGTGGTTCGGCCTTGGCGTCATCCGTGGCTCGATATGGATTCAGCCATCACCACCGATTGGGTGGCGTGGCCTACGGCCATTGTTTAACACCTCCATCCACCACCACGATCGTGGCTTCTGGTGGTGGTGTTTTGTTTTCGGCCGGCGATCAAAAAATATCACCGCCATTACTTGGCGATTAACCATCGCCTTGGCGTGGCCTTAGGGCAGCCGGCGGGTGGTTTGGTTTGGTCATCATAGCGATCGGCAGCATTGGTTGCTGCCACCGTCGATCGCCACCGCTTGGCACGGCCTAATGGCAGCCGGCGGTGGTTTGATTGTTTTCTTTCGACGCTACTACCACCACCAAGGTGGTTTCGGCTATTGCCGTTGTTACTCACGGCGGTTTGTTGATCGAATTCGTCATCATCGCCACCATAATCGATGGGGCGGTGGTGCTTTTCGTTCAATGCCGGCGTCGCCACCGTTCAATCTTTGTCGCAACCATGATCAATGGTACACGGCGCTGCTGAGCCGTTGTTCCTAGCCTGAAACCGTCGATCACCGCCACCCACCTGGTGGCGTGAACTTTTGTATGGCAGCCGGGGCCGCTACCACACGCTGTGGTGAGGCCCGGCGATTGATCATTGAGACCAGCCGCAACCACCACGCTGGTGGTGCGGTGGTGGTGTTACGTCCGTAGCCATTACCATTCCGGTGATGGTTTTTCCGGGTTTTTCGTATGAACAACAATTTAAAATCTAAGAATTCATATAAAAGATTAAACTCAATAAAACCAGATTTTAAAACTTGATACGCAAGAAACAACCTTTTAACGGATCACATACATAACAGATAAACTGATAAACTGATAAACAGCTAAAAACGATTTAACAATGGCTCTGATACCACTGTTGGGTTTTCGTGGGTATCCTTGGATCAAACTGATCCGAGGATTAACTCAGATCTATCAGAACCTCGCTGGTTCGATATATCTCGTAAGTTTAAACAAACTGTTAAAACTCACGTGATCAGAAACTCGCTGTTTCGATCAAAACATGCGGAAGCGATAAAAGCTAAAAACCCATTAAAGCCTAATGATCTTAATCGTTTGTAGCTCTAAACCTAAAGGATTAGGTTAGATTAATTTACCTGGATTGCTTGAAACTTAGTCCACCCGTAATCAACCAACGAACGTTCCTCTAGCAGAACCGTGAAACCCGAACAACAAAAACGACCCCGGGGAAGGGGGTGTGTGTGCGCCGGTTTTGGGAGAGAGGTGGAGGGGACAGAAAACTGATTTTCTCAACTGAAAAAGGCTTAATGTTTCTTAACCCATAGGCCTTTATTTATATGGGAAAGATACAACAGTTTGGATGAGATTCAGCTTCCTTATGATAATTATCTTAAATCCTTTCCTTATTTAATTAGCTGGAAAAGAATTTGCATACGATAATTATAATTTATATATTTATCTAATATATAAAATCTTTATTAATTAACTATTATATATTTATTTATCTAATAAATATATAATATCCTAATTAATTAATAACCCTCCAACTTTGGTAATTCTGACTGAAATTACCCAACTGATTTATAATACACTATTATAAATCCTAACTCTCCATTTCGGGATTTCATCTAACTTGTTCGACTTACAGGTTCTCACAGGTGTGACCCTCAAGTGTCTTGTAACATTGGATTGTATAATCACTTGGTTTGTCAACTCTGCACATAATTCCTAACAGTTGAGGCCACCGAGTCCGAACAAGTGGACTTCGATGATGGTTCTTCTGAGGAGGTGGACAACCTCAAGAGCGGCAAGGCTCTTAGAGATGCAGATGAAGAAACTTCCTCTTTCAACGGAGACGACTCCGTTGACATCCTCAAGCAGGATGATGCAGATTCAGACGGCCGAACTGAAGGTCGTGTTGGTGATGAAGATGAAGTGGAAATGGCAGTGGAGAGACAAGGTGATGAAGACCTTGAGGGCGTAAGTGAGGGTAAGAGAAAAGAGACCGTCGACGAAGAGGTCCATTTAGACGAAGAGTGGCTAAGGATAGAAGAACAGGGAGGAGAAGAAGAACCCACTAGGTTAGACACCCTAGGACTCCCGTCTACCCCGAGTCATTCCCCCTCAGAGGCAACCCACACTCAGACCGGTCACTTGTTGACGTCAGGTCAAGACGCTGGCAGCCAACCAGCGCATCTGCACGCCCAAGCCACCCACTCGGCCATCTCTCAACAGATGGTCGTTTCATCTTCACACGGGGATTTAGCACAACTTCCACCGGCCACTCACTCGGAGTCTGCCGGTGTTGATATCAGAGAGGAGCTGCCCCCCCTCTCGACTTCATTTCGTGCACCAATAGTCTTAGATCCACTTACCGAGACGTTTACCGTCATTCACTTGGATAGGACACTTCTTGGAGCACCATCCGCCCGCCCGAGTGGCCTGGCCGGAACGGGGGGAGTCGGCGCGTCTGATGACGCCCTTCGAGGATCCACCGGAAGTCCTGACATCGTCAACCTTACACCAGCGATGACTTCAGGCCGAGAGAGCACCTCAGTAGGACTCTTCTCGTCAACCGGAGCCCAAGTGGCACCGGGTACTGTACTACCGGGACTGGGTCCGACGGATTCGGGCGACATCCTTAAAGTCGTCCAAGCCAGATTCGCGGAGCTCGACCGCGCCGAGGCCTCTCGCAATGCCAAACTTGAGGCGTTCGAGAGTGCTCTCAACGAGCAAAGGGGAGAGATCGAGACACTGAAGTCTCGCGATGCCGAACGGGAGGAAGAACTGCACGAGCTACGACGCCAAGCAAAGGGCAAGTCGACCGAGCTTCAGATGCATCAGTCAGTGGCTCCTCCTCGTACCGAGCCTGTCCTCCGCCTACAGCCTCCGCAACCAGCACCTCAGGGAGCCATTCCGGGCTATGTTCATGAAGACGAGTTCAACATGACGGTCTCCGCGCTGACGACTCAGAACGACAAGCTTTCGGCCAAGCTCAAGCGCGCGGAAGAACGTCTAGCCGCCAGGGATGCTCAGTTGCGAGAGAGGGACGCACAGTTGGAGGCCGCCAACCGTCGTATCCGCGAACTCGAGGCAGCGTGCCGGCCTCAGGCTCAGTCCTCCAAACGGGGACATGATGACACTGACCCGGGCGCAGGTCCTCATGAGGGGGAGATGCAAGGAGCCAAACGACCTCGCATCGGCTTCGCTCAAGCCTCGGGTTCCGCGCCTGCTACTACAGCTTCAGCATCACAACCTGCCAGCTCGAGTGCCCCGTCCGAATCCGCCGCCGCCGATACTGCCTTCATAGACTCAGATACGGAGGCGATTCCCGACATGGGGAGCTGGCGCTACGAGCCAATTCCGGCAGGTGAGGTAGTTGACTTTCCTCAACTGACCGAGACAGCAGGGATAGAGGTCGTTCCCCCAGAAGCAGCACCGAAAGACCCTTCAGATTTTCAGATCCCGGAGGAAGCCCGGAAGATTCTTCGGTCGCTCGCTCAGAGCCTCAGGATTTACAAGAAGGGGGACGACATTCTCCAAAACACCGACTACACCAGCTTCATGTCAGCGTTCGAGTTTCCCACTCCGGACGCTCCTCGCACAGTTCACTCGACAGATCCAGAGACTTCCGCTCCAGTTGTCATCCAGCTCAACTGGAACCACTCCGTCATATTCAGGCCATTCCTTGAGGAATCCTTCAGTCGCATCTTCCAGCAGGAGAACCTGCACGTCTGGTCAAGAAAGGTTTATTTCGGGATCTCGCACATCAAGAACAAGCGAAGAAGGACTGCATACGTGCATCAGAGGATGTGCAACTGGGCCACCCACGGACGTCAAAGAATCAGACGTCGTTTCATCAAGGTAACTGCGATGCGCCCCTACAGACATGGCCATCAGTTATTCCTTGAGTACGACGTCCGTATGTACGGGACCGGCATTCCTCGTGGTGTTTTGCAAGACTGGACCTTCACGGAAGCAGATCTGGACCGAATTCACCTTGAAGACCTTCTGACGCTCATCAAGTACCTCCAGGGCCCGATACTCCGACCTGAGCACTACAGAGACGGCACCGAAATCTTGAAGAAGTATGTTCGTCATGCGATCACCCTCGCGCGTGTGACGGACTACCAGCTAGCTATCGAGAGCCGCCAGCCGAAGGTCAACCTGCTCCGCCCGAACCTGTTCGTACCTGGTATCGACGCTTATCTTCCATACATGCCAACCAGGATACCGGAGCACGGGGTTCTTTATGTGACGATGAAGAAGAGGGAGCGAAGATTCATGCGATTTAGCGAACTTGCTAAATTCTGCGACGGGACCCTTCTCTACGTCTTCAACGGGATGCAGAGCAGACTTCTGGCTGATCAGGTACCGAGTCGGAAGTTCGTGGACGGAAAGGGAAAGATTTTGGAGGCAATGAACCTGATCGAGAGAAAGCTCAAGGAGAGACTGATGTACAGACGAGTGGAAGCGGCTATGCAGATGCGTGCTAGGATCATCGGTGAATGGGAGGAGTTCCTTCAGATGTCGAAGTGGGAACCGGCGCTTGAGCTTCCACCACCCTTCTGACTTCTTCCCAAAGGGGGAGATTGTTAGACCCTACTTTGAGGTTGTGAAGAAGTCAAGGGTCTATCTTGTACTTTATCTATTCTTACTTATGCTTTAGTTTATGTTTGCCCTCTTTTGCAAAGAGTCATAGACTCTAAGGGCTTGTTTTGTAATTTACTTATACCTAGTGCTATATATACCAAGCTATAGCCTAGGGTTTGTTAGACTTGTTGGTAGCCTACTTTACTTTATTTATGAGAAGCAATCCCTAGAAATTCCTTATTCTCTTTTGTCTTCTCCATCACATTTACCAACATTCTCACCATTATTGTCCAATAATGCTTAATCTTTAGTTTGTATTTCTCTCCATCTTTCATCCTCATTCATTTTGGGACTCACAGATATTGCTAAATGCCTAAATCCCCATATCGCAAAATGTGGTTTGCAATGTCAAATACAATGGTACTAGCTATAGAAAATTATCCCAAATAAATTACAACGTGAATTTGCTCCCAAGATTTAGAAGTTGAGACAATTAAGGTGGTCCGCCATCATCATCGCAAAAAACTAGCACCAAATCCAGCCTTTTTAACAAGTTTTCGTACCACTAGTGTACGATATTCTGCAATGCTTACTGCATTGATGATTCTTTTTTGTGAATACGCAGTTTTCTAGGAGCGATTATTTATTTGTTAAGGCAAGATCATGTTGCCGTACCTATCTGTTTAGATTCTACGTACCTTTAACATTTTTGCTGTCAAACGATTTAATGATGGTTTAAAGTTAAGTTTCTTGAGAAAGAGATGGCCTTACTAGATTTTTTGAATTGATAGAGGTGAGACCATAAGAAACCTTATGTTCTTGATGTTTTCTATGGTTGGGGAATATGCCATTAAAGATGCATTGGAGAGTAAACAGGAGGGGGAACAACTCTAGACCATTTCTGCTACAAACACATGTGGGAGGCCATCCCTTTGCTTTCTTCATCCCAAATGGCATTAAAGAAATCAGAGTTTTGTACTCCAATTTGGATGCAAGTTCAGCAATTCAAAAAGGTTGCACATGGAGGTTCACATGCTACTGTTATTCATAAGATTAGTGTAAGCCAACTTGGCTTTGTATAAATAGTAAACTATTTTAGTTATCATCAGAAACACTTGTATGCTTGGCCAAATCCTAGCCAAAAGAATGGCATCATTAGATTCATTTTCTTCTTCTTCAGTTCATCCAACACTTGGCCATACCATTTGGTCCATTAGTTTGCCAGCGAGATCACACCGCAGCATGCTACAAGTTGAAAGGAGGTCACGATCTCAAAACATGAGAGGCATCTTTGCCATCTTTTCCTGATTAATTCAGAAACATTGTCCAAATGTGTTGACAATGTTTTCAGTTTGACACTGACCCAAAAAAAAAACACTTCCCCACTAGCAACATGAGAAATTGGTTAACGACTTTCTGGTTCGGTCGATGAGACTTTTGAACATCTGTGGCGGCCGTTTGTTTTTTATAAGTTACCTCTTAAAACCTCTTAAGTCTGAAATTTAAGAGGTTTGCAGACGTAAGAGCGTTTGCTTTATTTTTAAGAAAAGGCCTGAAAACCTCCCACCATCCTCTGAAATTTTAAGAGGTGCACTATCTACATCTTATTTTTTAGACGTGAATTTAGACTTCAGACCTCTTAAAAAACAAATGACACCTAAACTGTCACAAGTAAAGGGACATGTACGGCATATTCAATCAGATCTAAGGAGGAAAAAGGAATATTTAAGCATTGATGTTTCATTTCTAAAGAAACAGAAGAAGAGCTGTTGAAGATTTAAAGCAAATCGGTTACAATTATTACAGCTCACAACTGTTGAATGTTGATCACCCCCTTCCACAGTGATCAAAGTACTAATTAGAGATGTTAGTGAAGTCAGCATTTCTGTGTTTGTATTACTCTTGTTAGTCTGTCTCTATTTCTAAGCTGCAATTAATAACTAAATGGTCAATATTCTCAAAAATTGATTCCTAAAGGAACAGCAGGAAACAAGTATCTGCATCAAGTTTTTGTCGAGGCTTTAGATTGCCATGTTGAGGGTTTCGTGAATGGTTTGGCGTCCATGTTTAGATTAAGATTTATCAGAACAAGGGCCTCCCTTCTAATAGATTGTATCTCACTAATGCCAATCTTGCAAAACATATATAGCATATACTTTATTCACATCTGAGTTCTACGCGACGTATATTTGATTTGCCACAGAGATTATACCATATAAAAGACATATACACAAACATATTCTGATACATTTTTGCTACTTTGGTCATCAGGTGCCTAAATAAATGGCTATCATTGCGTGTCCTCAGACTTCAGCTTACCATAAAAAGATCAAATTCCAAGTAGCTATTATACATAGATCACTGAAATGTAGAACTTAACATATATAGAAGAGTAAACAGAAAAAACCCTAAATTAAAAATGACAATTGGACAAGTGTCTATACAGACTGCATGAATGTTGGATGACTGAATTCGGTCAGCGATATTTCTATGGTGTAAATCTGATCTTGAATGCACTGAATGAAATTCTTGACCGAAGCCTAATTAATTCCCATCAACAGGATTTCAAACAGCCAGTTGGAAATTCAAAAACCACCAAAGGGCCATTGGCCCAACCGGATCCCTCGGGTAATTAACCATGCTTCTGGAGGCCAGGGGTTGAAATCTTACCAAGTAGAGTGTCCGAGTTTAAATTGTCATATACATATAAATATTATATACGTCAAACTTTTACATGAAAATTTTATGCATGTAGTATGCCATGTAAGAGGCTAATTCAGGTACACCTGCGACAAGTGAACGAATTAAGCGGGCATAAAACTATAATTAATATTAATGCAGCTTAACATAGTTTAGGAGGATTTTAATCTTATTATATTTCTTTAAACCATGAGCATGGGAGCTAGATCTGTGGCATTAGAAATGGAATGCAGGGGTGGCATGGGAACAATTCTTGCAGGCTGCAGCAACACATGGGAGCAAGGCATCTTTCTGCTTAACCCAATGAATAATATAAGAGCAAATTTGTTTCCTAACCAGGAAACAGTGCCAGCAAATTGCTACTAGTGCACATGCTTCTTCATCAATGTCATTGATCCTTACTTTCATAAGTTTACTTACAGCTTATCTATATATATGCCCATAGCAAATAGCCTTTTGGTATCATCACAAACTTTTGAATTCTTTCCTAGAAAACAAACAAAAAACAAGATGGATTGTTCTACTTCTACTTCCTCTTCTTCATCACCATCCATCAGTAAATGCAATTTTCGATCCATAAGTTTGCCTACCCGATCACACCCTAGCACTTATCAACTTGAAGAAGAGCTCACCAACCTCAAAACATGGGAGGCTTCTTCTACCTCTTCCATGCCAACTATAGATACAGTCTGTGGTGCTATAATCGGGCTAGAAAGATTATACACATGTGTTAACGATCTTGTTGGTTTGCCACTCACCCAACAATCCCTTTCTCACCAAAAGCATCAGAAACTGGTTGACGAGTTGTTGGACCGATCAATGATGCTTTTGGATGTCTGCGGTTCATTAAGAGACGCCATGGAGCAAGTCAAGCAACATGTCAGAGACGTACAATCGGCTTTGAGAAGAGGAAAGGGGGATCTGAGCTTCAACACTTCTTTCTTCAAGAAAATTGAGAAGGATGTGAAAAGAAGTCTTTCTACACTAAAGCAAATCAATAACAAGATTGGGGCCACAACACTCTCGAATCTAGATCAACACCTTTCGGGTGTGATTAGATCACTAAGAGATACTAGTTTGGTGAGCATCTCTGTGTTCAAATCACTACTGGCACTCACATCATCTGTTTTCATCTCGAAATCGAAGCCTAACAGATGGTCTATAGTTTCAAGTTTGAGACACAAAGGTGCAACGGAGAGCGTAGATCACCCTCGACTTTCCTATGAGGATTTAGAATCTCACATTGAAGTCATTGAGAATGGCATGGAGTGCTTGCTTAGGAGCTTGATCCAAACAAGAGCCTCTCTCCTAAATGCTTGCTCTGTTTAACATAGACTACTAGATTGTTGTCAAATTTTGTAGAGGATATATACACTAGTCTTCTTGTAAATATACAAAATATAAGCATATATGAAAGCCGATGATTACTCAAATGATTTATGTGTCTTTTTATATGTGTCTTTAAAAGATGTTATTGTATTTTGTTTTCTAAGAGAACTTCATCTACAATTTCATAGAACATATATAACAATGAGTTTAGTGGTTGATTTAGCAAATTAATTGAATCCTCAATTTCCTATAGATGCAAACAAAAGTTTTGAGGAAGTCATAATTAATCAGTGCATTTTTTTTTTGTCATTTTGTGATAATGATTTGGAACAGGAACTGTGTATACCATACCAGGTAAAGAAATACTAATTTATCTTCAAGTCATAGACAAGATAAGGCAACTAATTGTGTTAGCCTAGTGGTAAGGCTTGGGCACTACATAGTGGTGAACCCGAGTTCGAGCTCTGGGGGACGCATTCTGGAGGTACGGGGGATTCGACCCCGGACTGCATGCTTTAGCAGTTGGGCTTCGGCCCAAAATTGCCGAGGATTAGTCTGGGCCCAATGTGGTCTGGGATACCTCTTCCAAAAAAAAAAAGATAAGGCAACTAAAACTGTGATTAACCTTATCCAAATAAATGTTGGATCGATATGATAAATAACCAAAGTTTCTATTGAAATTTTTGAGAAAATCACCTTGAAATTGTTTTCATCGACACATTTTTTTTTTTTGGGAAAAGGTTCATCTAGGCTTTGCCTAGACTACATCCTTTGGCAATTTAGAACAGAAATTGAAAATTCGGCCGTCTGAGACTAAGCCTGGCCACAAGATGCGCACGAGAGGATTCGAACCTAGGATGAATGGGATACCATCCACATTCCCCACAGGCCTTACCGCTACGCCACAAGCCTTGTGGTTCATATTTATAGACAAACTACAAAATTGATAATGGTACCCGGTTACCAAGCATTATGGTACCCGGTTGTAGCGCCGGGTACTATTTAAAGGGGTACAATTGTAACACCCCGCTAAAGCGGAACCGCAAGGTGATACAGCTAAGATTTCATCGCGATAGGATATAAATCACACCAATCATTCATACCAAAATTTAAAAGAGTTTACACAATATTTCAAGTATTACAATCCATCCTTCATTTAGGTTTACAGATTTAAACAAAATATGAATTGACATGACTGGTGTTATGCAAAAGTTCCCTTAATGAACAAATCAAACCTTCGGAATTCCTGAAAAGCATGTTAAACAAGTGTCAACTACAAGAGTTGGTGAGTTCACAGGTTTTTATAGATGTAAAGCAGTTATGTACAATATTCATCCCAAAAGACGTTTATTCGCAATACGGTTGTAAACAGTTTGGTGAATCAGTTCATTCACCCCAAAACAAATAACAGTTTAGTAAACGACAGTGAGTAGATTTCCCAAACGATGTGTTAATTACATGATATATATCAGTGAGTTACTACAATCCTTCATTTCGTGACATTGCTACGCCCCTATTCAGCCTTGCCGGGGGAAAACTAATTCCAGCCGGGGTGAATATTTTTCAATACAGTGCACCTATTACTCGTCAGTTCTAGGTGGGTATGTCAATCCAAATAGCGCTATCCACTTGTATCATAGGCCCAATTTGTAAGGGTTAATAGTAGTGCAGGGGACATTTCATTTATTGCTCACTATATCATGATTCAACAAATCAAAAATTTATTTCATAAAACATTTCATTTCATTTCATTTCGATGCTCGAGTTCATTTCATTTCAATTCATTTGATACTCGAAGCATGGTTTCATTTCAATTCACTTCAATAAACTCAAAACATTTCATTTCAATAATTCATTTTATTAACATACTCACATTTCGATTTACATCATTTTATAAAACATTTCATATAAACGAATCATTTCATTTTGTCACAATAAGTCATTTCATTTCGATAATTCAATTCATTTCGCAACAAGTTCACAACCAAACACATTTAATCATATACATGCTTTTCACCCAAAAATTTCGTAAAAGCGGTAAAAATGGGGCTGTGAATACTCACCTCTAGCGTTTAGTGCGGATTTGTTAAGGTTGGTGCGTGGTCTAGTGCCCGTCTCCGAACTACGGTTGCCCTATCAAACACGTAATTTTCAACGTAAGTCCTAAGTCCAACGGTCCTTAAAAATCGTACCGAAATCCATATAATGCCATTATGTAAATTTTATAGTCCAAATTTAATAAAAATTCCTTTTGTCACAATTTTAAGGTTCTCCAAACATTTTGGGGTTCAAAACTTATAAAATTGGATTTTTCTAAAATTTCAGAATCTGTCAAAATTTTTGAGTTGTAAAAATTGCTATTTTGAACTTAGGTCCTCTAACTATTGAGTCTTAAAATTTTTACCCCTGAATTATGGGATGTTAGGCACAATTCCACCAAATTTCATAATTTTTAGAGAATTTTTACTAATTTTAAACATTTTTACAATTTTAGTGGTAAGGGCTGGAATTCCAGAATACCTTTAGATAGAGTTTAGTTCATAAATAATTCCATACACCACTTTATCACGAATTTCCAAAGGGATTTCCTAGATAAAACATATACCAAACTTTTGAGATAAGATTCATGCCATAAGGATGGTTTTTGAGAGATTTATGACCTCTTCAAGTGGTGCATGTGTAATCTGCCATAAGAGGACAGCCTACACCACCAACTTAAACTCATTGGTTGAAGTCTCAAAACTCCTCTAAATGACATGAGCTTGGACTTTTTAGAAAGCTAACTCAAAGTACTTGAGTTTAGGATCAAGAAAATTGTGCTTTAGATGAATAATCAAGGAGTTATGCTAGTTTGAAGTTGACCAAAGTTTCTGACCAAACACTGTTGCACACAAAAATGTTTTTGGATGGTTTGAACTCAAATCTTGGTGTTTTTATGCAAAATCAGTGGGGTATGAACCCTAACACCTTAAATTTCATCCCATAAAAATTTCATAAAGAAATGACTACAACAAGACCCTTTTTGAGTCGTACAAAGTACATGCAATTATTTTGACAGAATCTGTCCAACATTTAACATTCAAAATGATACCAAAACACATAAAATCATACCATTTCGGGGTTTTTCTTGCTATTTCACCCATAACTCAGATTATTCAAATGTAATACAACTAATATATGCTTTCATACCATCCAAACCCATGCATGAACTATTGATGAAGTTTAGCACAAGTTTGGTGGTCAAAAACATCATTTAACAAGGATTTTACATCCAAATGGTGTTCTTATGGGGAAGTCATTGACTCTCACCTTCATAGATTGTTTTTCCAACATTTCTAAGGTGGAATCTCTTTCCCAAACACCATAAGGATTTAGAATCCATAGAAGGAGGTTAAACCTCAAGAAAAACACGAAAATAGAGCTTGAAAGGAGTGAAAAACGAATCTAAACTTAACCTAACCTTCTTACCTTTGAGATTTTGATTACAATAACTTGAATGTGGTTTTTAATCTTCAAGAAATCTGATTTTTGAAGATGAGTTTAGGGCTGGACTTGAGAGAGAAATGAGAGGATTTTAGAGAGAGGAAGAGTTTAGAGAGAGAGGGATTTTTGAAAAAATGGGTGAAGTGATGATGATGAATTGATTTTGTAGGGAAAAGAGGAGAGGAGAGAGAGATAGGGGGGGGTGGCCGGCCCCCTAGTGGGTCCCACCTCCTCCTCTCTTTTCTTTTATTTTTTTTTTTTACACACTTTCTTACACTGTCAGTTCGATTCGGTACCGGGTTTTCGGCGTTTTTTGGCAAAAACCGACTTTTCGAAGGTGGTTTTAGATTATTTAGGTCGGTTTACTCATATTTTAAACAGAATAACTTAAATTTTCAAGATTCATTTTAAATTTGGCATTTTAGGATTATCGGGTGATTTCGGGCCGGTTCGGGCTTTTTCGGGCAGTTTCCGGAACTTTTAGGTTTTAGCCTAACTTTTTCACGCAAA
The DNA here is from genome assembly GCA_030169165.1 of Centaurea solstitialis. Classification (NCBI taxonomy): domain Eukaryota; kingdom Viridiplantae; phylum Streptophyta; class Magnoliopsida; order Asterales; family Asteraceae; genus Centaurea; species Centaurea solstitialis. The sequence continues at coordinate 9,923,544 of CM058040.1, read as the reverse complement.
CTAACCTAGATTATCCAGGCAACTTAAATTCTACCTTTTAGCCTACAGGAACGCTACTGAGTGAATTTAACGAGTAGCTAACCTGAGTGTCAAAATTTGACGGATGTCACAGTTACCCCCGGTTGAAAGAAATTTCGTCCCGAAATTTAATTCTTGCTATTACAGCCGGGGTTTTCCGTGAAGAGATGCGGGTACTTGCTTTTCATGAAGGCCTCCCGCTCCCAGGTAAACTCTGGTCCGTGCCTAGAGTTCCATTTCACTTTGACTATCGGTATCCTGCTGTGTCGGAGTTGCTTGATTTCTCGATCAAGAATTTCGATTGGTTCCTCGGAAACACGCAGTTGCTCATCGATTTGAATCTCATCCAAAGGCAGAACTACGGTCTCCTCTGACAGACATTTCTTTAGGTTGGACACGTGAAACGTGTCATGAATTGAGCTCAGCTCTATGGGTAAGTCCAACCTATAGGCAACAGGTCCGATTCTCTCTATGACCCTGAATGGTCCAACAAAACGAGGGTTCAGTTTCCCTTTCTTTCCAAACCTTATTATCCCTTTCCATGGTGATACTTTTAGTAACACTTTGTCACCAACTTGAAATTCCAACGGCTTTCGCCGATTATCGGCATAGCTTTTCTGGCGATCCCTGGCCGTTTTCAGCTTTTCTTGAACCATTTTGATTTTGTCGGTGGTCTCCTGCACGACATCAGGCCTAAACAATCGATTCTCTCCCACTTCCAACCAATTAAGTGGGGACCTACACTTGCGTCCATACAGTGCCTCGTATGGCGCACACTGAATGCTGGCGTGATAGCTATTGTTGTAGGAGAACTCGACTAAAGGTAGATGATCGTCCCAACTTCCTCCAAATTCCAACACACAGGCACGTAACATATCCTCTAATGTTTGGATGGTTCGCTCAGTCTGTCCATCGGTCTAAGGATGGTAAGCCGTGCTCAAATCCACACGAGTGCCCAAAGCTGCTTGAAGCGATTGCCAAAATCGCGAGGTAAATCTGCTATCTCTATCAGAGATGATCGATATCGGGACTCCATGTCGCATGACAATTTCACCGACATACAGCTGCGCAAGCTTATCGATGCTATAAGTTTCCTTTATCGGCAAGAAATGCGCTGATTTCGTGAGTCTGTCAACGATTACCCAAATCGTATCATGACCCTTTTTAGTCTTGGGTAGTTTTGTCACGAAATCCATCGATATCTGCTCCCATTTCCATTCCGGGATTTCCGGTTGTTGAAGAAGTCCGGACGGTTTTTGGTGCTCTGCTTTAACTTTTGCGCAAGTTAAGCATTTACTTACGTAGATGGCGATATCTCTCTTCATACCGGGCCACCAGTAATGCTCCTTCAGTCCCTTGTACATTTTATCAGACCCTGGATGAATCGAATACCTCGACTGATGAGCTTCATCCATGATCATCTTTTTCAATTGCTCCACCCTCGGAATCCAAATTCTTCCCTTGAAGTAACACACTCCATCCTCTTTCTCCTCAAATTCCTTTTCTACGCCGTGAAGAGTTTCCTTGTTTAAGTTGTCAGCCTTCAAGGCTTCCTTTTGTGCTTCCACTACTTGAGTTTTTAGGCTGGTCTGCACTACCAATCCCATTGCTCGTGACCTTATGGGCTTTACCCGCTCCTTTCGGCTTAACGCATCAGCAACAACATTCGCTTTCCCTGGGTGATACTTAATCTTGCAATCGTAGTCGCTGAGCAATTCCACCCATCTCCTTTGTCTCATATTCAACATCTTTTGATCAAGTATGTGCTGGAGGCTCTTATGATCCGTAAAAATGGTGCATTTGGTGCCATAGAGATAATGTCTCCATATCTTAAGGGCAAACACCACTGCTCCAAGCTCCAAATCATGAGTGGTGTAGTTCTTCTCGTGAACTTTCAGCTGTCTGGATGCGTAAGCGATGACTTTCTCGTTTTGCATTAGAACACATCCCAAGCCTTGATGTGAAGCATCGCAATATACCACGAAGTTATCTGTCCCTTCGGGTAATGCTAAAATGGGTGCGTTGCACAATTTATGCTTCAACACCTGGAACGCTTCCTCTTGCTTCTCTCCCCAAATAAACTTCTTGTCTTTCTGCGTTAGGGCTGTCAGCGGCTGCGCGATCTTGGAAAAGTTTGCAATGAACCTTCGGTAATAACCTGCCAGACCAAGAAATTGTCGAATTTCTGTCGGTGTTTTCGGGGCTTCCCATTTCTTTATAGCCTCGATCTTAGCTGGGTCAACATGTATTCCATCTCTATTCACTACATGTCCTAGAAAGTGAACTTCCCGAATCCAAAATTCGCACTTTGAGAATTTGGCGTATAGCTGCTCGGCCTTTAACAGTTCCAATATCAGCCTCAAATGATGCTCGTGGTCCTCCTTGCTCCTAGAGTAGATTAGGATGTCATCAATGAAGACAATCACGAACTTATCTAAGTATGGCCGACATACTCGATTCATCAAATCCATGAATACTGCCGGAGCGTTCGTCAAACCAAAAGGCATGACTAAGAACTCGTAGTGACCATAGCGGGTTCTAAACGCTGTCTTTGCGATGTCTTCCTCACGAACTCGCATTTGATGGTAACCAGATCGAAGATCGATTTTGGAGAAGTACGTTGCTCCTTGCAGTTGATCGAACAGGTCGTCGATGCGCGGAAGAGGGTAGCGATTTTTAATAGTGATCTTGTTCAGCTCTCTGTAATCGATGCACATACGAAAAGATCCGTCCTTCTTTTTGACGAACAACACAGGGGCTCCCCACGGTGATGAGCTGGGTCGGATGAATCCTTTGTCCAAAAGCTCCTGAAGTTGATTTGACAGCTCTTGCATCTCGGACGGTGCTAGTCGATAAGGCGACTTTGCTATGGGACCTGCTCCAGGAACTAGGTCAATGTGAAACTCCACTTGTCGTTGTGGAGGCAATCCAGGTAATTCTTCCGGAAATACCTCTGGAAATTCTCGCACAACTGGAATATCCTGAATTCGCTTTTCCTTCGCCTCTGTATCTATGACGTGCGCCATGAATGCTATGCATTCCTTCCGTAGATGACCTCGCATCTTCATAAACGACACAATCTTGATGTCTCTCTTTGGCCTATCTCCATACACTTCGAGTAATCCTCCATCAGGTAATGGTAATGCGACTATCTTTTCAGCACAACATATTGTTGCTCGATGCTTGGACATCCAGTCCATACCGACAATTATGTCAAAGCTCCCTATCTTGATTGGGATCAAGTCTATGCTAAAATCCTTTCCAGCTAAACCTAGAGTGCATTTTCTGATTATTTTGTTAGCCCTAACTAGTTCTCCGTTGGAGTATTCAATTACGTGGTCCTCTTTCAGATTCTGTGACTTTTTATTTATCTTAGGCCTGAATTCTAACGACACAAAGCTCATATCTGCTCCGGAATCGAAAAGCACAGTGGCAGGATAGTTGTTGAGAAGAAACGTACCTGTAACCACGTCTGGGTTTTGCCTTGCTTCCTCCGTCCCAATAACAAACGCTCTCCCGCGAGCTAGTCCTCCGCGGTTTCCTTGGTTTCCTGGATTCGCCGGCTGCGCCTGATTTGCGTAAGGCCTTGGATTCAACTTGGGACAAGCATTCCGGTAGTGATTGTAGCTCCCACACTCAAAACAGGCTCTCTTTCTACAATCCTTGTCGGTATGGCCTCCCCTGCCACACCTGGAACAGATAACACATCTCCCAGCATGATGATTCCCACATTTGCCACATCTCTGAGGCATCCCCTTTTCTTTCTCTGCTACTTGCATCTGCATTCCGTAGCTCCTAGTCATTCTTCTATCCTTTCCCGTCTTTCCTCTGAATTGCAGTTTGGGTGCTTCCTCCATCTTCCTCTTTCCCTTTGCCTTGTCACTCGAGAAAGTTCCCGATCGGATAGCGTTGTTGGTAAGGCGGTTTGCTAAGTTAACTGCCTCTTGTAGGCTCTTTGGATCAGCTGCCGTCACGTTACCTCTGATTTCGGGGGACAAACCCCAAACATACCTATCGACTCGGTTTTGTTCAGGTGTCACCAAGTGGGGCACTAACTTGGCTAACTCGTGAAATCGGGTAGTGTATGAGGTGATGTCGTTTCCCTTCATCTCGTGGCGCCATAATTCAGCTTCCAACTTTTGAAGTTCGCTCCTTGGACAGAATTCCTCCTTCAGCATCTTCTTGAAATCCTCCCAGGTGATCTGACCGGTTGCGTCACGGCCACGGACTTGTACCTGGGTGTTCCACCATGTCAAAGCTCGCCCTTGGAGTAGACAAGCGGCATACTCGACCTTATTCCTTTCCAGGCACTTGCTTATGTGAAGGACTGATTCCATACTTTCAATCCATGTTAATAATCCAACAGCTCCCTCTGTTCCATGGAACTCTTTAGGGTTGCAGCTTCGGAAGGATTTGTATGTACAATCTCGTTCCCTTGACCCTTGATTGTTGTTCTGATTGGTGTTCAGCCCAGCAGCCACCTGGCTAACTATGCCGGGTAACGAAGCCATCACTTGCTCCGATACGAGCCTCGACAAGTCCGGGTTCTCTCTTCTCGGAGGCATGTTTCTAAAGCAACAGCATGCCCACAAGTTTAAATGACACTTTCCATTTTCTAAGTGTAATCGCAATTCTACTTATTTTTCGCAATTTAAATGCCATACTAATTCACGCTATCATTTTAACCTAACGTTTTTAGACATTTCAAACAACCACAATAAGCATGTCAATTGCATATTCATTTTCTAACACATAAGCGGAGCATAGATAAGATCATAAAGCTTCCATTTAATAAAACAAATTCCAAATCATAAATTCACCAAGCATGTTCAAAATACGATCACATCCATACAGTCATCCATAATAATTCATAAATTGTTCAAATCTAGGCATACTGCCCCAAAAATAAGAGTTTTATCAAAAGATCAATCACCAAACCCACCCCCTAGGCCCTCACCCTCCAAACAGTCCACAGAAGTAGGAGTACCACCACGGTCACCACCAAATACACCACCGTATACAGGTGGTGGAGTGATGCCATGGTGTGGCTGAGGAGAGCCACTATCCTGGTCAACTGCTGGCTGTCCGCTCCAGCTACACCAAGGAGGGAGTCTATCATGTGGTCATGGTGGTCCAGAAGGTGCTCATGGATGTCCTGGCCTCGGGCTAGCCTAGCGACCTCCTGTCGCTCGGTCGGGGTCATGCCTTTCAGGCAAAGGACCGGGGCACGAGCCATGTGTGGTGGTCGAGGAACTGGTGATGGTCGGGCAACAGGCGGTGGTCGGGCGGCAGGTTGCGGTGGAGGTACTCGAATGATCGGCGACGACGGTCGATAAGGCGGCGGGGATCCTGATGACGAGGACGACGAGGACGACGATGACCCACCTTGGCCCCTGACCCGTGATGGTCCCGCCCCATCCCCGGTGGGAATGCGGAAGGTCATTCGGGTAGGCAGTGGCACGCTCTTCCGAGCGGTGGTGCGAATCCGGAGTCCAGTCCGGACAGCAGGGACAGGTCGAGAGTCAGCGTCATCGTCGCTATAGGGATCCCGCTCTGGCACGGCGGTCCGAGATCGGGAGTTACCGTTCTCGCTACCTGGGTGCTCAGGGGACCCGTGAGATCGGTACTCGGATGGGTCTGACTCGTGAGACATGATACTGCGATAAAAGAATTAAGTTAATTTACGGGAAAATAAAATTTTTCAGAAATAAGTAATTTTGTACATATCATATGCAAACTCACACACAATTTCACATTTTTCAGGAATTTTCGGAAAGTTTAAATTTTTAAACCCTAATAGTATGATCAATTTATAAGTCTTATCCTATTTATATCGTGGCTAGGCGTAGGTGATCAGGCTCCGCATATCTATGATATATCAGAATAACACCTATACTAATCATACTAGTATCTAATTCTCCTATTCTTTGAAATCTTAAAAGTTTTAACTTATTTTGGAAAAACGGGTTATAGTACTTGGTTTTTATGAAAAACCAATGTTCTCTATAACCTATGGCTCTGATACCAAATCTGTAACACCCCGCTAAAGCGGAACCGCAAGGTGATACAGCTAAGATTTCATCGCGATAGGATATAAATCACACCAATCATTCATACCAAAATTTAAAAGAGTTTACACAATATTTCAAGTATTACAATCCATCCTTCATTTAGGTTTACAAATTTAAACAAAATATGAATTGACATGACTGGTGTTATGCAAAAGTTCCCTTAATGAACAAATCAAACCTTCGGAATTCCTGAAAAGCATGTTAAACAAGTGTCAACTACAAGAGTTGGTGAGTTCACAGGTTTTTATAGATGTAAAGCAGTTATGTACAATATTCATCCCAAAAGACGTTTATTCGCAATACGGTTGTAAACAGTTTGGTGAATCAGTTCATTCACCCCAAAACAAATAACAGTTTAGTAAACGACAGTGAGTAGATTTCCCAAACGATGTGTTAATTACATGATATATATCAGTGAGTTACTACAATCCTTCATTTCGTGACATTGCTACGCCCCTATTCAGCCTTGCCGGGGGAAAACTAATTCCAGCCGGGGTGAATATTTTTCAATACAGTGCACCTATTACTCGTCAGTTCTAGGTGGGTATGTCAATCCAAATAGCGCTATCCACTTGTATCATAGGCCCAATTTGTAAGGGTTAATAGTAGTGCAGGGGACATTTCATTTATTGCTCACTATATCATGATTCAACAAATCAAAAATTTATTTCATAAAACATTTCATTTCATTTCATTTCGATGCTCGAGTTCATTTCATTTCAATTCATTTGATACTCGAAGCATGGTTTCATTTCAATTCACTTCAATAAACTCAAAACATTTCATTTCAATAATTCATTTTATTAACATACTCACATTTCGATTTACATCATTTTATAAAACATTTCATATAAACGAATCATTTCATTTTGTCACAATAAGTCATTTCATTTCGATAATTCAATTCATTTCGCAACAAGTTCACAACCAAACACATTTAATCATATACATGCTTTTCACCCCAAAAATTTCGTAAAAGCGGTAAAAATGGGGCTGTGAATACTCACCTCTAGCGTTTAGTGCGGATTTGTTAAGGTTGGTGCGTGGTCTAGTGCCCGTCTCCGAACTACGGTTGCCCTATCAAACACGTAATTTTCAACGTAAGTCCTAAGTCCAACGGTCCTTAAAAATCGTACCGAAATCCATATAATGCCATTATGTAAATTTTATAGTCCAAATTTAATAAAAATTCCTTTTGTCACAATTTTAAGGTTCTCCAAACATTTTGGGGTTCAAAACTTATAAAATTGGATTTTTCTAAAATTTCAGAATCTGTCAAAATTTTTGAGTTGTAAAAATTGCTATTTTGAACTTAGGTCCTCTAACTATTGAGTCTTAAAATTTTTACCCCCTGAATTATGGGATGTTAGGCACAATTCCACCAAATTTCATAATTTTTAGAGAATTTTTACTAATTTTAAACATTTTTACAATTTTAGTGGTAAGGGCTGGAATTCCAGAATACCTTTAGATAGAGTTTAGTTCATAAATAATTCCATACACCACTTTATCACGAATTTCCAAAGAGATTTCCTAGATAAAACATATACCAAACTTTTGAGATAAGATTCATGCCATAAGGATGGTTTTTGAGAGATTTATGACCTCTTCAAGTGGTGCATGTGTAATCTGCCATAAGAGGACAGCCTACACCACCAACTTAAACTCATTGGTTGAAGTCTCAAAACTCCTCTAAATGACATGAGCTTGGACTTTTTAGAAAGCTAACTCAAAGTACTTGAGTTTAGGATCAAGAAAATTGTGCTTTAGATGAATAATCAAGGAGTTATGCTAGTTTGAAGTTGACCAAAGTTTCTGACCAAACACTGTTGCACACAAAAATGTTTTTGGATGGTTTGAACTCAAATCTTGGTGTTTTTATGCAAAATCAGTGGGGTATGAACCCTAACACCTTAAATTTCATCCCATAAAAATTTCATAAAGAAATGACTACAACAAGACCCTTTTTGAGTCGTACAAAGTACATGCAATTATTTTGACAGAATCTGTCCAACATTTAACATTCAAAATGATACCAAAACACATAAAATCATACCATTTCGGGGTTTTTCTTGCTATTTCACCCATAACTCAGATTATTCAAATGTAATACAACTAATATATGCTTTCATACCATCCAAACCCATGCATGAACTATTGATGAAGTTTAGCACAAGTTTGGTGGTCAAAAACATCATTTAACAAGGATTTTACATCCAAATGGTGTTCTTATGGGGAAGTCATTGACTCTCACCTTCATAGATTGTTTTTCCAACATTTCTAAGGTGGAATCTCTTTCCCAAACACCATAAGGATTTAGAATCCATAGAAGGAGGTTAAACCTCAAGAAAAACACGAAAATAGAGCTTGAAAGGAGTGAAAAACGAATCTAAACTTAACCTAACCTTCTTACCTTTGAGATTTTGATTACAATAACTTGAATGTGGTTTTTAATCTTCAAGAAATCTGATTTTTGAAGATGAGTTTAGGGCTGGACTTGAGAGAGAAATGAGAGGATTTTAGAGAGAGGAAGAGTTTAGAGAGAGAGGGATTTTTGAAAAAATGGGTGAAGTGATGATGATGAATTGATTTTGTAGGGAAAAGAGGAGAGGAGAGAGAGATAGGGGGGGGGTGGCCGGCCCCCTAGTGGGTCCCACCTCCTCCTCTCTTTTCTTTTATTTTTTTTTTTTTACACACTTTCTTACACTGTCAGTTCGATTCGGTACCGGGTTTTCGGCGTTTTTTGGCAAAAACCGACTTTTCGAAGGTGGTTTTAGATTATTTAGGTCGGTTTACTCATATTTTAAACAGAATAACTTAAATTTTCAAGATTCATTTTAAATTTGGCATTTTAGGATTATCGGGTGATTTCGGGCCGGTTCGGGCTTTTTCGGGCAGTTTCCGGAACTTTTAGGTTTTAGCCTAACTTTTTCACGCAAACTAACCTAGATTATCCAGGCAACTTAAATTCTACCTTTTAGCCTACAGGAACGCTACTGAGTGAATTTAACGAGTAGCTAACCTGAGTGTCAAAATTTGACGGATGTCACAACAATTATAGTATATAATGCTACCCGGTTGTTACAACCGGGTGCGATTTGTGTAATGCTACCCAAGATTTCAAATGGAACCCGGTTCTCTTTAAGAAACCGGGTAGGATTTGATTTTTTTTATTTAATAATATATGCTACCAGAAACCTTTTTAAAAGCTAAATATCCACAAAATTACTGAAATCAACAGATCCAAAGTATTCTAATTCATTTGGAGGATTACATTCCAAAATTAAGAATTAAATGCTTAAATAAAGATCAAATAGAAGTATCTAGGCTATTCGCTTGTGAGATATTAGCTTGCCTTCACTCACAAATGAAGACAAAAAAGAAAGAAAGAAAATTCATCAAATAGAAATTGGTTTTCAAATGAGGAAGGTCAGTGGAAACGGCGGGTGATGTGCAGGTCTTGAGCCGCATGCTAGCCGCCCTTTCTATTTTTTGTTTGGCCGTATGGAGAGTTTCCTCATCACCCCTTTGCTTGACACCTCAAACCCACTAATTATTTTTATATTGATGAAAGCCACATCCTTGTATTAAAATAATATATTAGGAGTACTTTGTTTTTCATCCTCAATATACACACATACGACGGCTTCTCATATGAATTAAATTTCATATAATTCATTTTTTCTCCAAAGTTATAGCTAGTTTAGAGCTCAAGATAGAAGCCATAGTTTCTCCATTGTAATGCTTTGTACATCTCAAGTGTAACTACATCAAGTGATAGTGGATCGGTTCTCGGCGTCCTCCGCCCGTGGTTTTTCCCGATTTGGGTTTCCACGTAAAAATCTCGGTGTCTCTCTTTACTTATGCTTTATCTTACATTGTATGGTTATTATCGTTGCATATGCTTAGTTGGTTAGTCGTCTCATGTTCATTGATCATTTCCGCTTATATCTCGTATAAGAACCGTAGTTCATTTGCTCTTGGGAATTTAGTGGTAATAGTGAGGTCCAACTAGTGAGCTTATTTGTTAGTTGGGTTTCGGTATTTTTACAACATCGCTAATGAAAATAATATGGTTTCATACCAATTTGGCACTTTCATCTTCAAGATCAAAAGCTGCATTCCATTCAATGGAGGGTTTCAGCAAACATGCAATGCAGACATGAAGAAGGGCCTATACATTTCAAGTTTATACAAAAATTAGTCGACTTCAGTACGAAGTCCACGGTTAAATCCCAAAGACACAAACTTCATATAGTTTTATTGTAGCAATGTATATGTTTATCCTTATTATGAACAAATGATTATACAATGTGCGAATTATGTTTCCGATACTGTCAATAAAAAAAGTTCTCACGAGTCACGATGATGAATGAGGACAATATGAAAAGATGCATACTAAGAGTTTAGCATTTAATAGTGGAACTTGTGGTATGCAGACAAACTATAATGTTATAAGGATCACTCCTAAGTCCTAACATACAACTAAGAAACTCGAGATAAAAAACTTAAAAAGTCTCAAAAGAGTAGGATGTTTGACAATGCAAGTTGTTAGAAATGGAAAAGGATTAGAGAGACTTGTATTGATTTGGTAAAGAATGATATACAAATGAGGTAAAACAGCCTATTTATACAAGGGAAAAGCTTAACTAATAAGCTAACTAATGGGCTAAGGCCCATGGGCTTCTATGTACACTAACACCCCCCCCCCTCAAACTTAATCTGGGGAGGAACGAGACAGGTTGAGTTTGCTAACAAGCTCCCGAAAACGGCCGGGCAAATGAGCTTTGGTGAAGATATCGGCAGGCTGATCCAATGTTGAGATCGGATGAAGTTGAATGGTATTGCGCACAACGTGTTGACGGGTGAAATGACAGTCAATTTCAATGTGTTTGGTTCGTTCATGGAAGACATCATTGTGAGCGATCTGGATGGCACTATTGTTGTCGCACCATAGAGGGGTGGGAGACAGTTGAGGCGCGCCCATGTCAGAAAGTAACCAACGAAGCCAGATAAGCTCTTGAGTTGTGTCGGCGAGAGCGCGATATTCAGCCTCGGTGCTGGAACGAGCAGTGAGAGATTGTTTCTTGCTGCGCCAAGAAATAAGGGAATCACCGAGGAAGAAACAATACCCGGTGGTGGAGCGACGATCGGTCATGTCGCTATCCCAGTCAGCATCGGAAAAACCCCGCAGAAGTAACGAGGACTTGAAGGAGAAGTGCAACCCATGAAACATGGTGCCTTTAAGATAACGAAGAACTCGAAGGACCGCAGCATAGTGATCTGAGCAGGGGGCAGCCATGAATTGACTCACTGTGTGAACGGCATATGCAATGTCTGGCCTAGTTACAGTGAGATATACAAGTGACCCTACGAGTTGACGGTACCGAGTGGGGTCCTGTAGAGGAGCTCCAGCATTAGGTGCCAAGTGGAGATTGTGTTCCAATGGTGTAGAGGCAACTTTGTTATCCGAAAGGCCGGCCTTTGAGAGAAGATCGGAAACATACTTGGCTTGACAAAGATAAATCCCTGATGCGTCAGATAGAACTTCGAGTCCAAGGAAGTAGTGAAGATCGCCAAGATCCTTCATCTCAAAGGTGGAGGAAAGGGACTGCTTAAGGGAAGCTATACCGGCAGAATCATCCCCAGTAATGATCATGTCGTCAACATATAGGAGAAGGAGAATGCTTCCAGAAGCAGTAGTGCGGGTAAAGAGGCCAGAGTCATAGTTGCTTGCAGAGAATCCCAATGAGAGCACCGTGTTACTGAACTTTTCAAACCATGCCCGAGGAGCCTGTTTGAGACCATACAGGGCTTTACGGAGACGACATACATGGCCGGAGGGGAGAGAGACACCAGGAGGAGGAGTCATATAAACCTCTTCAGACAGATCACCATTGAGGAAAGCATTCTTGACATCCATTTGAAAGAGAGGCCAGCGTTTGGTGGCGGCAATGGCAAGGAGACTGCGAACAGATGTAACACGCGCAACTGGAGCAAAAGTCTCTTCATAGTCGATGCCATATTCCTGATTGAAACCCTTGGCTACTAGACGGGCTTTGTACCGATCAACGGAGCCGTCAGACTTGGTTTTGATCTTGAAGACCCATTTAGATCCAATGGGTCGTTTGCCAGGCGGTAGTGGAACAGGATCCCATGTGTGAGCTTTTGCGAGAGCTCGAAGTTCTTCCTGCATAGCTTCTTGCCAATGGGCACTAGATGCGGCTTCCTTATAGGAAGTGGGTTCGTGATTTGATAGTAAGGTAGCATAACAATGATAATCACGAAGATGAGCGGGTACCAGTCTTACCCGATCGGAACGACGAACCGCTTCAGATGTTGAAGGTCTAGGATCCGTAGATTCGGCAGGAGCCTCAGGTGTAGGCGATGGAGTTGGCACAGATGGCGAGGGATCAGATGTCGTTGTAGGTGAGTCAGGAACAGGAGTAGGGATCGGAGGTGGTATAGGAGTGTCGAAAGAGGAAGAGGGGTCAGTGAAGAAAGGAGTGGTAGTAGGAGCTGGACAGGTCTCGGCATTGGGCATAGTGAAAAAGGGGACATCTTCCCAGAAGGTGACATGCCGAGAAATACGCAGTCGTTTTGAGATAGGATCCCAACAGCGATAGCCTTTGTGTTCGATACCATACCCAAGAAAGAGGCAAACCCTAGCACGAGGTTCAAGCTTTGTACGCTCATGAGGTTGTAACTGGACGAAGCAAGCACAACCCCAGACTTTGAGAAGTCCGTAGGCTGGAGAAATTCCATGTAAAGTTTCATAGGGGGATTTGTTTTGAAGTAGAGGAGTTGGATGTCTATTGATGGTATAGACCGCGATGAAGGCTGCCTCCCCCCAGAATCGTTCAGGGCATTTAGCAGAAACTAGGAGAGTGCGGACAGTGTCAAGAATATGCCGATGTTTTCGTTCCGCACGACCATTTTGAGGGGAAGTGCCTGGACAGGAGTACTGAGACAGAGTACCCTGAGATTTGAGAAAAGAGAGTAGGGAGGATTCTTTGTATTCCATGGCATTGTCTGCACGAAGAATCTTGATTGGCTTAGAGAATTGAGTTAAAATCATTCGGGCAAAGTCAATGTAAAGTTTAGGCAGCTCCGATCGATGCTTCATAAGATATATCCAGGTGAAGCGTGTGTGATCATCAATAAAAAGGACAAAATACCGAGCACCACCTATAGAAGGGTTCGGTGCAGGCCCCCAAACATCAGAATGAATTAAATCAAAGGGACAGGAAGATTTAAATTCATTAATCTCAAAAGGAAGGGCATGATGTTTGCCAAGTTTACAGGGTAGACAGGAAATGTTTGAAGGAATAACATGACCTAACGATCCTGAACTAGCTAACGACTTTATTCTAGCAGAAGATAAGTGACCTAGACGAGCATGCCATAGGTCAAGGGAAGATGGTTGAGACACGGAAGCGGCAAAATTGTGTGGCTGCAAGGGAATGCGAATGTAAACGACTTCAAGCACACGTCCAACTCTACGGCCTACACCAAGGTTCTGCTTGGTCTTCGGATCCTGTATAACACAGCCAGAAAAATTAAAGAATATCAGTAAACCCATCTCTTGAAGTTGTGTAAGAGATACGAGGCCTATAGCTAGGCCTGGCACATGTAAGACTTCAGGTAATTGAACAGTGTCAGTAGAAACATCCCCTTCAAATATAACAGGTTTGGGGGTAAGATCCGCCGTTCTTACGGTAGGATGGGAGGAACGTCGCTTAGAGACAAATCCTTTAGGACAGGGCGACATGTGATTGAAGCACCCGGAATCAAAAATCCACAGAGTACCTGAGGTAGTTGAGTGTTGTGAGTTCATTCCTAGAGAACCGGTCATGATTTGAGCCATGAGTTCTTGATTGCGGCGCATAAGTTCCATGAGCTCAGGGTTTGAGGAGACAGGTGCAGCAACGGGCATTCCTGGCATTGCTGTTGTCTCATGTTGAGCAACAAATCTGGCCGCAGTCTGGTGTTTCTTCGGGTTTTGAGGACATTCAGATAGGAGGTGACGAGGGTGTTGGATGCCACAGTGCTTGCATCGTCTGATAGGATAGTCAACCAGGTAATGAGATGGTGAGTGACAGAAAGTGCACTCATGTCCTGACGGTTTCCCAGAAGGCTTGTTGTTATGGAGATCAGAAGGCTTGTTGTTGTAGGAGTTCTGGAAGCCTGGAGGCCTGTTGTAAGATTTCTGGAAACCTTTTCCTTTGGAGCTGAAGCTCGAGGTTGAAGTAGAAAAGATTGATTCTGATGGAACGGAGGCAGGAGTGCGGAGTTGAAGACGAGTTTCTTCGCTCAGTAATTCCGTGATGGCATCTTCAAGAGAAGGCAGAGGATGCCTATGAAGGAGAGAGGCACGCACGTTCTCAAATTTATCAAGAAGACCCATCAGAATGGTGATCAAGTGCAGCTGATTGAAGTAGGCCTGATAGAGTTTCGCCGTGTTATCATGAACTTGAGGAGCACCCATGTTCAAGTGATCACGAATGGCTTGCATCTCAGAGATGTAGGAGCTGACTGGTTGATCTGAAAGTTGCCGTTTGGTTTGAAAAGTTACCCATAGCTGATACTGGTGTGCAAGGCCAGTAGCTGAGTAGCGCTTGGTCAGAAAATCCCAAAGGCTTTTGGCAGTCGTATAGCCAAGGAATCGTTGATTGATCTCTGCAGTTGTTGAGGCATTAATGAAGCCAAGGATTTTGGCGTTGTTAATGTCCCACTCATTAACACGCTTGGCATAGTCAACTGTGGATTCGTTTGTTGTTCGTGTTGGGGCTGTAGTCGTCCCAGTGACATAGGTGTAAAGGCCATGAGACTTCAGAAGAATGGTCATATGATGGTTCCAGAGGATATAGTTGTTCCCATTAAGAACAACTGAGATGGGATTTGAATGACTAGGGTTTGTCGTCATTGATGGAGGAGAACAAGGCAAACAGAGCTCTGTTTGGGAGAACGAGTTTTCCGATTTGGAAAACGCAAAACGAGAGAGGCAGAGTTTCGACTTAGAGAGCGGGTTCCGACTCGGAAATCAAAAAGATTTTCCAACTCGAAAGCCGATTCAGGAAAAAATACTCAGAAAAACCGATTCGGATTTTCCGATTCGGAAAACGAATTCGGAAATCCAATTCGGAAAAGGGATTCAGGAGAACGAATTCGGATTTTCCGATTCGAAAGTGAATTCGGAAATCCGATTCGGGAAGGAGGTTCAAGGGAACGAATTCGGATTTTCCGATTCGAAAGAATTCGGAAATCCGATTCGGAAAAGAGGTTCGGAAAAGACGAATTCCGATTCGGACAAGGAACCGGAAAAGACGAACTCCGATTCGGAAAAGGAATCGGAAAAGATGAACTCCGATTCGGAAAAGAAGGAAAACCGATTCGGAAAAGAGGATCCCAACTCGGGATTTGAAGAGCCTAATGCTCTGATACCATGTTAGAAATGGAAAAGGATTAGAGAGACTTGTATTGATTTGGTAAAGAATGATATACAAATGAGGTAAAACAGCCTATTTATACAAGGGAAAAGCTTAACTAATAAGCTAACTAATGATCTAAGGCCCATGGGCTTCTATGTACACTAACACAAGTAGTTCAAAAGAAGTCTTTGACGGATGATCATATACCTGAAAGAACCCTAAATATGGCAAACTTTGAGAAGACTTGAGAACCACAATCAATCTCACCAACATCTTGTGTTGATTGCTAATGGGCAAATACGTAAACATGGATTTCAATCCTACATGACAAGAACTTTTTTGCCATAGGAAGTACTTGTCTAACAACATCATACACTTAAGCATAAAGTCATAAACCTTGGGGACTACCATTCTATATAGGAGAATGTAAACCTTAACTTAAGCTATGGAAGGCAATAACTAATGAAAATACTAAAGTGATTTTAACGAGGATGAAAATAATTAAATAACCACAAAACAGTAATTACATCATTTCTACCAAACAAAACAATAAACTTCAACTACCAAGCAAAACAGTATCTTTCTTTCCCATCCTTGGGTGATTAGCAGCTAATATAGAACTAAGAGCATCATCTCAGATTTTGTATTATCACTAGAAAAGCATTACATATCAGCGAAAAAATAAAGATACATCCTGAGACCTTTTAGCATTTCATGGAAGGCATAATATACTTCTTCTGAAACAGAGCACATAACTAAAATACACTATTAAATACCTTAATAACAGACAAATAGGAGTCTGTTAAAATAACTTTGGATGGATGAGGCATACTTGGGCTTTTGACACATAAAGAACCAAAACCAGTAGAAACTACACGTAAAGCAATTTGATTAAGAATATCCATAATCTAATGTCTTTGAACATATAATGAATTGGAATAGTAAACTTACCTGTTGACAAAAATAGCTGCCACAAAGCCTCTATGAAGGGCATAGACTCTATATGTCACCTAAGAAGGATTACAAAGGCATTATATTATCACTGAAGTGTAAGAAGAATGCAGAAGAAATAAGGTTTCATAATCATAAAGAAGTATTACCAACTGTCCCTCCTAATTTTATCACACACACATCTGCTGGACCAACTTTTCCATCCTTGGGAATAGCAGAAACCGACTCAATCCAAATATCCAATCCTTTAATAGCATCTGTTATGTGTGGGACTACCTATAAGAAGATTGAACATGAAGAGGAAGGAAGCTTCTTAGTTTGGACATATTATCAAACAGGTTGTGGGCATTAATCAAAAACTCTACATTGCTTCTTAGTTTGGACATATTATCAAACAGCTTGTGGGCATTAATCAAAAACTCTACATTGCTTCTTAGTTTGGACATATTATCAAACAGCTTGTGGGCATTAATCAAAAACTCTACATTGCAGCTAATCTACCAACCATTGGAAGTATCCACCAAAATGGAAATAGAAATTAAGGATTTACCTGAATATAAAGAAAATTTGGGCGTACCTGAAATCTCCTAGGGTTTTAGGCGGGCTCTGATTTGTAGTAGGGAACTGATAATCACTTGGCGCAGTCTGCAATTCAATCTGAAGCCAATCATAAACATAAACACAGATTTGGATTAATAGCAACCAAAGAATGGTACTTTGGCATCGATGAGATTCGAGATGCCATTCAGCAGCTAATAGGATCAAAGAGAAAGTTAGAGAAACCATAATCGCTAACTAAACCTATGAGAAACCAAATGAGTGTTAGCCTAGTGGTAAGGCTTGGGCACTATATAGTGGTGAACCTGAGTTCGAGCCCCGGGGGATGCATTCTGGAGGTACGGGGGCTTCGACCCGGGCTGCATGCTTTAGCAGTCGGTGTATTGTAGTCTGTGTACGGCGGCCGTGCGACGGTGGTCGATGGAGTTATTGCAGTTGAGAAGTCGTGTTGTTTCGCTACCCGGTGCAAGTTAAAGAACAGGGTGTCATTAGTTTCTCTTTCTTTTCTTCGATCATACTTTGAATACTACCGGTGCAAACTAAAGAACCCAGTTTTAAAACCCAGAAAATGGTACCATGTTATTTCAAACCACCGGGTACTATTATGTTACCTATTAAAAATAATAAATAGTACCCGGTTTTCTTGTTATCCCGGTTATATTATAGGAGTTATATTTACCTTCTTGTAGTACATCACACCCTTTCATGAACAATCACACCCCTTCGCTAAATACTACCTAAGATGCTATACACACACACACACATATATATATATACAATCTATTTACAAATAATCGAGATTAATCTAGCAATAAAGATATGCAGTTTGATTTTTTCATGATGAACTTTTCAACTTCAGAATCAGTATGCATTCTTTAGTTTTAGGATAGTAACATATCATTTGACTTCTAATTCTTCTCTAGAAGTTGTCCCATCTCTGCTAATGCTTATTAGTATTACTTTCTTTGTCTAATTCCTTTTCTAAGATTTGGTTAGGTTCCCAAATCCATCAAAACCAGTTTTCTTGTAGTGAAATAGTCTAAAAGCAGGGAACTTAGAAATTGGTATGCCCTCTCATATAAAAATGTCAGTTGTAGTTATATAACAAACTGGTATTAATTAGCAAAACATCATTTGTGACATTGATGAATTTCCGTATCTATTTCAAGAATATTGTACAATATACAAATATACATTGGTTGTCCAATTGCATACTTGCATAGTCTAGCATCCTCTAAAGTTTGGATACATAATGCAAAGTTATACAAATCTACAAAATTAATTACATCAGTAATTGGAAAGGATATTTAGGAGGGATGATCTTGTTTTAATCAATCTCCTAAACATGCATTCCAATCCATTCTCAATCTCTTCAGTTTGGCACTCTAGGAAAACCTGAAGCTGGTCTTTATACTCCACTGTTTCTTTGTGAATCAAGTATGAAACTACTGACCACCTTGCAGTCTTTGAATTTGCAACAGATCCAGACAAGAACAACGAGAGCGACCTGAATACGGATGTGCTCACAACGATAACCTCTCTCAGTACTCTAGAAACCGATGAAAGATCGTGATCTAGCATTGGCATGCCTCCAATCTTGTCGTCGATATGCTTCAGAGATGCAATAGCTTTTCTAGAATCTTTCTTCAGCTTCTTGATAAAGGAAATACTAATTCTTACATCTTCTTTTCGCCTTCTTAGAGCGGACTGAACATCTCTAACATTTTCTCTGACTTCTGATAGTAAATCTCTCAAGGAGCCACAAACGTCCAAAAGACTAATCGATTGGTCTAGCAACTCGTTGGAAAATTTCGTGTACTGGCTTTGAGTTAGGGCTTGTTGGGTCGATGGCAAACCGAGAAGATCGTCAACACGATCGTATAATCCTTGCAGACTCACAAGGCCTCTGCAAATTGCATCTGCAGTTGGAACGGTTGATGTGGATACGGATGCCTCCCGTGTTTTGAGTTTGGAGATCGCGTCTTCAACTTGAAGAGTGCTTGGATGTGATCCGGATGTCAAACTAGACGATCGGGTGTGGTGAATGTTGTTTGAAGAACTAGAGGTAGAAGCCATTCTTTTCTAGTTATCTTTTTGTTCTAGTACTGCTAAATTCACAAAGTTTGAGATGATTGATAAGGTGCAATATTGCTTTGTATATATACAAAGTCTTAATAGCATCCAAATGAATACACTTGAAATAGTTGGCATTGTTTCCCAACCAGGCAACAAAAGATCTTATTTTTTCTATATTATTATTGATCATGAAAAATTAATATACCATTCTTTCATGTGTTTCATGAGAAATTAGTTGCATGCTTTGCTTTCTTTGATTTTTTTAATGGAAGATATGATCTCCCTTTTAGTTAGGATCCTGAAATCAAAATCAATTAACATATTAGCTGTATATTCCTAGCAACCACCCAATCACGCCTAGATCAAATAATTTAGAGATACGTTGGTGTAAATTGGCAAATAAATCGTGCAAACCTTAAAATAAGAAAGCTTATAATTATAAATATTTGATTCCTTGTATAATTAAATGAATATGTAACATGCAGTTTCTATGCAAGCATAAAAGACCTAAGTTGCATAGTAGGAGAGGCAAGTTGGCTTCAAATATTTTAGTATCATGTACATGCCAATGTGACAGTAGTTGTTTGGAGGATGGGAGACAACCAAATGATATTTTATGGAATAGAAAATGGCAAATCAATAGATTTCTCTATGTATAAGTTTCGCTACTAGAACCAAAGGAGTGTTAGCCTAGTGGTAAAGCTTGGACACTACATAGTGGTGAACTCGAGTTCGAGCCCTGGGGGACGCATTCTGGAGGTACGGGGGCTTCGACCCCGGGCTGCATGCTCCGGCCCAAAATTGTCGAGGATTAGTCTGGGCCCAATGTGGTCTGGGATACCTCTTCCAAAAAAAAGTTCGCTACTAGAAAATTTGGAATTTCTGACCAAAATTAACTCGGAAAATGCCATCAGTAATAGTGACGGATTATTTAAATAACAAGTGAAATACTACATCCGAAATCCATCGTTAATTACCGAAGGATTATCTGATTATTATTATTTTTATTTATCATAACTTATTATTTAATTAAAAATGAAATAATCCGTCGTTAAGTAGCTACGGATTTCCAACGTACTATATAATATTTAATTTTCAATTATTTTTTATATTTTAATTATTTAAAAATAATTGTTATTAGTTTAAATTACAGACATTATTTACAATTATTACTAATAAAAAGTATACTTAAAAAATAATAATAAATTTCGTCATATTCCATATGTATACTTGTTTTTTTTTTTCTGTATGCAGTATGCATATGCATGTATATATATATATATATATATGTATAGAATATATAGTAATCAATCTAGTTGAACATCAATAGGCTTGGTGGATCCACCTAGTTAGATTTTAATGAATCTTATTTGGATTTGATCGAAACAGTTAGTCTTTAATCCATCTAATTGGGCTCTAATCAATATACTTTACATTTTGATGAATTTATTGGGCTTTAGTTAATATATTTGGGCTTTTATCGATATAATTCGGGCTTTTAATGGATCTAGTTGGATTTATCAATCTAGTTCGGTTTCATGGATCTATTGGGAGTTAATCGATATACTTGGGCTTGATCGATCTAGTTGGACTTTAAGGAATTTAGTTTGGATTTGATCGATATAATAGGGCTTTAATTAATATATTTGGGCTTTGATTAATATAGTTGGACTTTAGAGGACATAGTTGGGTTTAATCGATCAAATTTAGTTTTTATGGATTTATTAGGCTTTAATCGATGTTATCCGGCTTTAGTTGATCTAATTGGGATTTCATTAAAATATTTGGGCTTGGAAAAATCTAGTTGGGCTTTAATTGATCTAGTTGGGTTTTGATTCATATAGTTGGGACTTGGATCGATCAATTGGGTTGTAATTGTTATATTTGGTTTTGGATCAATCTAGTTGGGCTTTAATCGATGTAGTGAGGCTTTAATTATATTTGGGTTTTGATTGATATAGTTGGAATTTAATCGATCTATTGGGTTTTAATCGATCTAATTAGGCTTTAATTGATATGTTTGCGTTTGGATCCATCTAGTTGGGATTTCATTGATCTAGTTGGCTTTAATAAATCTATTGGGCTTGAATCAATTTAGTTCGGCTTTAGATAATTAATATATTTGGGTTTAGATATCTAGTTGGGCTTTTATTGTTCTCGATCTAGTTAGGGCTTTAATTGATATATTAGGCTTTGATCAATATAGTTAGGCTTTAATGGATGTAATTGCATTTAATCAATCTAATTTGGTTTAATCAATCTAATTTGGTTTTAATGGATCTATTGGGTTTGAATCGATATAATTGGGCTTTAATTGATACATTTGAGCTTTGATCGATGTAGTTAGGCTTTAATTAATTGCTCAAGCACACAATAGCGCAATAAGCTTCATTAACAACAATTGAGTCAAATATGACTGATCAAGGCCATTATAGTTCATTAAGACTTAAGAGTAAATGGAATTAATCAAGGTCCGATCAAGTTTATTAAGAGTACATGAAATCAATCAGGGGCCTGGTAAGTTCATTAAGAGTCACTCAAGCCCACAAAGTCCCAATAAGATTTATTAACAACCATTGAGTCAAATATGATTCGTCAAGGACCTTTATAATTCATTAAGAGAAATATGATTCATCAATGCCTTATTAAGTTCATTAAGAGTCACTTAAACACACAAAGGCCCAATTAGGTTCATTAACAACCATTGAGTCAAATATGATTCGTCAAGGGCCTTTATAGTTTATTAAGAGTAATATGATTCGTCAATGCCCGATCAAGTTTATTAAGAGTCACTCAAGCCCACAAAGGCCTAATAAGATTTATTAATAACCATTGTGTCAAATATGATTCCCAAAGACCGTTATAGTTGATTAAGAGTAAATGGAATCAATAAAGGCTCGATTAGATTCATCAACAGTTACTCAAGCCTAAAAAGTCACAATAAGGTTCATTAACAACTATTGAGTCAAATATGATTTGTCGAGGACCTATTTAGTTCATCAATAGAGTAATTGGAATCAATCAAAGCCCAATCAAGTTCATTAAGAGTCACTCAATTCCACAAAAGCCCAATAAGATCCATTAACAACTATTAAGTCAAATATGATTTGTCAACTATCATAATAGTGGAACAAAAGTATTCCACCCCACCCCTAGCAACCTATATTTTACCATTAACACCTAATTATTTTCTAAAACATCAAATACAACTCGTTTTTGACATTTTATTTGTTTTTTAAATTAAATTTATTATATTTTAGGCTATTGAAACTTTTATTTTAGTGTCCTCAATGTATTATTTTTATATTTTGGTTAATTTGTGTAATTTATTAAAGATTAATAATATATATTTTATATATATAGGCCACAGTTATTATACAATCCAGTAAAAGATTACAATCCGTACAACCTTCATCTAAACCGTTCATTTAGCCCATTAATTAAGATTGATTTCTCATTTCATGCAATAATCTTACCTAAAATGCATTAGAGAGAGAGATAGAGAGAGAGATGAAATTTTGTTAGGTGTTTTTCTTGTATAAT
The DNA here is from genome assembly GCA_030169165.1 of Centaurea solstitialis. Lineage (NCBI taxonomy): Eukaryota > Viridiplantae > Streptophyta > Magnoliopsida > Asterales > Asteraceae > Centaurea > Centaurea solstitialis. The sequence continues at coordinate 9,900,896 of CM058040.1, read as the reverse complement.
CAACTCTAGTATCATGTACATAATATGATTCATCATCTATGTCCTAATATCTAAAAGAATTCAACCTCAATCTTTGCTAGATGAGACATGGTTTTTGATAGAGTTACATGGAGATGATGTTGAGGAGAGTAGTTCTTGTCTTCACAAATCTTCTAAACATGCACTCCAAACCGCTCTCAATTTTCATCATCTTACTTTGCAGTCCCTCCAATTTAAATTGCGAAATTCGCGTATTTTCCGTCCACGAATCCTCGCCATCGCACAGAACATTATTCAATGCGACATCTAGAGTTTCCAACTCATTCGTGACTCTGTATGGTTTTTCATCTTCTTGACATGCCACGGTCCGTTTAGAAATCAACTTTGAGACCACTAGAGACCATCCATTTCGCTTTGAAACTGGGGATACTAAGAACATCAAGAGAGATTCAAAGATAACAATGGTCATTTCGGTAACTTCCATGAAGACTCTAATCGTTGCCGTGAGATGGTGGTTATCAGGATCCGCCAATAGACCCATCACCTTTTCCGATTGTTTCAAATGCGTGATCATTACTTTGGCATCTTTCGTTGTTTTCTTCCTAAAACGTTTGTACTTTTCTATGCCGACTTCCATGCTGGCGTGGCCCTTTCTCCGCCGTAGCGCACATTGAATATCTCGAACATGCTCTTCCATTTGCAACATAACATCCCTCACACTACTACAAACATCCAACAACTTCATGGATCCCTCCATTACCTCTTCGACCCACGGCTCCTTTCGGTGCGATGAAATTAGATTCCGGGTTTCCGATGAATCAAGAAGATCGTCCAAACAATTGTACAACTCGATCACCCGAGACAGACCGTATGATACGCTGTCAGCCGATTGCGTTGTTGAACACGATGCTTTAATCTTGTTCAGCTCCTCTTCAATTCGGAGAGTGCTTGGATGTGATCTACAAGGCAAACTTAATGATTTTCTCTGGAATTTGCTGTTAAACCTTAAAGAAACAACCATTTTTGCCTGGAAAATAGGAAGATTAATTGATATGGAAACTTTAGGATATAAATTAAGCTCTTCAAGATGGGTGCTTAATATAGTAAAGGTACAAATACATATGCATGTGATGCCAGTATCGCTTTGCCGAATAAATTAAAAGTTAGCCAATGAAAATTAACAGGTGCGTATACATGCTTTTTGCCGAATATCATGCTTTTAAATGTGCTTTAATTATCGAACGCTTATTTGACATATTTATCATATGATTTAGAGGATCACTTTTTTTATATTGATTTGATTCTAAGATCCAATATTCTATATTGGATACACACTTGCAGGTATATTATAAAGGTTCTTAGATTAATTTTAGTTCTAGATATTTATATATCATGTTTATATCCAATTATCCATATATACACATGGTGACAAGTCCAAAAACCGCCACCCACCCCCCAATTCCCTTTTGTTCATCATTGCTGCCATATGTTACACATGGTTCAAATTCCATGCTTAATTAAGTTGATACACCATGTACACATTCCTCAATATTATCGGGATTATGCGAAAAGAGAACTAATTTACGTGAATGCAAGAAGGAATATTCTCGTATAGTGATATAGGCCACATACCTTTTTTCTTAAAGGCATGTTGGTGCAACGGAGTATCATCATGCCACCATGACATCAAGTCACGATGACCCGAGTTTTTTTAAGAGGTATCCCAGACCACATTGGGCCCAGACTAATTCTCGGCAATTTTGGGCCGAAGCCCGACTGCTAAAGCATACAGCCCGGGGTCGAAGCCCCCGTACCTCCAGAATGTGTCCCCTAAGGCTCAAACTCGGGATCACCACGATGACCCGAGTTTGAAACCTCTTCAAGGAGAATAACCACCCTCAGCCTAGCCATCCAGTTTCCATTAATTTAAAGGGCAACATACCTTATTTTATTACATGAATTAATAAAACAATATTATGTTTAATTTAAAGGGTAATCTTGTCTTTGACCGGAGCATGGACGGACTTGCTTTGGTGGCCGTGGTGGCACGGGCCACCGTCTAATTTGTGTGTCGAAGGGTAAAATTTTTGAATTTTATGAAGGTGCAACCGTATTATATTAGATGGTGCCACCGTATCGTTTTCAAAACTTGAAAGTGTGCACCTAAAAACCAAAAACTTAATTCGGAATCAACAAAAAAAAACCAAAAACTTCCCTTGGAATCAACCAAAAAACCAAAAATATCACTCGAAATCAATCAAAAAACCTAAAAAATTTCTCGTAATCAACCAAAAAAACCTAAAAATTCTTTCGAAATTAAAATAAAACCTAAAAATTCTCTCAAAATCAACTAAAAAACCAAAAAATCTTTCGTAGTCAATCAAATAACCCAAAAAATTCTTTCGATGCAATCAAAAATTCAAAAAAAGTCTATTGAAATCAACCAAAAAATCGAAAGGAAAAAATCTCTCGAAATCAACCAAAAAACTTTTTATATGGTGCCACCGTTTGAAAACCGTTCTAGGTCCGTTCCTGGACCGGAGTCACTACACTTGAATTGAGTTTATAATAAACCGGACGTCTAAAACAAATAAGTATCGTAATAGAGTGTTTTATAGGACCAAATTTTATAAACCAAACAAAAAACATTCAATCTAAAAAAGTTACAATAAATTTAAAGTATGCTTTTGAACGTCGCAACAAGTTTTTAAAATCATTTTTGAAATAAAGCGTCCTATAAACTCATATTTTTATATGACGATTGTGTTTATAGAATACTTTTTCATATAATGTCGTATAAAATAGTTGATAAGCCGTTTTATTTGAAAAAAAAATATGTTCTAAAAACTTGTTACGATACCCAAAGGTCTTTTATAAAATTTTTATAACACTTATAGATAGAATGGTTTTTTTGTTTGGTCCTATAAAACACTATATTAATTATAATGCTTATTAACTTTAGGCGTTTTATAAACTCGATTTTATTGTAATGAGTGATAATTCCTAATAAATCATGATTAATAGTTTGTTCTCTAAACCGATTTATGATAATCCTTAATAAACCGATTTCATGACAAAGATAAATTTGAAAACAACTTGATTATAAGGTTTTATTACATATGATTATTTGTACGAATATCGTATCGATCATATGTGATCATAATAAATGTTTTTTTGAACGATAATTCATTAAACGGGACTAGTGAGTTGCTAGGCTGAAAACAAAGAAGTCAGAAACACTTTGGGTTACAACACTAGTCCAATCAGCTCAGAGAACTACCAAAGGAACTTCTGTTACAAATCCCATTAAAACCATGTACTATATATCATTAACGATTGACAACAAATTCACCTTTGGCTTCATTGAAAATGATGTCGTTCCTAACACACCACACCTTCCAAAGATACCTGTGGATTACCGCTTCCTTGATAGATTCACTCAGACTTGGGGGTTTGGGCCAAAGCCGTTCTGAGATTATATAAGTCATCAACACCGTTGCTATTCTTAGCGATATCGTCCCACAAGACCTTAATGGTGCCGTTCCTTACCTCAACCACTTTGTTGCAGGTAACAAAGAAATGAATGCACATATCGGGCTAATCGTTATTGTTAGCGTTATAATTATAGTACATATAATTGCTAATATATTTACCAATATATGTACTATAATTATAACGCTAACAGTTATAGAAGATGTTAGACCCTACTTTGAGGTTGTGAAGAAGTCAAGGGTCTATCCAGTATTTTCTCTATTCTAGTATTTAGCTTTTGTTTATGTTTGCCCTCTTTTGTAAAGAGTCATAGACTCTAAGGGCTTGTCTTGTAATTTCCCTATACCTAGTGCTATATAAACAATGCTATAGCCTAGGGTTTTGTGTAGATGTTGGTAGCCACTTTTATTGAGAAGCAATCCCAAGATATTCTCTAGTTATTCATATTGTCTTCTACATTCTTTCACCAACATTCTCACCATTATTGTTCATCAATGCTTAATCATTAGCTTTAGTTTCTCTCCATCTTTTATTCTCATTATATTTGGGACTCACAGAAGATACAAATGTTGTTTTCTAATTTAACCCCCTTAAGCACAAATTAACTTAATTTTGCCAAGAGAACGTTCATTCTCTCCCTCCATTTAAAAATCCAAACTTTACTAGGCACCAACTTGAAAAGAAAATTGAAATCGAAAAATATCTAGAAAATCAAAATCAAACTATATCTGGAACTAAAAAACAAAATCGAAATAAAACGTGGAACAAAATCTAAAAGAGGTGCAGTTCTAACATCACGCCTACCTCAATAACAATGATGTTCGCTTTGCCCCACCGGCTCACGGTTTTGTTTTTGGCGACCTGGTGAGGACTTACCAGGAGGTCACCTATCCTGGCACTACTCCCACCCTAGCATGCTTAACTGCAGCGATCCTAGAACCTGTCGTGCATTAGGCCCCAAAACGCATTGTTGTTAGGAAGGCCAAGATATTACTTATAACACCCAGCATCACTCATGTCCACGGCCGATATGGGATATGCCTAAGGTGTTACAACAGTGGTCGGAGGATTCAAGCGAAGAGCTCTTTACATTGAAGCGAATGAGTGGCTTGAAAGAATAAGCGACCGAATGGAGAATGTCTTGATTTTGGATGTTTAGGTTTTGGGTTAAGACCAACTCTAACCCATAACACTAAAAAACATCAAAAACATCAAATATAGTAGGTCCCTTGACAAAAAAAAAAACCCAACTCCAACCATGCTTAAAAAAACATAACAAAATTATGGGCCCATATAAAAAACACACTTAATTATATTTAAACAGTTTTAAATAAAATATTTGTGAATATTTTATTCTTAATTTGATATTAGAAAGAAAATAAGAAAATTTACATCAATGTCACTTTGTCCACGATTTAAAGTTAAACAATTCAAGTTTCTGAAATAGCATGATGTGTGCCGTAGATGTGATGTCAAACCTTGCGCTTTACGAGTCAAGTGTGGTCATGACGATGTTTTTTAAATGGTTGGTTAACTATCAAAACATATTCAAGTTGTCACATTTTATCATTATGTGTACTAAACTTAAAAACTTATCAATGTGTGTACTCAACGAGTAGAGCTCGCAAGAGTCGATACTAGCCATGAGCTCGAGCTTGAAATTTTAGGCTCATCGACCGAGTTTAAGTTGAGTTTCAAGCTTCGAGTTTGAGGCTCGACTCGACTCGATTACATCCTTAGCTTTAATGTTGCACCTCGAGTTTATGGCATGCCAAATAATATTTTAAAGCAAACTATGAATCATGCCGTAATTATAGTTGCTACTTTATGCTTCGATTTTTTTGTTAATGATGACAAAGATACGTAGGAATAGGATATCAAAATTATTAAAATAATTAGTTGCATAATTATGATTAATGTAGCGATCCTAATTAGCCAGCTAGGATCGGATCAAGAAAATAATAAGATTCGATTGTCTTGACATAAATTAATTATAAGATATGAAAGTATCTAAGATTCTAATTTACTTTGCTTTATTTGAGGCTTTGACTTAATTAACCTCATTAATTTCCAGCTCACTAGAGATGTCATCAAAGATTCATAGCTATGAGAAAGTGTTGCTTTGTATGTATATATAAAATTTACATACAAACCTGAAACGAACCTAGAAGAAACCCAAACTTAAAACAAATTTTCATCCATTGGAAGTTATTGGCCCGCAATTACTGTATTTGGGAAGCTGGTAAATCTACTGGATCTTTTAATTTTTCTTTTAACTGTCAACTTATACACCTATTAAACCTACTCCCAACGTTCACATCCGAACTTGAACCCACAACCGTAAAGAGAGGATATCACTTAATAACACCAAATGTCGCCAACTCGTAAGTGTTTGGCCCAACTTTCAGCCAGAGGTGCACAAAAAAAACGATTAACCGAAACCGATTTTTTAAAAGTCGGTTCAAATCCAAACTAGCCCAGTTTTAAAAAAACAAACGTTTTTTTTATTAATTTATATTATTTGGGACGAGCGGTTTTTTTACCGGTTTAAACCGATTAAAAAAACGGTTTTTAAACCGGTTTAAATCCGGTTTTTTTTGCTACATGTATTTTCGAAATGTTGGCATTTATATAATTAAATGCATTTATATATTGTATATATAAATTATTGTATTTAAATAGTTACATGTATTTTGATATATAATTATTTTTTATAATTATAATTTAAATACCCAAAAAAATTTGAAGTCAGGCCCAAAAATCAAATCTGGCCCAAGTCAATAGGTTTTTTTTTTTAATAAAAACGAACCAGTTCTATAAAAGTTTGTTTTTTGATATGCAAACCGATTTAAACCCAAACTGATTTTTTTTAAAACCGATTCGATTTTTAAACGATGTGCACCTCTATTTCATCCCCACAATCCTTTATATATCTAGCCCATATTTTAGCACCAATATTTTTTATGCCCATTAGTAAAGTAAACATATTCTTTAACATCAATATTTTCTTTAAGAATTTACTATAATTATGTATGTACTATATAGCAGTTTTTGTAGTTTGGCAGTTGGCCACCTGCAAAAAGTAGATCGGCTCTTGAAAACAAATTTTGCAATTATGAGAGCATTAATTATCATCATTTTTCTCGTAACTTGTGTAAGATTTTGTGTGCGCACGTTTGCTTTGATTCTGATATATGTGATTCTACTTCTATTTCACTTCATATATAGCTTTTCTGTAATTCAAGTTTCCAGAGAGAAGTCCAAATTAATTATCTCCAAAACTAATAAGCCATGAAAGGTTGTTTTGATTGCATTTGCAAGAAAATTCAATGACTTAGATTAACCTTAATACTGCAAAAGCTTTTTCAACAGCTTTTCTAAAACGAAGAAAATAAAAATTTTAAGTAACTCTAGGCTTCAACACTTTCTCTAAAACTCTCGCTAAAGGAGAGAAAATATAAGAGAAAGCATAATTTCTTCAAATTTTAAGATATATATCCCCGAAAATGATCCCAAGAAAGAGAAATTGCTTTTTATTATATATCTAACCAATGAAAGAATTTCAAATAAAATTATTAGTTGAAAAAATATTATTTAATTAAATATAACAATATTTTAATAAAATAATCATTAACTTATCCCTAAAATAGGGAATCTGGTGGAGATATATGTAATTTTTATTGAAGATTCGACTTTTAAATCTCCATTTTAGATAAATTTTAGAGAAGCCGGTGAAGATACTCTAGTTGGAGTATCACTTTAGGAGTTTTTTGTAACCTTTTCCAATTATACTTTTATTAATATTAACGGACCATCTTCACGAAAATGTATCCAACTTTACCCTTATTCATATTGTGTGCATCCAACTTTAAAATGTGTTATTGTATATACTATACTTTCAAAATGTGTTATTATATGTAGTATTGTACATATTTACTGTTGAAATGGTACATGCAATAGCATATTTTTTAAAAATATAATACATACAATAACACATTTTTAAAAGTATAGTATATGCAATAGCACTTTTTGATAGTATAATACATACAATAACGCATTTTGAAGTTGAATACACACAATAAGAATAAAGGTAAAGTTCGATACATTTTGGTGAAGATAGTTCTAATATTAACTAGTATACCTCTAACTTACCATTTTTGGGGTCATTTTACATACTCATAAGTTGTTTTTGTCAAACATAATTTATTCATAAGCTAGCGTGTGAGCTACTAACTTATTATCAGCCCAGTATCAGCTAGTTTGTCAAACACAACCTTAAGTGTGAGATTTGCGACCGTGAAACAAAACGTACCGGAAAGTAATAAAAGTTTATATAGTATTAACTAGAAGTTGTACATTCTTGTATAACTAACTACACATGATCATGTACATAATGAATATGATGATTGATCTATGAATATCACTAGAAGATAAAATTTTATAGGGACATTATGTTAAGAAGAGAAGCTCTTATTTTTACCAATACCCTAAATATGCACTCCAAACCACTCTCTATTTTCTGCATCCTAGCCTGCATTACCTCCAATCTAAGCTGCATCATTTGCATAACTTCTACCCTTTGCTCTCCACCATTGAGGATGTTAACCAATGAAACATCTACAGCTTCCAACTCATTCACAACCCCTTTGTGTTTTCCATCTTCTTTACATGATGCAATGGCCCCTTTATGCATCAGCTTCCACACCACAAAAGACCATCCCTTCAACTTCAAAACTGGTGCTGATACTGATACTGATACCGATACGTAAGTCAACAGAGACTCGAAGATAGAAACCGTAACTTCAGTAACTTCCATTAGAACTCTCATCACTTCCGGAAGATCGTGGTTATCAAGGTCCACCTCCACACCGTTAACCTTTTCGGATTGTTTTAGTCTTGTAATCAACTCCTTGGCTTCTTTTTTCGTTTTCTTTCGGAACTCGATATAGTTGGCTATGCCGATTTGGATGCTGGTGTGGTGCTTTCTCCTTCGTAACGCACACTCGAGATCTCGAACACGCTCCACCATTTGCAACACGACGTCCCTTATGCTGCTGCAGATATCCAACAGCTTCATGGAGACCTCCAATACCTGATCAACCCACATTGTGTTTCGATGGAAAGCGATTAGATTTTGGGTTACCGGCAAGACGAGAAGACCGTCTGTGAGACGGTGCAACTCGACCAGCTGAGACAGACGATTGCATATGTTATCTACAGATGGAGTTGATGAAGAAGATGATTTGATTAAGTTCAGCTGCTCTTCGATTCGAAGAGTGCTGGGATGGGATCTGGATGGCAAACTGATTGACTTATTCTGGAATTTGTTGAGTTTTAAAGAAACCACCATTCTTGCAGTGAACAAATCCAAAGCAACTCAAGATTTTTTATGACAGCAAGAGCATATAAAAAACTTGAAGATGGGTGGTTTATATAGGGAAGTTAAAGGTACAAATATGTATGTGATGCATGTGAGGATGGCAACTAGCAATAAATTCTCTAAAAAATTTTAAATATGAAGTTTAAAACCTCTATAAAAATGCATTTAACTCCAATAGATTCTTCATTTTTGAGATAACATCCCTACTTATATTATTAAAATGGACTATCTTCACCATAATGTATCTAACTTTACCCAAATTCCTATTGTATTTATCCAACTAAAAGAAGTGTTATTGTGTGTACTAAACTTTCAATTTGGTTTATTGTATGTATAAGTTTACCTACAAACCTGTTTATGCTGATGTGTATCAGGTAAACTTTCCGGCGACACCCTTCTCCGGTGACTCCCTTCTCCGGCTACCACCACCACAGCCACCACCACCAATACCAAACCCACCACCAACACCACCACCATCTCCACCACCACAGCCACCACTACCATCACCATACCCACCAACAACCCGTCGATCCAGACGAAGATTCCGACGACGACCGCCGCCACAAACCCCTGCAACTACCACCGTCAACCACCACCCCTACACCACCTTCATTGTCTGATTTTGCATTCGATCAATTAGGGTTCATATATTGAAATTAGGGTTCTTGGTAAATTTGAGGTTTTTTTCAAATCAAAATTGGGGTGTTGGTGGTGGCTATGGTGGTGGAGATGGTGATGGTGGTGGCGGCTGTGGTGGTGGAGATGGTGGCGGTGTTGGTGGTGGGTTTGGTATTGGTGGTGGTGGCTGTGGTGGTGGTAGCCGGAGAAGGGTGTCGCCGGAAAGTTTACCTGATACACATCAGCCTATGGTGGGTTTTATGATGGTGGTGGTGGTTGTGGTGGTGGTGGAAATGGTGGCTGTGGTGGTGGTGGCGGTGTTGGTGGTGGTGGTGGCGGTGTTGGTGGTGGTGGGTTTGGTGATGGTGGTGGTGGCTGTGGTGGTGGAGATGGTGGTTGTGGTGGTGGTGGTGGCCGGAGAAGGGAGTCGCCGGAGAAGAAGATGACTAGGATGAAGCTATCCCACGTGGCATCTACATGGAACCCACGTGGCAATGACATGGCACACATTTTTAAAAGGGGTGACCGGTAACCTGTTTAGTAGGTAAACTTGTACATACAATAAACCAAATTGAAAGTTAGTACACACAATAGCACTTTTTTTAGTTGGATACATACAATAGGAATTTGGGTAAAGTTGGATACATTATGGTAAAGATAGTCCTATTAAAATATTACATATATTAATAAAATATTATGTCGCTCTTCTAAGCATTTCCTTTCACAAATTCTTATTAGTAGAATGAAATAAAAGAATCATTTCTTTTTCAAGATAATCATTTTTCAAGAGTTTTTCAAATTTAGCGTTTTCTACAATGTTTGAAAAACCGATTGAACCGGTTTAACCGAGAACTGGTCATCATTCCGGTTCAACTAAAAACCCGGTTTTTAAAACTTTGGTTTTCTACACTTCCTCATCTACTTTTCTTCGTTCTAAAAAAGTTTTAAAGAATCGGTTAAAGCTCAAATTTATCTAAACTTTCTATTATTTTTGGAAGGGTGTCCGGGCCAAAGCCCGACTAATCCTCGGCAATTTTGGGGGCTAAACATGACCCCACTTAAATGTCCCCAAGCATGCAAACGGGAAAGCTCGAACTCGATTAGAACGCTATGAACTCCTAAAACGATAACCAATCCGTCACAGCACTAGAAGACAAAATTTCTATCTACTTCTAAGTTTGGGCCTCTAACTTTCTTTTGATTTTGGTCAACCCAAAGACTAGACAAATTATATATGTTGGGAATAATCAAGTAGGGTTAGAAATAAACAAACCTTCATGCCAGTTTTGACCTTCCTCCCTTTCTGCCACATAACATACACGTCAAAGGTGCTTCCATTACGTAGCATACACGTGGCATGTGAAACTTCATTTACGAGTGGGGGTTTTACTTTTATTCTTGAGAGTATTTAAAGTTTCGAAAGAAGTGAACAACGTTTTGGTATACGAATTATCTGGCTGTCACGTTTGCTTTTAAATTAAAGGAATACAGTAGTACTTTGAAGTAGATGAAAGTAATAGAATTGGCGTTTTCGGGAAGACCCCAAAAAACCACTTTTGAGATGAGAACTTCTCATTTTGAGATCTTGATCCAAGGATTTACTAGTTAATGAATTTTATATTTAGTCACAGGTAGGTAAGGCTGGCAATTTCTTGCCCGACCCGAAATACAATTTGAACCTGACACAAAAAGTTATACGAATCTGACTCAAGTTCGAAACGGGTCAAAATCAGGATGACACGAAGTCGATATGAAAAAAATCGGGTTGGGCTTGGGTTGACCCATCAACCTGATTTTGACCCGATTTATTTTAAAAACACTAAATTGAAAATATGAGTCAAAAGTCAAATATCAATTCACTTCACCGCTCACAAAGGCCTCTTTGGCTCTTTCAGACTTTCTCTTTTGTCTCTTCCTCCATATTCAACCCTTGCCATAACTCGCAAGACTGCAAGAGTACTCGACAACACATGACTGCCGTCGTTACTTGTCGTTGTTCTCACTTGCTCACTATAACCGTATTTAATTATTTGGACATTTCGGTTTGTTTGTTTGATAATCATTTCACTTTTATTTCCGTTGCTTAATAGATTTATTAGTTATTTTATTTTATTGTTACTTTAGTAGTTTAACATCCAAATCAATATTAAACAGAAATATTAAAAAAATCGTACCGAAAGTTGGAAACAAACAAGGAATTTAAAATTTTATAACGAAAATCGTACTCGAAACCGTACAAGAAAACTTATTCGTAAACCGAAAAAATACTCGTCGAAAAGGACCGACACGGCCCGAGCCTGACACAAAAATAAATGGGTCGAAATTGGGTTGATACAAAACCGACCCAAACCCGATAACATGAACCCGACCCAAATTGTCAGCCTTAGTCATAGGTCTCAGTAAGAAGTAGAGAAATAATTCTAACATTTCATCGGCTAATATCAAACTTGAATAGTCAAAGGTTATGGATTTGACTGGTTAATAATTGTTTTTAATTAGTTAAAATTCGTGGCTATGTCAAAAATAGAGGGATGGTTTCATATATAAACCAATGTGATTCACATATGAACTATATGTTCATATATGAATCAATGTAATTCACAAATTAACTATTTTTAACCGATCATCCTTTTGGGAACAACGCGTAATCATGATGAGGTTTAGTCTTCCTAATTTGACATTCCTTCGGGGCATTTGTTATTGAATTTTTTTTTCGAAATATCCTAAATTTGGATTATCACTTAAATGTTATGCATATCTTTTGAACTTGTTAATTTATGTTTATTGTTTAAGTTAATATTATCTATTCCCTGAGCACTGAAGCTCAACCGAGGTTTTCTCTGTCCTCGGCCGATACATGAGTTAGTAGGGCATTTGGGATGAGATCGAAGATGACAAGACTAAAAATAGCCTATTAAGACCTACTTTTGTTAAGCTTTTGATCACTAAGAGCATCCACAGTGGTGGAACCTCCAAGAACCCACTTACCATATTTTTTTCTACCACGTCATTGTCATCTAAACAAACTAAGAACTTCCTTAAAACACTACAATGGAGGTTCTTACAAAAACCTCACTTCCCTCTTCTTATTTATAATATAATTTTTTTATGTAAACTATTATATAACAGAAAATGAAACTATTACAAGAACCTGGGTTTTTGTTCAAGCACCCGGGTTCCAATAAGAACCTATGACTAGGCAAGAACCTCTGTTTTACAGTAGAGGTTCTTATAAAAATCTCATGAAGAACCTCAAAAAGAACTCGATCCATTGTAAATGCTCTAATGTAGATGATATACAAGTATTATGGGACTATATTTTGATACATTGTTGTCTAATGTAGATGATATACAAGTATTATGGGACTATATTTTGATACATTGTTGCCTCCATATGTGGTTCTATAAATATTTTCTTTTTGAACGGGGTGGTACTATAATATATTTTGGTAAATTACGTTAATCGTTTTATTTTTATAAAATGTTTGCCTTGAAATTTTCATTTTAATTTTGTCAACCAAACATGTAAAAATGACAACATTTCATTCTAATTCTTTTAAAGTAAATTTATTTGATAAATTTCATTCCATCAAAAAAAATCATTATACGAACCAAAACGTCACCCATGTATATACGTATGTGCGTGCATACATACATGGAATAGAGGGATTTGTGTAACCAAATATACATATTGGAAAGAATGAGATTGTTGATCTTATATAACTATTACACATAATATTAATAAAATTAAAGTTTGTCAACAATATGTGTTTAATCATTAGTAATACACAAATAATGATATGTAATGATTGAATTAAATATTTTATTATATTGTTTATCAAAGTTATATCATCTTTATACATTGTTATATACATACAACGTTTATATAATTTAAGATGAATTATTATATTTGATTTGGGTGTCTAAATCTATTAAATAGTAACGTTGAACTATTAATTAAGTCAATTATTACTCGATTAAATAGAAAAATAAATAAAACGTTAATAATAGTATAAGAAAAACAATCGATGGATTAAATAAGGAAAGTGATATTGGGATCCGTTTCTTGGCCCAACCTAAATAACAATAATAGTTCCATACTTCCTTGGCCCAACGGTAGCCCATTTTCTGTTTCCCTCACTCTTCTTCCAATTTAAATTTCAGTCATTGTAATTTTAAACTTATATGGTTTTCGGCCCACCACACCATAAGATCCTTGAAGAAAATCATCTAAGACTTTTCAATGGTAAGAAGATGACTGGCGGGTAAAAACGCAAGAAAATATTCACAATTCTTACTATAATTTATGATTTTGGCTCGTTTTCAATTTTTCCGTTTTAGGAAATCCTGTTATTCATCCTTTTCTTTCTTTCTTTCTTTCTTTGTGTTATTAACTACTTATAAGATGGCCTCTCATGGTACCAGTGTCGGTGAAGAAGATGCGTCCAATGATGTTATCGTCAAATTTGTCAACGACCATGGACAAAAGTTTGAGATTTGAAATTCTTAGAATATGGTTATACTTGCAAGCGCAAAAATTGGATTTCATTCCATCAAGGACAAAAGAAAAATACAGATTCCATTCCATCCCAAAATATTCCACGAACCAAATGCGACCGTAGACATGATGCAATTAAAATGTGAAAAATATATCAAAATGAAATTAATGTTCTCCCTTTGTCTAATTATGTTTTGTTAACGTCTAATGTATGGACCAGGTAGCACGGTTTGCCACATTTTTAGGTAACATGGTTTGCCACATTCTTATATTTGCATAATGGCAAATTAGATTGAGAGCAATCATTGCAATTAGTAAAATTTGTAATTAGTTTTAAGAAAACTCTTACATATTATAAGCTAAATTCTAAATTCGATAGTATTACATTTGATAACACTAGTATGCTTATTGAAATTACAGTTGGGTTGAGTCCTATTCTAAATGATTAATTATGTTCTACGTGTTGTTGTGCAAACATAAACAATTTAGTCATTCAAGACGATTTGAAATTAATTAAACTTGTACTAAATAAGTTTAGGCTTATGTTACAACGATTTTAAAGTTAAAAAAATGCATTGGGTGTATTGGAAAAATTAAGATGCTATTGGTTTTAGGTTTTGAAACTGAATTATGATATTCATTTTAGATGGAACTCGGCTTGATGGCTTTAGTAACCACTAACTTCTTCTAATTCTTTTGGGGCATTATATCGAAAATCCAATGAGAACTTTATGCAAGTATTTTTTTTTCATTCTTATGTAAACTTTAAGCATTTTCTAACTATTTTTAAATGGTAGCACAACTTTATTAAAAAACTAGTAAGACTCTAGAAAGCATAATAGGCAAATATCTAGAAGAGGGTTTTGTAGCCAACTCACTCAATTAAACTTGAATTTGCTACTCCTATTAGAGATTTATAAATAAGCTTTAGTGATGATCTTGTCAAAGATAGTCGCCTTCTTTTGCTTAGCCTTGCCAAAAAAGGTCACATTTTGGAACGACCAGAAATACCAAAACATAGTGAGAATAATTGCCTCAAGGTCCAGCTTCTTACCACTATTCAACTGCAAACTAGATAACCAAGCAATCCAAGTCTCCTAAAAACTAAACACCCGAATATCTTATCGCCACCACCTACCAATCGACTCTGAATTTCCATCACCACAGAGTACAAGAAAAAAAAATGATCACCTAACTTAAACCCTAACCACATAAAGGACAAAGCAATGAACTAACATGAATCCCTCTTTTATCCCAATTTTCCCTAGTTGCTATCTTGTCCAAAATCAAATGCTAGACAAAAGATTTTCCTTGATAGAAACTAAACGGCGTCATCCAGTATAAGTAGTGGCCACAACCAATGGGACTGAAAAATATATAGTCAACTTTAGGCTTACCTTCAATCTTAAGCATGTTTGTGCATCTCTAATGTTACTCCTGGAAATTAGATTGTGGATCATGATAAGATTGTTTTGAGTTGAATTGAGTAGTTGCATAAAAGTTAATAAAAACTTGTAACGACTCTATAAGAATATCGAACCCCTATTTACTTATGTACTAACAAGTTTCTCAAAAATCGTTTAGAATGAAAACCATGAACTAAAATTAGCATAACATTGATGGGTAGTGCATACCTTTGGGTCAGCCAAAGTGGAAAGCAATATAGGAAAAAAGAAGGGATCGTTTTATGTTCCTGGTCTAGCCACAAGATTCATGCTACATTTAGCTTGAATTGCGTTTCATTAACATTATATTATGCAATATTTAGTTCCCATTGTATTTGACATCAAATCGTTGCACATGTAAATATATTGAAAGCCTTCTATGTAATTGCGTAGTAATATCCTCATGTTATTGTTCAGATCTCACGGAAATTGTTAGAATGTCATAACTTTAGGAAATAGGGTGTGACATTTACACTAGGATATATTTTAGTTGTGAATTCATTGGGAAACCTAATCAATCAAATAGTTTGGTGAATAAATAGACTTATAAGGCAAGAATAATCTATATAAAATATATATTTCTATATTTTTATGATTTGATTATATAAGAATTCAAATAATTACTTTTTCGAGTGATATAGGCCAACATATCTAATTTCTGCATGAAAGATTTGAAAAGATATGGATAAGAATAAGATATTATATTTATGAGTAAGTTTGGTGGTGGCCCCCCTAAACCTTTGTGAGTTTTAACGGATTTCATCCTCAAACTTCATTAGCTCTGTTTTGGTCCCTTACATCTATCTATTTTCAGTCGTCTCTCTCGATCTAATAACCTTTAGCTTTTTCCACTAAATCCACTTAAATGAGTGTCATTATGATCATTTTAAAATTTTCATGAATAATCTATTATATATATATATATATATAGGTAGAGAAAAGAACCTCAACGCCTCCTATCAGATCCTAATCATCTTCTCCCATGGTCCGCTCAGGGTCGTTCATAACATTTTATAGGTCCTGTGCGAGATCTAGAAAAGGGGCCCTCATTAAGTATGAACAAAACCTTTAATATATCGTATTTATCTTTAAAAAAATACATATTCTTGAATTGAAGATACAATAGTATTTCATATAAAACCATTCTTCTGGTATTCTTAAATAAAAAATCAATTAATAACTATTTCTAAGTCAATCTTATCTATTATATCATTTTTACATAATATTATCAATTGATTTTAACATCAAAAACGCCTATAATATACCTTTTAATATATAGATTGAAATCATTTGAAGTCACAATGTTAAAATTTAGAGTAACATTTACTATGATATACACTTTTAAAGAGGAAGTGTTTGATTTGCTCGTATAAATTTGAATCCTATAAAGCATAAACTATTTTAAACTTAGACATTTTAAGCATTTTATAAAACTAATTTAGTACTAAATATATCAAAGTTTTCTAATCAAATAGTTTTAGAGTTTAATACTAACTAAAATCCACACCCCTCTATAAAGGAGTATGGATAAAAAAAACTCCATTTTCACATACGTTTTCTTTGCCAATGTAATTAATTAATACATAATTTGGCCTTCAACATAATACGAAATTCTTTTAAACATCCTATTAGATACTAAAATAATTTGTTTCTCCTCTTTTACTACCACTATATAGTATATACTAAAGTCTAAAAATTTAGGTCCCCTATTTTTCGTGGGCCTCGGGCGTATGCCCGGCCCACCCTCCCTTAGGCATGACCTTGCCTTCCACCCTCATTCTAGCTATCTTCTCTAGTCATTTCTCCACCAAGAACATCCAACATCTTACTAACAAACTTGGACTAGTTTAAAGCCAAAATCAAATCTCTAAACTCAATATATATATATATGTATATGTACGTGTGTATATCTATAAAACTAAACCCCAACACCAGACTTGGTGAACTCCTAAATCATTATATTGTTTCTCTTAATATCTGTCTTCTAGTCTTAAAGAAACCACATACCTACTCATGTTTACAAACACCCATCACCAAGTTTTGTTCTTCCATGGATGAATTTCACCAACGCATCCATCTTATTTTAAAAAACGAACTCTATACAAAGGGATCCTTGTGGTGGAGTCTAGAAAAAAGGGATGCATGTGGTTGTTGTGCAATAGGGATGGACAATGGACTTGAAGCATAGACGATGCCTGCAACAGGCAATGGCAGTGGATGAATCTCGTTGGAAGGAGGAACCATGTTTTTTTTAAAGGGTGTCCGGGCCAAAGCCTGACTAATCTCCGACAATTTTGGAGGCTAAACATCGCCCCACTTAAATGTACCCAGGCATGCGCACAGGAAGGCTCAAACTCGGTTAGGACGCTATGAACTGCCCGAGTGATAACCAATCCGCCACAGCAATCTTTATGAATAATTAGTAATTATCATTTGCTTGGAGTTAACAGACAAAGCTAGCAGCTATTTAACAAAGAGACGAAATCCTTTGTGAGGAACCAAAATAATAAAGTTTAGGGATGAGATCCAAGAAAAAATATAAACTTCAGGGACCAAAACCAAGCTTTACTCTTATTATTATTCTTTTCTTCATTATTTGCTTTAGTCTTTGAATATCATTTGATATTGTCCTCAAACTTCATTTAACTACTAAGAAAAAAGTACTTTGTATTATAGTTATCATAATTATAAATGATTATCATTAATTTAGTAAATGCATAGTTTTGCTATTATAAAATAGGGTAAACTACAATAAAATAGAAACTTATGAGTTTACTTCAATTCGAATTTGAAAATTAACTTTCATAATTTAAATTTTAAAAAACTAACTTTTGTAACTTTTCATTTTAAGAAGGATAGATATTTCACTATATAAGCTTAAATGGAACAAGGTTATAATTTAGCATAAAGCATGGTTAGTTGGGAGCGGTTACATGCTCAAGATTGGAATAGATTACAATGAAGTTTTTGCTCATGTGCATTGAGTTGAAACTGTTCTTTCCTAATGGAGTTTTTGGAGAAGATCTATATACTGAAAAACGTCGAGTTATGTAAAGAAACGGGAGAATCAAGAGGTCGCTTGTCTGAAAAATGCATTATATGGTTTGAAGCAAACATATCATTATTTGGTACCATTACATACATATATATATATATATATAGTGTACTATAGAAGATTATAAAGGGTCCTCTTAGGATCGAAGACGCTTACCATTAGGACCTTACCATTAGGACAAAAAGAATTCGTTATGTTAAAGACACTACCCCTTTCTTATATATTGAGTAGTCTAACCGCTCCACTTTTCGAATTAGGAAGATCTTGGATCCCAGACCCAACAATCCCCCTCCCTCTCAGCATAAGCCGCCCTTACAAACCTTCCAAAAAGTCAATGGTGTGCACCATGCCTTTTTGCAATAAATGCACTCCATGGGATTCGAACCTGTGACCAAGACTCTAAATACAAGTTCTTAGGATTGAAGGCACTTACTACTAGGACAAAAGGAATTCCCTTGTGTCAAAGGTGTTACCAGTAGCCTAGCCACCCAACGTTTTGATTTAGGAAGATGTTGGATCCTAGACCCCAACGCGTCCCATTCGAGCATACTCTATGTTAATTAAAGAGTGTAATGTTGGACATTAAATTATATGAATCTCTATCATGCATATGAAAGAGGTGTCAGTTGGAATGGCATATGCTTGTCGTATTTCCGGTCCAATTGAGTCGGTTTGAAGCTATCAAAATATGCATAAGATAAAAATATAGTTGATCCTAGTATTCACCAAAACATGGATGGGAATCTCAATACATGTACTTCATGGCTACTCAACCAGATGTCATGTTTGCAGTAAGCATAAATGTGTATCAGTTTGTATGAGAACTTGTTAATTAATAGTGGTTAAATTAAAATCTATTTCTATGGCACCTTTAATCCAGTGGCACTAACACCCTAAAAATCTGACTTAAAAGAAGAATAATTAAGAAGGCAAATTAAGCATGTTGAAATACATGCAACTCTAGCTTTTAGGGAGGCTGTTATTAATTAACCTATTCTTGTGACACAAAAAGGTAGTTAATTAAAGCATGAAAATAGTTTTTTAACCATCAAAATGGAAGTAACACAAATGCCCTCTTGATTTATTTTCTGTAGTATAAACGTACACCATGATTATTCCAGGATTGTGTATCATGATACTTTTTTGTTGTTGTAATTAAGAAACATATTCTTGTGAAATAAGTTTGGTTAATGGTTTTTTTCCTGTTGCTCTCTCTCTCTCTCTCTCTCTCTCTCTCTCTCTCTCTCTCTCTCTCTCTCTCTCTCTCTCTCTCTCTCTCTCTATTTTATTTTCTAATTGAAACTCCTAAACTACTGTAAGTTTTAGGCTGTATTTGGCAAATTAGTTGTTTGACTAATAAGCTAGTTGGTAGCTAATTAGCTGGCTTATGAATAAATTATGTTTGGCAAAAACTAGCTTATGAGTATGTAAAATGACCAACAAAAGTATCTTGGGATATAATAATAAATATTAATTAATAAGGGCATAATTGAAAAAAGCTACAAAAAGCTCATGAAACGTTATTCCAACTAGCGTTTCAATAAGCTAGCTAGCTTATGGTTCATCCAAACATGTACTAGCTTATAAGCGCTTTTCAGCTAGCTTATTTTTGCCAAACATGTGCAACCTTATATACCGTTGTATATTTTGCGTGCGGCTAGCTGTTTTTGTTAGTTTTTACAACCATCGATCCATTAATTTCGTTATTTAAAAAAAATGAAATTAAAAGTTAATTCCCAATAATAACAACAAGACTTTCTTTGTTATGTGTATACATATGAAAACTTAAGAAAATGTGGATCAATAATGTTGATCAAGGAGCATGTGCATTTCTGAGAATTTGCTGGCATTATATATTTCTTGCTGATTAACATATTGACAATTTCCATCATTTAAATATTGCCATTTGTTACGGATCATGCAACTAGTGAGATGCTCTTCTCTTCTCTCATGTGTTATTTGTAGTAGTTGTCTCTAGGAGTTTTAATTTCCCACCACTCTACTCCATTGGATCATTAATGCCCACCTCATTTCCTTAATTAATCAGTTTTAATTTAACAAATAATAAGGTTTTATTGCCACAACAGTGATGCCTGCCTGTCAAGTGTGTGTTTTCTTCAAGACCCTTAAATCCTCATTAATTGATTATAGTAAGTTGTATCAATATATTATAGATGTATGCCCACATGATTTATTCATGTGTTATAATCCCATTTTTTAAAGATCACCTTGGTTTTTTGTAACATTACTTCATGAAAGTTAAATTAACTTGCCTCATGCTCACCATTTTGACAAAAATTAAGTGTGATTTTTCTAGATTGTGTGGTGGATTCTACCATTTTAAGGTACATTAATCCAATGCAGTTATTTTAGTTACCAATATGAAAGTACCGAGAAAAACAATATTTTACTGAATCTAGATTCCCTTTGAAATTGGCGCGACCAGCAATATATAAGATAAAGCCTCAATACTTACAAGTTAGGACGAGACTATGACGTCTTTTATTTAACAGCAAAAAAAAGGAGGAAAGGCAAGTAGCTTCAGCATGGCCCCGCCAAACCACCAACGTTATAGGACGAGACTATAATGTATTTCAAGGCTTGCGCCCTAAGGTGATATATACACACACTTGTTTGTGTTTAGCGTTTGAATAACATAGAAAACATTATTTCATATAAAATAATAAACTAAGCACATCCTAGTGGTGAAACTTTTGAAAACCTCACTTGTTATATTTTTCCTACCACATATATAAAGATATATTTAAAATAATCAGATATAATATTAATAACTTATTGAGATAACTAAAAATTAAACTTACTAAAATATAAATAATTTGTATAAAAATTTACAAGAAACAAAAAAAACATATAAGAATTCGGGTTCTTGTTCAAACACTAAAGTTCTAATAATAACTTGTGACTGGAGGTTTCTTGTAAAAACCCCAAGACGAATCTCAACATCAACCTCCATTACAGACGCTCTAAAAAAAGAAAGAAAAACCATTGGTATCAAAATATATATGTATATTATAAAAAATATATCCGTAGTACAAACTATAGATTAAATGATCTCTTGAATCTCTATTCATCACTTTCTTCAATTTTAAAAAATCCTGTTCGACCCTTCTTGTACCGGATTTAATGGGAGTAAGAATTTATTCATTT
Organism: Centaurea solstitialis; assembly: GCA_030169165.1. Lineage (NCBI taxonomy): Eukaryota > Viridiplantae > Streptophyta > Magnoliopsida > Asterales > Asteraceae > Centaurea > Centaurea solstitialis. The sequence continues at coordinate 9,879,261 of CM058040.1, read as the reverse complement.
AAGATTTTTTTTTAAGATTCTTCTTTATGTTTATTTTAAGTTTTAGGTCTCATACATAATTTATTCGTCAAATTATGTATATTAGAAATAACCTCACACGTTACAAAATAACGCGTTGTAACACGCCATAACACATTACGATACATACAAGTCAAGCTTTACAGTGGAGTCATATGCTTTAACATGGGAGAGTACTTAAGTCTTGATGCCATAACGCTTCATAGCGAGGGCATACCGAGTTATTTAGAAACATGGGATCAAAGGTACACAGGATAGATAAGGCTATTAAATGCATGCACATGTGTGCATGGCTAGCTCATCATCTTGTAAGGCCACTTATGATATCTTCAATAAAATAACATGATTTGTGATTTCTAAGTACTGTAATGCACGAGTGTTGTGCCAGACGAATCTCCATATCACGTTGAGTGAAACTAACTTAATTGATGTTAATTAGAGAACTTAAGTTACTACTTAATCGAGAGTACAGCTACGTACATAATCACTTCCATCAAATATCTTGGAAACAGTTTCAACATAGATATAATCACTTAAGAGTTAATGTTGATTAATTAATCCACAGTTGATAAAATCCACAGTGCGTTAAGGATTCGGTAAGCTAAATGTAAAAGTCTTTGGTATGCAGTTAAGCCTGTGTTCGGCAAAAATAAGCTAACTTATAAGCTAGTACTCTGCCTCCCTCGTGGCTCCGCCCCTGAGTACATGTTTGATTGGACCATAAAGCTAGCTTATTGAAACACTAGTTGGAGTAGCGTTTCAAAAGTTTTTTGTAGTTTTTTTCCAATTATACCTTATCAATAGTAATTATTATGGCTGTGTTTGGCAAAAATAAGCTAGCTTATAAGCTAGTTCATCCAAACATGTACCATAAGCTAGCTATTGAAATGCTACTTTAACTAGCTTTTTCCAATTATACCCTTATTAATATTAATTATTAAATTCAAATATACCTTTTTTGGTCATTTTACATACTCATAAGCTAGTTTTTGCGAAACATAATTTGTTCATAAGCTAGCTTATCAGCTACTAGCTAGCTTATCAATCAACAGCTAGCTTATCAGCTATTAGCTATCAACTAGTTTGCCAAACATAGCCTATATCCCAAGATACCCTTTTTGGTCATTTTACATACTCATAAGCAGGGGCGGAGTCAGGATTTTCGATGAGGGTGGTCATTTTGTTTTAGTTATGGTTTCTACAAGATCTTAATTCATTCTGAGATTGTGTCTAGTCTCTAAATATGTTAGATCTTGACTTTGATATAACATAAAGATAGAGTTTCCAAGCTTGTCAACTTACAAAAAGTGTGATAAGGACTAAATCACGTGTGATACAACAAAGTCACATTTTGATACAACACATCTAGAAGGCGCGGCTAATCAACGGCGACCAAGGTTGTGTGAAAACTCACATGCAAAGGGTAGTCACCCTAACATGCATGTATCATATATCATTATACTCTAAAATCATAAGTTATTTGGTTTTCCTCGTAAGTTGATCGTCTTATCACTTAAAGTCGTCCTGTGTGTGTGTGTGTGTTCGATGGATAAAAACGATAGAGTTAGCATGGAATAAATCAAAATAAGCAACTTTGTGTTATAAACATAAATGTATGCATAGTGTAATTTTTATAGGCGAGGGAATGTGTCAGAAGTTGATGTTAATGTTTTAAAGTGTGAGCAGTTGATTAGAACTGCTAATCACTTTTAATCTCATGTTCTCCTATGAATTGCATTTTGAAGAAAATGATGTGATGCATCTCATCCTAATATGATTTCATTTTTCATTAACCGGTTGATAACCACTTTTCATACTAAACTCAAATTTTCATTGGAACCCAACCTCTTTTTATAAACTAAAATAGTAAATTTATATATAATATATAATCATAAATAAAAAGAGAAACTAACTACATAATAATCGAAATGCATACAAACCATGGAGTTAAGCACTCACAATTCCCAAGAACCAAAACCAACTACTATACCTTTTTTACTATATATATGAAATTTTTTAAGGGATGAGGGTGATCCTAGGATCACCCCGGGCCAACTATAGCTCCGCCCATGCTCATAAGCTAGCTAGTTTTTTTCAAATTAACATATTTATTCGTAAGCTAGCTTATCAGTTAGTAGCTAGCTTATTAGTCAACTGCTAGCTTATCAGCTACCGGTAGGTAAAATGACATCAAGAAAAATGTAGAAATTATAACACCCGTCATCTTAATAACCATCAGTGTCTAGAACTCTAGATAGTTCTATATGTTATCTTTTACAGAAATGCTGACATATCCCCTAGAAACATGGCAAGTAGAAATGAAGCTGGCTATGAGTTGTTCCCCTGCCACCTCTAGATTGCATCTTGAACACCACAAACATCTATTTTTCTTGGCTTAATCAGAGATGAGGCTGTCTCATCTCACCTCTGCAGCCTCAGAAGCTGTCGAGAGGACGCCTTTCGATCATGAAGAAACTTGAATCTCTAATAATCTCTAATAGTACGAGATTGATCGCCATCTAGACTAAATAACTAGATTAGCTTAACGTTGTAACGCGATTCAAAAGTCGTATCCTGTTTTGATGTACATGGAATACTATAACATGCTAAGAATTTATATTTTCTGGATTAAATTAAAATTGTGAATGTCAAAGGGAATCCAATTAATAGAACAAAAATAAGCAAAAGGAATTTCTTCAATGATTTCATGATATGCATTTCAAATATCCACTATTTTATTGATGGCATGATTGGGTCATTACTATGAATGTACAGCTAATATATACTTTCCACTTGACTAGTAATTCCTTCAAAATTATTAACATCATGTACAGAAGATATTGAATTAATAACAAAGTTTGTAAAGGGAACATGAGACATACCAATAGAGAATGGCATCTATTCCATAGTCAGTAACAAATAAAACAAAAAGTAGCTTCTGATGCTAGGTTAATTGTCAACTATTGCTATGGAGTGCACATGGCAAGCTTCACATGGCATTGATTTTCTTTGATTGATTCATCCCATCTTCACTTTGTATATATAGAACCATTGAACCAGCATCTACCACATCCAAAAACTTTTGAGTTTATTTGGCAAAAAAACATAAGAGAGATTATAAATGGCTTCCACCTTTTCTTCATCAGAAAACATTCATCACTTTCGATCGATGAGTTTGCCAACGATATCACATCCAAGCACGATTCAGGCCGAAGAGGAGATCTGCAAATTCAGAACATGGGAGGCGTCCACTTCTTCCGTTCCTACTGCTGATACAATATGCGGTGCGCTAAATAGGCTGCAAGGATTATACGAATGCGTTGACGGTCTTCTCAGTTTGCCTTTGACCCAACAAGCCCTTACTCATGGCCAATATACGCGGTTGGTCAATGAGTTGTTGGATAAATCCATCAGTCTTATGGACATTTGCGAATCCACGAGAGACTTGGTGTCACAAGTCAAAGAGAATGCAAGAGATATTCAATCGGCTGTGCGAAGGAAAAAGGGCGATGTGAGCATAGCCACTTCCTTCATGAAGAACCTGAAGAAAGACACCAAAAAGGCTATTTCATCTTTGAAGCAAATTGATGAAAAGATTGGAGGCCAGGTGCCTCCCATAGATCTTGATCATCATGTCTTATCAGTTATCAAAGTAGTAAGGGATGTTGGTGTTGTGAGGTCATCTGTCTACAGGTCACTCTTGTTGTTCTTGTCTGGATCCGTTGCAAAATCGAAGTCGACAAGGTGGTCAATAGTTTCGAAAATGATTCACAAAGGGACAGCAGAGGAAAAGAATCAGGTTCAGGTTTTCAATGGGGATCTAGAGAGCCTTTTTGAAGAAATGGAGAATGGTTTGGAGTGCATGTTTAGGAGTTTGATCAAAACAAGAGCCTCTCTCCTAAACATTCTCCCCCTAAACATTCTCTCAACTTGGGCAGCACTGTCACCATGGATCAAGCTTAATGGCATGTTCTCGAACTCAATCCTCTCGTTAGCACGTTCCAAAGCTCAATCGTCTCCTTACAAAATTTCTGGGTCTACATGGTTTGCGAGCCATATATGATCAGAAATGTTTATGGGCACTTCTGACATCAATGGCATGGTTGATATGGAATTAAGCTCGTTGTTTTGAATACATATCTATGTACTCGTTTTCTTGTACTTCTTATTTCTGTTTTTGTAATAAATTTGAAGTGCTTTTTCCAAATTAACGTGTTTTTGTAGACATATACACAACCTTGTGTATCTAAAGAGTTAAAGCTCGGATCTTGAATAACGCAATTCACTAAAAGATGAATGCTTCACTTAATGTTGTTTCTTTTAATGTTATGCTCAATCATGTTTGTCATTGATTCTTATGTTTGTAGAAGTCTATTCCTTGAATAAATTATGATTACAAATGAGATATCGTGATACATAAGAACCTTAGAGCCCAGATGGTTAAGGTGGATGTCCAACGATAGGAGAGATTCTACATGGTAATCATGAGACCTACTACGCTTTTATGGGTCGGAGTGTAGGACAATAAGCAAGGTATACAAGAGGAAGCTTGTTAAGTGCATCAATATATAGGATGCTCACGTGGACCTACGATGGGACCAAGTTAGACAGGATTGTGGAGGTGGCCTTCCGGATGGAGTTGGGGGTTGCACCTATTATGGGTAAAAACTACGAGTGGAAAGTAACTTGGTCATGTACGTAGGAGAAGGTTTTGGCATCGGTGAGCATGGTAGAGCATTTGACGTTCTAGGGGGTAAGGAGAAAGGGAAAACTGAGGAGGATGTGGGATGAGGAATTGAGGATGGACATAGTGGTCTTAGATATCTCCAAGGAAATGACCTCTAGTAGGAGTTCTTGAAGACGTAGGACTAAAGTAGCAGGCTCTGGGTAGGAATCTGTAGCACAGCATGATAAGGGGAGTAGTGCTACTTTTGGTTTGTCACTACAAACACTTTTGAGTGTGTTATCTAACATCTAGTTGGTCCCCTCGGTTTGTCTATGGGATTGTGGGCGAGCAGTGTCGCTTTTGTTCAAAAATTCCCCGACCATTCTCCATAGAGTCTTCCAAAATGGCTCAAGAATTAACCCTAATGGGGCAGCCTACCGGTTAAGGCTTGGTGTTGGGGAAAAACCCACCCAAGTTCGAATCCGGGGGTGAGCAACCAGGGGCCACTGAGTGTTAATCCCAAGGGAGCATGCTTTAGCTCTCGGTAAAAATTGCCAAGGATGTAGTCTGGCCAAAGTCCAGGTGAACCTTCCCAAAAAAAAATGGCTCAAGAATTTTGTCTCTGTCAGAGGTCATAGTTTTAGGAAACCCATGCAAGTGTACTATCTCCTTGAAGAACAATTTGGCGAAATTTCTTGCGTCGGCAGTCTTCTTGCATACGATAGAACAGGTCATCTTGTATAAACGATTGATAACCATGAATATGGAATCTACGATACTTTAGGTATGATCCAACTATAAGACAAAATCCATGGATAGATCTTTCCAAATATCATCGATGTTGTCTCTAACATGAACGATAGTGGCAATATTTTGAGATTGGTTTTTAGCAACTCAGCATGTGTATCATTTTATGACTATATAACATAGTCTTTTTCAACATGTGACCAATGTTACCTCTCAATCAAGTTAGCGACTATTTTATATCGACCAAGGTGTCTAGGTCTAGGTGTTTGGTCAAGCCTCAACCATATGCATGTAGATCTAGGACCAGCTTCTCCCTCAAGAAGGATTTTGGAATGCATAACAGGTTAACTTTAAAAAACTAGCCATCTTGTACATAGTTGTCTTAAATAGGTATGCCATTACTACACTTCACCCATATCTCTTTTGGACCACTCGATCGAGGGCAGTTGTTTATGGTCTTGAAGCTGTTAAGAGATACATTCGGCACACAATCAGTTTGGCGTGAATTAAATATTTGCAATTGGTTTTGAAAGATTTCGTGAAAAGATCAACTTGGTGCAGCCAGACTTGTGTATTCCGAATCCTAAGGGTTTTTAGCCAACATCATATGCACTAAATCAGAGTTGGGAGTGATCTACCCGAACAAAGTGAGGACTGACAGGTTTATGGTTTCAGTCAAATTGTCTATTTCTGTGATGCTACATTGCTCTTGATTCATAAAGATCTCAGAGCAAAGCTTGCAGCTTATGTTGATTCTCCTAAAGATCCGTACTACATGAACTAAGGACTTCTGATTCAAGCCATGAAGCTCATAGATGAGAGGTTGTACTACAGACTGAAGATGCAAAGAGTGGAGTCTATCATGAGAGCGATGGAGACTTGGAGTGAATACGAGGAGTTGTATAGAGTCAAGCTTGTTAATCAACTATGCACCTATCATGAACTTCCCTTCAAAGGGGGAGTTTGTTAGGCCTTATTTTCTTAGTTGAATAGAAGTTCAGGGTAGCTTTTGTCATTTTGTCATAGTTGCTAATTTCCATGTATTTAAGGTTGTTAAACCAAATCATTAGGGTTAATCATTGGTTTTGACATTGCACGTATATGGCTATCTTCTTGGGAAAACTTGTGATTACAAAATACAATCATTCGAGTACTTTGATGATTTTCTGTGTTTGATTACATTGATTGTTTGATTTCTTACTATTTGGGACTCTCAACCAAATTTGAACAAAAAACTAGATATAATTGATGGTAGTTTGAAAAAACCCGATTTGTCCAAAGGAGATTTTCTTTGGAAGATCCATATCAATTGATGAAGATTTTTGCAACAACGGTTGTGGAGGTAGAGGGCATTGGGGATCAGTGGACGATGATGGATGTATTGGAGGTAGTGGTAGCCTATCATGGTGATGATTATGGTAGAGGTAAGGTAGCCCACGGTGGTGGTGGCGGCAGGGACAATGAATGATGGTACTCCACGGTCAGGGTTGTGGAAATGATGGCGGTGGCCAACGGTGGTGGGTGGTGACTGACAGTGGTTGTGGAGGTTGTGGTAGAGAAAAGAGCTGGAGGTGGCCAACGGTGGTGATGGTGGTAGGTGGGCGATGGTAGTTAAGGAGGTGGCGATGGATGGTGGTCGACAGTGGTTGTGGAGGAGGTTGTTCTAATGGAAGAGGTGGAGGTGGAGGTGGAGGTGGCGACCGCTAAAACAAATATCATATTAAAGTTATATATCAAACGAGGGTTAATTAGTAATATATTAGCTTCGATCTCATTCTTGTCTCATGTTGTTCCACCTATTTTGGTGGAACAAGAAAAAACCTGTTTTGTTCCACATTGTCCTACCTTATCCCAGTTTTTGTTATTGTCCTATATTACACTAAAGGTGAAACAATGATTTTTTTGTTCCATCCTATATACATCGAACCAAACATGGGACAATATACTAAACACTGCCATAAAGAACATATATATACCCTACCAAAGGCTGCCAACTATAACATAACATATAAAACTATTTGAATCATAACTTAAAAGTTAAACTTATTAAATGGTTTAGACATTTATTGGCTTGTTAACTAAATTCAAGAGAGCTTAAAAGTAACCACAAAGACTTCATCCATGAATTCCATTATCCATGTATTTGAACTTTTATTTCATATAAGTTTTTAAGTATTGAAAGATGGAAAAAAAATTACCTTTGCTTTTTCTTTCCTTTCCTTTCCTTTCCTTTGGCTTATTACACAAATAAGATGTTAGCCAAAAATGGTTCCCTATAGCTTTCTGTTAACAAATCTGCTGCTTGTGAAGTTGCCTTGAACTCCAAGTTGTATTCATGGTCGAACAATTCGGGAAGATGATCGTCGGCAATCTCGACTGTTCATCCACATGAGGGAAATCGATGGTGTAATGGAGTCCACGGCTTTCGTGTCTCGCCAGGGCACTGCTCACCACAAGTTTCGCACAGCAAAACAGGTTCCTCATCTCACACGCCTCGATCCCAACCATCGTCGGTTCCCACCCTTGTTGAAACAAGTAAGCCTCCCATTCGAGTTCCAGTTCCCCGATCCTCTGCTCGGCGGTCTTCAGCCTTGTGGTGGACCTCACAATCCCGACATACTCCCACATGATCGACTGCAGTTCCTTCCTCACTTCTTTTGTCCTCCGGATGATCTTGTCAAGAACGTTGCACCCTAGCTGCATAGGAACGACGGGTGGGTCCCACCACCGTGAAACTCTTTGGTCTATGTAGGACGCTTTCATGTGATCTATTGACGGCTTCACGGCCCTGCGTGCAAATACCAGTGCTTCGAGCAAGGAGTTGCTCGCAAGTCTGTTTGCTCCATGTAATCCTGTGCATGCAACCTCACCTATGCAATCAAGTTAACAAAGATCAGATCTTTAATTCTCATGGGTTATATGTGTTTAGGGTTTAGGGTTTATTGATATGTGAGACTGATCTTATATTGGGATTTGACAATTTTAAAATGTTGATAATACAAGGGAATGTTTATATAACAATCGAAATAAACGAACCCTGTATAACCCACTTGGAAGAAGGGCTTGGGATGAGATGTAAGCAGATATGACACTTCAACAAAATCAGCTTTATAAGACACCAAATACGACTAAATATCCTAATAAACTGCTTCATGGGGCTTAAGTTAATTGGACCAAATACGCCATAGGTAAAGATGTTACAATAAGTTGATAGAATGCTTTTGGGCATCCTAACAAGTTTTTTAAGGCACTTATGAAATGAAAGTGACTAATTTTTTTTGGAAGGGTGCTCTAGGCTATGCCCAGAGTAATCCCGGAAGTTTATAGTTGTAAGACATTAGCTCCCTGATAACTCAGTGGCCACACTTGTTGTGGATGAAGTGTCTTGTTAGTCTTTTTATACGACATTATTTGAAAAAATGTCTTGTAAAAACGACCGTCTTGTGAAAAGATGTGTTCATAGACACTTCTCAAAAGTCTTGTTAGGATGCCCGGGTACGTCCTAGCATCCTATTGTAACACATTTTCAACACCTTTTCCTAGGACATACAATTGTCCTACAAAACATTCTATTAAGAACTTTAGACATATTTGGCATCATATAAAGCCGATTTGTTGTAGTGAGATTAGTTCTTCCCCTAAAGACGTGATAGGGGCATGTAATAAACAAAACTAAACATACTAAGTATATCCAACAAAAAATTAGGGTCTAAGGAGTGGGATTTATGCAGACTTGTCCTCCACACAGAAAGTAGAGTGATTGTTTCCGCGAAGACCCTCGGCTTGTGCAAGAATGCAAGCAAAAGGGTACAAGGAACAATGACTAGCACGTTAGCGGATATAGTCAAATTCACATTTTATAGGTATCCCATGGTCCCCTTGAAAAACTAAACTTAGAGACTCAACAAGAGATGGAACTATTGAAGCAACCCTGCATCTTATTTGACTTTTGAGGTTAAACAGAACAATCTGAAACTTCATTTTTGTTACGGGTTTTTATCCCCAGATATTTTCAGTAATCACCATCGCGACAATTACCAAAACCACCACATAAAGAAAGAAATCGGGGCTAAAATATAACATATGTATGTAATATTTAGAGCAAGAAATTATTCCATTTGACCAGAAAAAGTCAAAAACAGAGGAAGAGAAACTCATACCTGCCACATATAGACCACGAACGTTGGTCTCCCCTTGAAGACCGGCTCGAACCCCTCCACACATATAATGCGCAGCCGGAACCACCGGTATCGGCTGCCGAGTTATATCAAGACCATACTTAAGGCACTCGGCAGCTATGTTAGGAAAATGGGAAAGAATTTCATCTCTTCCTTTATGACTGATATCTAGAAGGACATATTTCTCGTTACGCTTTTTAATCTGATCGTCTATGCTTCTAGCCACAACGTCTCTTGGTGCAAGCTCGGCCCGTTCATCATACATCGGCATGAATCTTTCCATATCAAGATTATACAGAAGGCCACCATCGCCCCTCACGGCTTCAGAAATCAAGAACGCGTTTTCCCTGGTTTTTGTTGGCAGGATTGGGAGGCCTTCATCGGCTAGCGAAGTTGGATGGAACTGCACAAATCTGACAGTGAAAATATGCTTAGAATGCGGTAAAATGCAATCTTTTAAAAGAAGTGAGATTTCTTACTCCATGTTTGAAATTACAGCTTGAGCCCGATGCGCCATTGCTATTCCATCTCCAGTAGCTACCTGTGAAATTTAACCGCAAAGAATTGGTAATACCAGACTACCCGTATAAAATAACTAACCAACCAAACGCAGTAAATCCCACAGAAATAATCGGGGGGTAGGATGTAAGCAGACCTTTTCCTCTTAATAAAGTTTTTCCTAGGGGTCATGTCCCCTTTTTCCAAAAACAAACAAAAAAACATGCGTATGTCATTTTTAATTAAGTCGTACTTTTTACGATTAATTTTTGTTTTATTTTATATTATGTTAGTTACTTTGTTCCCCCGGTCGCAAAGTTTCTCTGAAAATGAACAGATTTTCTTATTATGTGAAATCTGTTCAAGTTAGAGATCAGAAGCTTGTGAAATCAGACTTCAACATTTGTGTTATAAAGAAGGAATAATTAGCATAAAGAACCAAAATAATGAGTATTAACTGAGATAATCATACCAGTGGATTTGTGGTAGATGGATAGACATGGCCAGCGCCCCCGGAAGCAAGCAAAGTCACCTTTGAAATAAATCGCACCACCTACAACTTCCGACAGGGAGATACAGATTAGCAACACATAGATTAGGGGGAAAAAGAAATAAAAGGCACAACTGAAAACCATAGATTAGGGGAAAAAGATCAATATAGATGCATTTTAACCAAGATTGTAATTATCACCTTGAGCGTTTCTGTATTCATAGTGTCAACACCATGACAGACCATGTCGGATCCATCCTGCCAATCGATTAATAGACTTATCATGAGACTGTGTAAGAGTAAAGAATGTCCGTTACCCGAGAGAATTCACACCATAACCACTACAACAAAAACGGTATTATAAAACAGTCATATTATGTCTATAAGTGTCCTAATATAATACTTAATAGGATTTAAGTTTATAGGATGAAACAATTATGCGTCCTAACAAGTTTTTTATGGTATATTGAAAATAAACATCATATTAGTCTTGTTACATGACATTACTGAAAAAGTGACTTGGAAAAATAAGTGTCCATAAAAAGATGTGTTCATAAGACATTTCTCAAAATGTCCTATAAAAGACATTTCTCAAAATGTCCTATAAAAATGCTAATAAGACACTTCATTTCAAAAGTGTCCTAACAACTTGGTTTAAACGATGAAAGCAGCATAATCATAAATTTCATGAAGAAGCAAACCTGAGATGTCAACAAGTCAATAGCGAAATGATGTTTGAAAACTGAAATGTTGGGATCACTTTCAACAACCATGAGAAGTGCCCTTTCGATTTCTCTTCCTGTCATATCAGCGGCATGTACTATTCTGTGATGAGAATGACCACCTTCTCTTGCTAGATGCAAGTTTCCATCCTCTCCATGATCAAACGACGCACCCATTGCTATCAATTCCCTAATTCTCTCAGGTCCTTCTGTACACACCACCTGCACATATGCATAAAATTGATAATTTTTCAACTTAAAACATAATTTCTATCAAACAAGAAGCTTCATCTATTAAAACAAATTGATATTTTTTGACTTAAAACATAATAGCTAGGCGGAGATTCAGTTCAGAAGTCCAAAAGAGATGAGAAGTAGAGAAGTGACCCTAGCCCTTCTTCTGGTCAACATATGCGGCTTTGACTATGAAGCATTGAATAATTCCTCACATAGGTATGCACAAGACGGAAGGGTAGTTTCGTAAATTTTACAAATAGACGACAAACAAGTTCATATATGAATTCGTTGATTGATATATGAAATTGCAAAGGTTCATGTATGAACGTATAGTTCAAATGAAATCAATTAAAATAGTTACTATGTGAATTACGCTGGTTCACATATGAACATATAGTCCATATGTGAATCACACAGGTTCATATATGAACCCATTTTCGGCTTATTTGTAATGGTTACAAAACCACCCCTCTATTTTTGGCATAGCCGCAAATTTTGACCGGTCAAAGCCACAATTCTTAACCAGTCAAAATTGTAATCTTTGACTAGTCAAATTTGATTTTACCATATGAAGGGCTAGGATACTTCCCATTTTTTGAGCACTTCTCATTTTAACCTTTGGCTATTAGCATATTTTTAAAAGATAATGATGTGAAAGATCAAAGACAACAAGCAAAATAAAAAAGTTGTCTGTTTGAAAGCTTACTCTAACGGTCTCCTCATCGCATAAATAAGCCCCGGCTACAATCGTATCCTGCATGTGGCTCTCCACGGAATCAGAAGGGCACAAGACAGCACTAACACCACCCTGTGCGTAATTGGTATTGCTTTCATGAGGCTCGGCCTTCGTTATTACAGCAACGGTGCCATGTTTCGCAACCTCAAGAGCGTATCGAAGGCCAGCAACTCCGCTGCCAATAACAGCAAAATCGAAATACTTTGTGGAATTGTCTCGGATGCATGATGTTACGACTGTTTGAAAGGGTCTCTGTGGTTCACTAACCGGATAACGGTATCTCTTGATTTGCAAGTTTTTAGACACCCCTCGTGACCTGTAAGCGTACAGAAAACCACATTAAACTTTAGAAAATGGGAATATTTGGTAAACCAGATTAATCTTCAAAGAAAGATTGGCAAAAGATGTACTAAACCATATTATCCTTCAAAGAGAGAGATAACAAAAAATAACCAACCATGTTAACCTTCAAAGAAAGATTGGCAAAAATGTGATAACATACATTAAAAAGTTTAGGAAGATAAGCAAAGCACCACATTAAAAAATGTGATAACATACAAAAACGTTGGTTATTGTATACCACATTTAAATTCAAGAAAGATGGGGAAAACACCACTGTCACATACGTATGTTCCCTTGTAGCCATATGCTATATATATAGACTCAAGTTCGGCGGAAAACCACAAAGAAAATGAAAAACCGAGGAACACCCTAATACCAATTATGTGTATAGTATGCACATATGCATAAAGTAATTTAAAATGTAACATGTGCATACGGGACAAATTACTTTTATGCACACGTGCATACCGTACGGATGAATGTTAATAGGGTTTTCCTAGATTTTTCATTTTTTTTGGTTTTCCTCTGAACCCACTCATGGTAGTTCTTGTACCAAATACAGAGAAATTTACAAGAAACTAAATGAAGATTTGTGGAGGTGACTATAGCCATACCATGAAAACTTCTGACAGCATCTATGCGACACCACCCGAGAAAACAAACTCTGTTGCCAACAACCAGTCTCACGAAATTGTAGATTGGCACTTCCGGAAGCTATACTAGTTGCCATTTATCTGTTATAATGATAACAACCATCAAACAGGAAATCTAGTAAACTTTTCGTGAAGATTCATAAGATTAGAGAGATCAAATAAAATGAATAACATTTCTAAATATACAAACAACAAGAACAGTAAACAAGGATTTAAATATACTAAAAAAACACATGAAACATCTCTATTCAGAATATAATAAAATTCTTTGATATTTGAATACAGAAAGGAGAAAAGGGCATACCAAAAAACCAACTAACATTAATTGAAACAAGCACAACAAATCCATGCAAAACCAACCAAACCCAGAACAGATGTATTGCAAAAGATAACAATAGTGACAAAAGTGTGGTATCAATGAAGTACACTAAAAGAAAAAGAATTATGAAAATGAAGTATCAAATGTCAATTATCGGTTGCAAATGGGAATGAAAATGAAAATAATGGGAATCGGAATCCGAATGAGAATAAAAATGTTGGGCCATGAGAATAGGAATTGGAATGTGCAATGATGCTTGTTGGTTCATAATGGGGAATCTAGAATCATAGAGACAAAAATTGGTAACAGAAAAACCCTAACCAGCCTCAACCTTTCTTTGCCTGTTGCTGAATGGTTTGGTGCTGAATGATTAAGTGATCTGAACGATTAAGAGGCTATAAAGATATAGTGCAAAATGAAATATCATGGTCTGGTTATTGTTGAAATGAAACCAGGGCTTCGAATGGTTAAGGGAGACCCCAGCATACAAAATCGTTCAGAGAGTTCTGGAACCATTAAGAGGCGGTCCATTTTTCTTGCCCAAACAAGATTTACCTCTTAACGGTTCAGAGGCTGCCTCTTAATGGAACAGTTAAGACTTAAGAGGCAGCTTGGACTAAGAAGAGACTATAATCAAAACCGCATGCCATGCAAAGAGTTGGTTTTTCTTTAAATGCCCTTAGAGTCTATATGCACCAGTTTAAATAAACAAATCTTGGAAATAACAGCTTCTATTTATCATAATCCAATAGTCTTAATTTGTTCAAGTTTGAACCACTTAATTCAAGAAAAATGTGTCATATTCAAGCAATTTCACTCCACCAAATGATCAAATTAATCAAAAACACAAATCTTTTTATAGGCACCAATCACAACAACCTGAATTCAAAGAAGCAATTACCAGAAGTTTTGCAGCAATCCCAGCAGCAGCCTCTTCAGGAAATGGTTCTTGGAAAGGTGTTTCTTGATTAGGGTTTTAAAAATTGTGAAGTTATTAGAAAGCAAGATAGCTTATTGAAGGTTGAAAAAAGCAAGAAAGCTTACCAGAAGATGGATGATGAAGGCCAATGGGAGAGACTTGTATGGCGTGAAGTTTGTTTTGGAAAACAGAGGAGGTGGTCAGGGGATGGTGGGATATTATGACGAAATCAGAATAATATAACTTTTTGACATCTTTCATTTTCAAAGGCAAGTCGTCTTTTGCCATCCATAAATAATAATTTAACAAAGACTCAATTATACTTCTGGTCCCTGTGGTTTTACTCGGAGTATGAACATAAATATAGTCCCTCAAACATATTATTTAGGGTGTGTTTGGTACGTTGACAGGACGGAACGGGACAGGTGTCCACTGGACAGGACAGAACGGTTAAAATGACCAATTTACCCCTTAAGCCAAATCTAATTACCAAAATCAAGAACTAAATTGGATGAATTGGTTTGTGGAATTGGATGGAATTCGAAGGAATTGGAATGACGAATTCCATTGACCAAATTTCATGTTGCTGTTTGGTTAGCGTAATGAAAGCTAAGGAATACTTTGAATTCCTTCAAATTCCTTAAATCAAGAAATTTGTCATTCCAAGCCGTGTCCTATGGAATTCATTGGAATCATCCCTCCTCCCTCTCGTTTTCTCCATCTATGGCTTTCCCATTTCCGTTCATCGTTCTCTCATTTCAAATCTTTTCTCGGTTCGGTTCGGTCTCGTTTTTATTTATTTATTAAATAATCAAATTATATATATAATTAAATAATCAAATTATATATATGTAATGAAAATAATATAATTTAAAGCGGTTCGGTCTTTAGAGAAACCAAGTATGTTCGGTTCGATTTTTTCCGGTCGAAATGGAAATCAAAACCGAAATCGAATTATTTTTGGTTCGGATCGGTTATTTCCGGTTGAGATGGAAACCAAAACCAAAATTGAAGCGATTTCGGTTTTCGGCTCGACTCGGTTTTTCTCCGCCGAGATGGAAACCAAAACCGAAATAGAACCGATTTTAGTTTTCGGTCTGGTTCGGTTTTTTCTGGTCGAGATGGAAACTATAACCGATTTCAGTTTTCGACTTGGTTCGGTTTTTTTCAATCGAGATGGAAACCAAAACCGAACCGAACCGTTTTCGATGTTGGATTCATTTTTTTGTTTCGGTTTTTCGGTTTTTGTTTCTTTTT
This sequence comes from Centaurea solstitialis, assembly GCA_030169165.1. Lineage (NCBI taxonomy): Eukaryota > Viridiplantae > Streptophyta > Magnoliopsida > Asterales > Asteraceae > Centaurea > Centaurea solstitialis. The sequence continues at coordinate 9,863,479 of CM058040.1, read as the reverse complement.
TTCCCAGTTTAGGATCAACTTTGGTTTTGCTCACCTTACTTTTTACACTTTAATTTCAATTCCAATTCCATCCAACCAAGAGGCAACCAAAATGTGTGGTCAAATTCCATCCAATTCTAATTCCAATTCCTTCAAAGTCAAATTCTTTAGACAAATTCCAATTCCACCGAGTTCCATTCCGCGAACCAAATGCTACCTAAAATCCATTATCAAATCATGAGCCCAAATCCATTATCAAAATCATGTACCAAATTCCATCATCAAAATCATGAACCAAAAACAGAGAACAAAAATTGATTATCAAACGGCAACCATGAAAGGAGGCTTGATTTCAACAATTTAACAATAAACACAAAACTCTATTTCAGCAAATCGATTACAAAAAACCTACCTGCAGAATACAGAAAAGAGAGCGACGAGAGAGAGAAAGATGATTTTGTCCAAAACTTATATATAAACATTTGTCGACTACCAATAAAATAAAAATTATTTGATATAAGTTTTATATCATTTTTAAAGTAAGTATTTATGTAACTAGTAGACAAAAGAATAAGATGTGAAGTTTAGACACGAGATTTTTATCCGGATATTTTTGTTAATGGTCATTTGATATAAATAAATATGTATGTTTAATTTTCGAGTAATTAATTTTTGTAGCTATTTAAAAACATCGATTTCATCTCCTAATCACTATCTCCTTCCGATTTTCCAAATAACCACGAGAGTCGCCCCAACCATAGTCGTCCCGGGCGACTTTTGATTATCCGATCAAAATGCGCTCTTTCCGGCCATAAAAAGTAGAAGTCTCCCGGGGCGACTTTGACTTTTTTAGACAATTCTCTCTTCATGCAAAGACACATCTTCATTCATCATACACGTGTCACCACCAAATGAAATCATGCCAGCAATTCTTGAAGTAATAATGGTGAAGTAATCAACTGGGTAAAACAAATAATACACAAACTAATGAAAACGACGACGTTCCATCCTCCTATATTCAAATAATAATCAAACAAATCAAAGTCGCCCCAAGCGACTTTCCCTGGGGCGACTTCGGTGTTTTTTTGCCGGAAAAAATCTTTTTTCGCCGGAATCGAAGAAGGTTGGCCTGAAAATCAAAAGTCGCCCGGGGCTACTATGGTTGGGGCGACTCTCGTGGTTATTTGGGTAATCGGAGGAAGAGAGTGGTTAGGAGATGAAATCGATACTTTTTAATGGCTACAAAAATTAATTACTCTTAATTTTCTTATGTTAATTTTTTCTATTATGAGTTTTTTTAATATTTTATGAAAGAATTTATAAAATCTATATATAATAAAAGAGTAACTGACTGACACGTGTCGCGCTCTGGTGAGCCGAATTTCTATTTTTCCCGTCAAAACATGAATTTAGACACTTTTTTTGTCTACATTCATGTATGCATACGTGTCACTTTTTGCCATATCATGCATACGTGTCATGTGTCATACGTTGACACATGTCACTAATTCAAATTTTAAAATTATTAAATTTTATCTCTATTAATTCAAATATTAATCTATTTTATCTTTAACTCTTTTTCTATAAATCTATTTTATCTTTATCTATTTTTTCTATAACAATAATAAATTATAATATTATAATTTTAATAAATATCTATATCATTTTAATAAATGAATTAATTTAAATATTAAACTAAATGAATATATATATATATATATATAATTTTAATAAATCATTTTTAATACTATATGTTAAATCACAAATATATATATAATATATAAAATAATAAATAATAAATGATTATTTTATATATATTATACCTACTAAGTTTTTTTCTATAATTCATATACAACTTTTATTCAAATTTTGAAAATTAAACTATTCTATCTTTATTAGTTAATTTAAATATTAAACTATTTTATCTTTATATTTTTTTAATATAAGAATCTTTAACAACCATAGAGATATGAAATTATCCTCATATTTTCACTTTGCAGTAAATTGTTTCTCTCATTATTTATTCATTGTTTAATTCATATTCATAAATCTTGATGTTATTATCTTTGTTCTCTTTCTCAAATTTGATTTTTTGAGGTCTACATTTTATTGCGTTTCATTTCCCTCCTTTATCATATTAAAAATACAGAATCATAGATTATAGTAAATAATTTTAATTAAGCAAATCGTATTTGTAATATTACTTTTCTGGTATGATTTTTTTTAAATTACCCCATGTATATCTACCTTAACCTTATAAACGTAATTTATTTTTATTTTATATATAAATGATTTTTGTGTTTTAGTTATATAAAAAATGACTTACATAAAAAACTTTTGAGGAAAAAAATATTTTATGTAGTGCGATTGATCTTTTAATGTGAATATACTTTTCTATCAAATATAAATTTTGTTAAATTTATATATACATAAAGTCATAAAGTAGTCATATTCTATAAAGGGGTGATCCAAGGAAATTGAATCACGCACTATAAATAAATGCGCTTTTGGAAAGGTATGGTTCCATATGGATGGATGCCAAAATTCCAACCATAAGGAAGGGAAGTCTTTTCCAAATTGCTCCCTTCAAGTTTAAGTGTGTTTCCGATTTTGATCCCTCATGAAAGTCTTGGTCAAAGTGTTTGATTTAAAAATGGGTCATTCTAAATATATTTCGTTTTTGCCATTTTGTACCTTTGTTTTTACTATTTTCCGCATATGGATCAAAATTAAAATTTTATTTTTATATCTATATCTATATTATTATACATCGAAAATACCTTTTTTAACATTTTCAAGATTTAAGATTGATTAGAGTAGACATCATTTTAATTAGTTAATAAAATCATTTTAATTTCTTATTTTTTTTTATTTTCGTTTTACATACTTATGGTATTAACATAAATAATGGATATGAACTAAAATGTATTAAAATTTTGGTTTTACTTTTAACAAATTATATCATTATAATTGTATCGACAATATCTTCAAAATGAACCAAATACTACATATTTTTGGATTTGATCGTATTACTAAATATAAAAAATACATCCAAATTAATTTATTGTATACTCCATTTCCATTTTTCATTCTTACATTTCCACTTTTCATTTTACACCATTATCTATAATTTATATCTATATATCTATACTATCTTCTCTAAGTTAAAAAGTTTCAAACACCACTCATCTTCAACATCATAGCTAAAATAAAATTACTTTTATATTTAAATCATATATTATTATCTTATATATAGTTATTTAATTTACTTCATATTCTTTCTCTCACCTTCAACCCCCAAAAACTCTAAAATGTTTCAAAAACGCTGCCGCCACCCTTTCTCTGGTCGCCAACGTAAGCCGGCGGTCAGAGAGCACCTTCCTTCTTCCCTATTCCGCTCCATTTTTCTCTTTTCTTTTTCATTTTGAAGATATGTTTCGATTTTTGGTTGCTTTTCTTCTTGAAGTTCTGTTTGAGTTTCGTTTTGAATACCTACTCAAACCTAACAATGTTCGGTTGATGTTTCAGGTGTTTTCGGTTAGAGTTCGAGGTTTTAGGTGGTTAGTCGATGTTTCAGGTTGCGGTTCAAGGTCGTCGGTCGGGATTCATGTTGCCGCCATAAGAGCTTTCACGTGGGATCATCTTGGGTTTTTAGATGTTTTCGGCTCGGGTTTCGATTGTGCTTATGGTTTTGAGCCGCAGTTCGGTTGTTGAGGTCTACAGCCACATGTGGTCGAGGTATCTAATGTTGGTTCGTGGTTCATGGCTCGTTGGTTCGGGTGGTTCGTGGTTCAAGTTTGCTTCAAGGTTCGTGGTTCGGGTAGTTCTTAGTTGTTGGTTCGTTTGGCTAGTTGGATCTTTGTTTCATGGCTCCTTGGTTCGTTGCTCCTTGGTTTGTTGCTTGTTGGTTCGTGGCTCGTTTGGTTCATGATTCGTGACTCATTGGTTCGGTGGTTGTGTGTTTAGGTCAAGTAGGTCTAGTTCAAGTTTTGGTAAGGTTCGAGTTTTAGTTCGTTTATTTCAGTGGTTGTGGTTTCGATTTATGTCTTGAAGGTTCGGTTGCTTGGAATAGCAAAAAAAAAATAATGTTTGATACATCAAAAAACATTTTTGGTAGGTGGATACACACGTTTATTTCAGTACGTTCGAAGAACTATCCCCTAATATTTTTACATAATTTTCATATACATCATATACATACCTAATATGTTTACCTAATATTGTTACATAATAGTACCAATTTTAAATAAAGAATTTGGCATAATTGATAATATTTAGATCTTTATGAACAAGTGTATGCACAGTGGAGGTCATTGTAACGACAATTGTGGTGGAGATAAGCAATGGTGACTAGTGGACAACAGTAAAGGTGAAATTAATTAAGACGTAACGACAATGAATGTAAAGATGAGGTTATTGTAGAAAATGATTGTTTTGTGTCTTAGGTGCAACAACAGTTGTTTAAACACATATTCATAGAATATTAAATCATTTTTCAAGGTATATGAGCCATTGTTTCCAAAATAGTAAACAATATCACATGTTGAAGAATTACGTGTCATCATTAAAAAAAAGTGATTGAAAGAATATTTTCTTAGCATTAGAAATTGCAATAATTAATGTTTGTTTTTCTTTGTAAACTCATCTCTCTTAAAACGCCTATGATTAATGAGAATTGTAAAAATGTCACTGTCTCTATTTTACTGTTGTTCTATTATGTTAGTCCACGTAAATAAGGCCAAATAACCAAACTGAGAGTGTATTGAACTAAATCTTTCAGTTATATTCGACATACTTCTGTTAGGATCAAAATATCCTAAGTTTTAAAAAGATTTATAAAGTCCGTTTGGACCTGAATGTAATTTTTATTATTGTGTCATTGGGCTTTTGTATTTGGGCTTATATTGTAAAAGACACAAAGGTGTCTAGGTTTGAGGATTTTGTAAAAGACACATAAAGTGAAAATTGTGTGTAATCCTTTAGAAAGTTTGCAATAAAAACATGATGACTTTGATGATTTCTCATATGAATTCCTTATTGATTTTGTTAAAATCAGACCAACAACTTCTCATTTTTATACCTTTCAAGTATTTTCTCAGTTAGATCTATTTTGGGTTAGAATCGAAACGAATAATTAATTTAAACTTTTAATGATATCGTTACATCTTTTAATCTATATGAATGAATTATTGTTTGATATTCTCAAATTAATATAGTCTAATAACAAAAGAATATCATTTAATACTTTTATATGTTTTCCTTCCATACTACTTATCCTAAGATTGTTAGGGGAGTTTGAACAAAAATGACACAAGTCGAAACAAATTAGCCCAATAATTTCACTTCTTTTAACTATCATGCCAATTGGGCCCATCTCGTTAAATTACTACTATGTATATTATTTTTAAAATATTTTTATAAATGTAAAGTAAAATTAATTTATAAATCGTAAATAATTATAAATAAAATTATATGTTACTTATACATAAAAAAAGGAAGTGAGAATTTTGTTAGAACCTCTATTGTGAAGTTTTATTGAGTTTTTTTTTTTTGAACGGCAAATAACACACGTACACATCCCAACACGAAGTCGACGAGGTATCCGGGATCCATACGGGCACCTGACTAATCCTCGGTGAGTTGAGATGACAAGGAAGTGGCAGGAAAAAATATGGCAAGTAAGGTTATTAGAGATTTCACCACTGTAGATGCTCCTCAACAATACTTTTCATTTACGAGGAGATATTTGGGGCATTAGTTTAGTAATAGCATGATTATCTAAGGTAGTGTTTAGTTAAAGGTATTGCACATTAACTAATGGAATTGAAAAAAGAAAGATTTCTTTTTTGGTTTTATATGATATAACGGGATCATTTCTAATAAGCCTAAATTTTCATTTAAATGTTACAACTGGGAAATGAAAATCATTCTCTATCATTTTCACATCATCATTCATTTTCATTTACATACCAAGCAGCCCAAAACTTTAATCTATAAGAAAGGATTTCCACAAAAAATCCTCAGTGAGATTTAACATATCCTCAAGTCGATTTTATGATACCCAAGTAAATTAAAATCCAAATACGACTAAAGGAAAGTGAGTTTTCACATGATACTAACTGTTACTTGACACCTACTCAATAAGTCCAATATGATAGGTGACAATATTCAATTTCATCGGTAAATACTTATTGGGTAGGTGTTTAAGTAAACGGCCCCAAAATTTTATCCGGGATTCATACCTATTGTTTCTCAGCATTCTATGCAATTTCATCCAATTGTATTATGCCACATTTCTTACCCTCCAATCTCCTCTCTTTCTTCTCTTACACACACACACATATATATATATATATAATATTTGTTACAGCTTGCACATGAAAAATACGATATGATTTTTGCAATTATAATGCACGTGTAACATGTCAACGTTTCTCATGCATCATGACATCAGGGTAGCTAGAACTTGATGATACATATATATAAAACGAGCTATATATTATTAATTTCATTTTATCAACACTACAGCTAATCTCTTCTGTCCAAGATCGAATCTATTGACCTCCAATTGATTTTCTTAATTATTGATCACCAGCATTATCTAAAACCTCTTGAATTAAATAAGTCTATATATTTTCCTGCTTACAAATGTTTAATTAACACAGATTTGATGTATGATTATTGATTAATTAGGCCAAACGATTAATACCTATAATTAATGTCCTGGTAATTAACTTTGGGTTAATTTCATGTATACCCTTATTAAAACTCAAAATATCATATTTACCCAACCTAATCCCTAAATATCATGTATACCCTTCTTAAACTATCAAAATATCATATTTACCCAAATAACATTTTTATAAAATTTTTAATCATTTTTAATCAAATTTAATAATAAAAAAGAGTTAAAAGACTATTATACCCCTCTTTTAAATCTAACCCACAAATATCATATATCTTCTTTCTAATATATAAAAGTATCATGTTTATCCATTAAAAAAAATTCTATCTTTTGAATTCCCTGCATCCTTTCAAAATTGAAAAGAAAAGGATACAAGAGAAGAAGATGCAGGTTGTTGTTAGGAGGACTGGAGGAGAACTAAAGGCATTATCAACAAGTAGTTGTCATCATCTTTGCCATAGCCTGAAACTTGGCGAGCAAGAGCAGCAAGAATTATAAATCCATGGAGCAAAACTAAAAAGAATATTTTCTCTTACAATAATAAAAGTAAAAATAAACTTGTGCTTTTCTTAATAGTGGTGCATTGAATGTCAGTATCTTGACCATCAATAATGGCGTTTTCAAGGTTCTCTGCCACAAATGGAGTGTTGATTTTGTGGTTCCAAACTCACAGAATTCCCAACTTGGTGGTCTGAAATTTTTATGTCACGGTTATATTTGAGGTGCCATGAGAAGTTTTCATTCATTCTTTTTACTTTTTAGGTTGTAGGGAATTGAATCGTCCATGGAGCTTGAAAGAGCTTTCATGGAGCAAAAATGAAGAAGATGATGATTGCGAATGTGAGGAGAAAAGCATAAAGATTGTTAGGAAAAAAAGGGGGGGAAATTAGAAAGACGCCATGTTCACATCTTCGGTAGTGACAACAGCAGCAACTAGGGTTTAGATTTGCAAAAATGTTTATTTGGGTAAATATAATACTTTTATAGATTAGGAAGAAGATATATGATATTTGTGGATTAGATTTAAAAGAGGGGTATAATAGTCTTTTAACTCTTTTTTATTATTAAATTTGATTAAAAATGATTAAAAATTTTATAAAAATGTTATTTGGGTAAATATGATATTTTGATAGTTTAAGAAGGGTATACATGATATTTAGAGATTAGGTTGGGTAAATATGATATTTTGAGTTTTAATAAGGGTATACATGAAATTAACCCATTAACTTTTGATGTTAAGACAAGGTAAATGCTATATTATATGAGAAAATCATTAAGATATATAGAAGTAACCATCAACATCTATCAATTATACGTCTTCAAATTCTAATTGAAATTAAAAGAATGGTGGATCCTCTAAAATGAGAAAAGGTTCATGCGAGAAACCTAACTTTTTAAGAAAATGCGAAGACGATTCTCAACCACTCATCCAGTCAATAAAGATGGCTTTGACCGGGTCACTACCTCCTTTCATCATCTCCTCCACCCTCCATGAATCGCGTCAATCCTCCGTGATCGATCGCGTCCACCGTAACCGAAAATGTGTGGCCGAGAATCGTTTTCTTATATTGACATCGTTCTCATATGATCCCATGCACCTCCCTCTAAAATTTTATGGGCATGCATGCACTGTTATATATATATATATATATATAGGAAAGTTCAAATGTGAACTTAATTTTTGTTGTGAACATGAGGACCACTAAAATCGTGCCACATGGCGTATTCAGTTTGAATAATACATGAATACTCAAACTGAATATGCCACATGGCGCTCTCGACTGTCATGTCCTCGCTTTCACAATGAAAGATGAGTTCACATCTAAACTGACCCTATATATATATATATATATATTACAAAATTGATGATGATGCCTATTACTTTTGTCTATCACTTATGATAGAAGTTAGTGGGCATAAGGTAAGGTAGGCTATAGTTTTACAAGTATTTCTCTGGGTCTGTGAAAAAGGAAAAGGAGATAGCGGAAGACATTAAGTTTATTGCTTTACGATTGGATTCGGTGTAGAGCTAAGTCCGTTAACTGTTTTTTTTTGGAAAAATTGGTGTTGTAATCCTCTTGTTGCTTTCTCTTCTTGTACAATTGTACGGCTCTAGCCTCTCGCTAGTTTTTAATAAATTGCTCCTTTCTTGCGGTCCAAAAAAAGACGTTAAACAACCTAAAATTGGGTATAAAAAATTTTGGGCCCTATGCACTGTAGCTCCAATGTTTTGAGATTAATTAGTGATTCCCAATTCAAATGAAAGAGTCCTAAGAAATTAAACTAATGAATCAGATATGGCCTAAGCTGGTGGATGATGCTAAAAAAGTAGTTAAAGAATGTGTACTTTTGTTATTTTCATATGAAGTTAATTAAAGGATTAGTGATAATTACAAGAAGCTCTTTACTTTGCTCTCTTTATGTGTATTCTAACTAAAGATAATTAAGCTAGGGATCAACTATAGTTATATATGAATAAGCATGTGCACTCCTAGGAATTCTCCAACATGGGTTCCCAGTTGGTAAACAAAGCTCACTGGTTTCATTATTGCCATTAATTATGGATCAAGAAATGAGATTCTTTTATTTCAAGCTTCTGATGCAGTTCTTTTCTAAGAGTTATTCCCCTGCCACCCCTTGCATCTTTAATGCCACAAATATCTCATCTTCTTCCTTTTCTAGAGAAAATTAAATGATGCTTTTCTCTTCCCACCTGTCAAGACCATGTCATTAGTTCTTGGAGAAGTTTAAGGCTCCTTATCCATCATGTACTCCTGACTTAATTGGTATTGATTATAGCAATTCTAGAAATATGTGTATGTCCCACATGATTGTGTATTCTCCCTGATTTAATTAAACCTCCTTCACATATTACAAAATTAGCTACTACATGTACACCAGATGAGTTCACCATCTAATGAGTGCATATGGAGGACTTGTTTTTTGTTAGGACTGATTCAGAGATTATCATTATTCTGAAAGGTTACCACTGCTGGCTTTGGAGTTGTTACCACTGCTAGTTGATATGAAGATTACCACTGCCAGTATGTATGTTAACACTGAAGATCAACTTACCACTGCTCTTGGAAAGTTACCACTGCTTGTAGAAGATTACCACTGCTGGTTGAAGATTAACACTGCTTTTGTCTTACCACTGCTGACAAGTTCGTGATAAGGAAAAGATTGCGATGATTGAAGATATGGACAAGATATGATTCAGTTGGAGATATTTTAGAGATTATCTTGTAAATCTAGTTTCCTTATTGTAATCTTGTAACTCGTATATATAGCTGATAGGCTTTCATTGTTAGATACGAGTTTTCATTAGCTTTTGTTTTAGAATTATAGCCTCAAGATTGTTCTTGAAATCCCTGCAATTGAGAAGATTTGCACGTCTGTTTGAGCCTGTTCAAACAGATTGGGGCTTGTGTTTGTAATCATTAAGCTATTGAATCAATACACATTCAGTTTATTACAAATCCATTGTTTTCTTTATATAATCAAAGTGTTATTCCGCAAACTTCTTTGATTAAGTTTTCTGATCTTGATAATTAGATCCTGTCAAGTGGTATCAGAGCTAGTTTGAATCCAGAAAACTAATTTACAATGGATACTCAGGAAACAGTTTTAGTCTCAAAAGTCCCCATGCTCAAACCTAATGAGTTTGACATGTGGAAAATCCGGATTCGTCAATACATGCTTCTCACAGACTATGAGATGTGGGAAGTTGTTGAAAACGGACCTGGTGTTGATGAAGTTGTTGCTGAAGGAGGTGCAAGACCTCCTCCCAGATCTGATGCTGACAGAAAAAGAAGGCAAACTGAGATGAAAGCATTGAGTACTTTGCTGTTGGCTATTCCCAATGAATACCAACATCAATTTAGTACATATACAGATGCCAAATCTCTCTGGACTGCACTTGAAAAGAGGTTCTCAGGAACCAAAAGCACAAAGAGGAACCAGAAGGCCATTCTAAAGCGGCAATATGAAAGCTTCACATCCTTGAAGAATGAATCTATGACTCAAACTTTTGATAGATTCAACAAGCTAATTGGTGAACTGGCAACTGTAGATGTGAAGATGGACAAGGATGATGTGAATAGAAAATTCCTCAGATCTCTTGGAGAGGAATGGACTATTTACACTGTTTCTTTCAGACAGGGAGATGATCTTGAAGACAAAGAACTTGAAGATCTATACAATGATCTAAGGATCTTTGAAGCAGAAGTGGAGAAGAAGAAAAGACCAATTGGATATTCTCACAATGCTGCCTTATTATCTTCTGAAAATCCTAGTTCTTTTAATACTACTGCTTTTAATAATACCACTGCTACTTACAACACTACTACTAATGAATCTGTTTCTAACACATCTCAGGAATCCAATGAAGACACAATTCTGGAAGCTTTTCTGGCAAGTCATGTCAAATCATCATTGATCAATGATGATTTGGATCAGATCAATGCAGATGATCTTGAAGAGATGGATATCAAGTGGCAGATGGCCATGCTTACCCTGAGGACGAAGAGATTCATCAGAAGAACTGGAAGGAACAACTTTGATCTCAAGAGAGGAGATAAAGCTGGTTTTGATAAATCAAAGGTGAGATGCTACAAGTGCAATGAACCAGGGCACTTTGCCAGAGAATGCAAAGGTGTAACCACCAACAATCAGAATAATGGAGGTGGATCTGCACAAGCTCCTAGATTCAACAACAGGGGAAGCAACTCAAATCCTAGTTCCTCTCAAGCCTTAGTATCTCAAGAGGGACAAGGATTTGATTGGAGTGATCAGGCTGAAGAAGTAGTTCAAAATCAAGCCCTCATGGCTGAAATCAAGGAGACTGATATTCCCACTGAGGTATCTTCTAAACTCTGTTCTGATTCTTGTTTAGAAACTGTGAAAAAGTACAGGGATCATAATCAGACCATGAGTGATAGTATTAAGAAGATGGAAAGAGAAAGAAGAGAGTATGTTAAGATCATAGACAATTTGGAGGATCAAATAAAGGCCTACAAAGCCAATGAACTTCAGTTTGAATATGATCATAACTACTGGAAGTGGGAAAAGAAAGAGCTTGAGAGAAAACTGTCAAAAGAGAAGGAGGAATTAGAGAGTGCTAGGAAAGAATTGTCCAAAGCCAAAGAAGACCTAGATAAATTTTCAAAGTCATCTAAGGCTTTAGAATCAATTATTAGAGCACAAGTGACTGATGACTTGAAAAGGGGAATAGGATACAATAGTACCCCTCCTCCTTACAATCAGAATTACATTCCTCCCACCACTGACCTAATTCATAGTACTGACAGAAGTCAGATGAAAGAAGGTTTGGATAGAATAGATCCAGTTGACTCTGAGGAGGAATCTGATAGGAAAAGCACTTCTGAGACCATCCCTGAGGAACACCAAATTCTCACTAATGAGAAAGGTGGTATGCCATTTGTTCCTAGCAAAAAGATAGAGACCACTAGGAAAGACAAGGGGAAATCTGTCATGACATCAGAAAATAAAGGGAAAAAGATTGAGACAACTAAGAAAGAGAGTAGGAAGGACCACTATACTCAGAGGACTGTAGTTGAACCTGGTACTTCCTCACAGTCTCAAAACAAAAATCATCCAAGAGGGAATAAAAGGAACTGGAATAACCATTGGGCTCAATGTCATGGTGTTGATCTGAGTAAGATAAACAGACCAAAACCATGCTTTATCTGTTGTAAGACAAATCATCTAGCAAGAGACTGTTATTTCAATCCTTTTAATCAAAGAAACAGTTTTCAAGCTAGGAGATTTGTACCCAAACACAAGGTTGTGTCTAAACAAAACAGATCTAGTCAACCCAAAAGAAAGGTTCAAAAGAAAAAGGTTGAAAAGAAGTCTGTTAAATTGGTTACTAAATGGGTACCTAAAGCATCACTTAGTAATACTACTGCTTCAACAAGCAGTGGTAACAATAGTGTTGCTTCTGATAGCAGTGGTAACAGCTTTAATAGTGTGGAGGTTAACACTGCTGCTAGCAATATCAGCAGTAATAACTCAAACACTGCTACCTTTCAAGTTAACACTGCTGTTAGCAATAACAGCAGTGGAAACTCAAACAATGTTACCACTGACAAGTCTTCATTGAGAAAACCCATTATAACCAAATATTCCAGTCATGAGATCCCTAACAAAGATTATCTTTTAAAGCTTAACAGATTGACAGAGGTCAATTATGTTAATGAAAAGGGAGAACCCAAGACCATATTGGCTTGGGTTCCCTCAGGACACTAACTTTTTCATTTAATGTGCAGGGCAACCAAGGAAGAAGGAGCAGTCTTTGGCATGTGGATAGTGGTTGCTCTAGGCACATGACAGGTATCATGTCATTACTTGAAGACTTTAAAAAGTTTGAAGGTGGACATGTTGCCTTTGGGGATAATCCAAATGGAGGTAAGATTAGTGGCAAAGGTAAGGTATCAAAAGGTAAGATGACTTTTGATGATGTCTATTTTGTAGAGCAATTAAAGTATAATTTACTTAGTGTTTCTCAAGTTTGTGACAAGAAGTTTGGTGTATTTTCACTGATATTGAATGTCTCATTCTTGCTCCTGGCTACAAGATAGATGAGAGTAAAGTGATGTTAAGAACACCTAGGAAGGATAATGTTTACTGTTTGGACATTGAAGATGCTTCTTCATTATCATCCTTAAACTGTTTATTTTCAAAAGCATCTGTGAGTGAATCATCACTGTGGCATAGGAGGATGTGCCACATGAATTTCAAAAACATGAACTTACTTGTCAAAAACAACCTTGTAAGAGGTTTGCCTGCAAAAGAATTTTCAAGTGATGATCATTGTGTAGCATGCCTCAAAGGTAAGCAACACAAAAACTCACACAAGTCCAAAGAAGTAAACACTATCTCATCACCTTTACAGTTACTGCATATGGACCTTTTTAGTCCTACCAATGTGATGAGTATAGGCAAGAAATCCTATTGTCTTGTGATAGTTGATGATTACTCTAGGTTTACTTGGGTTTATTTTCTGAGAACAAAGGATGAGACAAGTGGACTGATCAAAACCTTTGTGACTAGAGTGGAAAACAAGACAAACCTTAGGGTAAAAGTCATTAGATCAGACAATGGCACTGAATTCAAGAATGCTGATTTGAATAGCTTTTGTGAGGAAAAAGGTATTGAGAGACAATACAGTGCTCCTAGAACTCCTAAACAGAATGGTGTTGCTGAGAGGAGAAATAGGACACTAATTGAGGCTGCAAGAACTATGTTGGATGACTCTAAACTTCCAATCACTTTCTGGGAAGAAGCAGTTAACACGGCTTGTTATGTCCAAAACAGAGTTCTTATAGTCAAATTAAAAGGCAAGACACCCTATGAACTTTTTGAGAAAAAGAAACCCTATATAGGATTTTTACAACCATTTGGGTGTCCTTGCACAATTCTTGATACCAAAACTCACTTAGGCAAATTTGAGAGCAAATCTGATGATGGATTTTTTGTTGGATACTCTTCTCAGAGCAAAGCACTTAGAGTTTTCAATAGTTCTACAAGGATCATAGAAGAAAGTGACAATGTCAAATGCAATGAGAACACTCCTAACATACCTGGAAGTGGTCCCAATTGGCTATTTGATATTGATTCACTAACTAACTCTTTGAATATGAGCTATACAGTGAATACAGGTTCAGGTACAGAGCAAGCACAAGAAACAAGTCCTACATTTGTCATGTTTCCCATGCATTTTGTTGATTCAAATGATGCCTGTACCACTGATGAGTCAACTGTTGATGATCAAACAGAATCTGGGTCTACTGAGAAGAGTGATGATCAACCAATTGAGGAATCCTCACCCTCTCAGAATCTAGAAGGCATACCTGCATTAGAAGAGGGACCTCAATGAGATCAAGAACCAGAAGTGAATGATTCAAATCTAGGGGTGGATCTGACTGAAGAACCCCTGCATCTTACTAGAACACAAAAGAATCATCCACCTACACTGGTAATAGGGGACATTCAGTCTCCTATGATTACAAGGAAGCAGAGTAAATCCCTTCCCAATCCACACTTGAGCATGATTTCTGTTTTCCTCTCACAAACAGAACCCAAGAAGGCCCATGATGCAATGAAGGACCCAAGTTGGATAGAGGCCATGCAAGAGGAATTGATGCAGTTTGTCCTACAACATGTTTGGGATCTGGTGGAATTACCAAAAGGACACAGAGTCATTGGCACTAAGTGGATATTCAGAAACAAGACTGATGAGAGAGGCATTGTTATCAAGAACAAGGCCAGATTGGTAGCACAGTGGTATACTCAAGAAGAAGGCATTGACTATGATGATGTATTTGCACCAGTTGCCAGAATAGAAGCCATCAGGCTATTCTTGGCATTTGCATCTTACAAAGGATTCAAAGTCTATCAGATGGATGTCAAGAGTGTCTTTCTTTATGGCACCATAGATGAAGAAGTGTATGTTAGTCAACCACCAGGGTTTGAAGATCCCAAATACCCTGATAAAGTTTACAAGTTGAGGAAAGCATTGTATGGTCTTCATCAAGCACCTAGGGCTTGGTATGATACCTTGTCCTCATATTTGTTGGAAAACAAATTTGAGAGAGGTGTTATTGATAAGACTCTATTTATCAAAAGGACAAAGACTGATATGCTTTTGGTGCAGATTTATGTAGATGATATCATCTTTGGATCTACAAAGGATGATATGTGCAAGGAGTTTGAGGAACTGATCCACAAGAAATTTAAGATGAGTTCTATGGGAGAGCTAACTTTCTTTCTTGGTTTACAGGTCAAGCAGAAGACAGATGGAATATTTATCAATCAGTCCAAATATGTGGCTACCATGCTTCAAAAGTTTGGAATGAATGATGCAAAACCAGCCAGCACACCAATGGAAACACACAAACACCTCACTGCTGATGTTGAGGGGGAGGAAGTTGATGTTCATCATTATAGATCCATGATTGGATCATTAATGTATCTTACAGCTTCTAGACCTGATATTATGTTTGCTGTTTGTGTTTGTGCCAGGTATCAAGTTAGGCCAAAGGAGTCACACTTGCATGCAGTCAAGAGGATATTCAAGTATCTCAAGGGTCAACCCAGATTGGGACTTTGGTATCCAAATGATTCATCTTTTGATTTGGTGGCCTATACAGACAGTGATTATGGAGGAGCAAACTTGGATAGAAAGTCTACATCAGGAGGATGTCAATTCTTGGGAGGAAGGTTGGTCTCATGGCAATGCAAGAAACAGACCACTGTTTCACAATCAACAACAGAGGCTGAATACATAGCTGCTTCACAATGCTGTTCACAAGTGCTATGGATTCAAAATCAGATGCAGGACTATGGTCTTTCATTCTTGCAGACACCTATCTACATTGACAATAACAGTGCTATTAGTATTGTCAACAATCCAGTCAAGCACTCCAAGACCAAACATATAGAGATCAAGTACCATTTTATTAGAGACTGTAATGAAAAGAAGTTAATTCAAGTTCTGAAAGTCCACACTGATGATCAATATGCAGACCTGTTCACAAAAGCATTTGATGTAGGCAGGTTTACATTTTTGGTTACAGGTGTTGGAATGATGAACTCTGAATAACCCTTCTCTTTATTGCACTTTTATTTGTACTTTCTCTGTATACTTTCTTCCTTTTTGTTTTTATTTTTTGGTATTTTAATGAGTTTGTGAATGTTGCAGATCCATGGTGAAGTTCTTAGTCTGATCAAACAAAGCATGAGGATGTTACCACTGCTTAATTGGAATTACTTCTACTAGCAGTGTCTCTATCACAAAACATAATCTTCATTACTAAGTCTTTACCACTGCTTGTGTCGCACCATACCACTGCTCGCACACTCGCACAATACCACTGCTCGCACACTCGCACAATACCACTGCTCGCACACTCGCACAATACCACTGCTAGTGCATTCGCTTCTTACCTCTGCTCATTCAATAGCATGTTACCACTGTTGGTTATGTGTTATCACTGCTTGATTTTTGCCACCGATGGTTCTATACGCATCTTTTTACCACTGCAAGTGTAATTACCATTGCTTTTAAACTTACACGGGTTTTACCACTACGTGCACGTTTTTACCACTGCTTTTAATTTGGCACTTGTAATTACCTCTGCTTCAGTGTTTTTACCACTGCTTTTGAAATGACATAAGTAATTACCACTGCACGTGTATTTTACCACTGCTCTTGTTTATGCTTAACGAATACCACTGCTAGTGTAACTTATCACTGATTATGATTTTTACCACTGCTTGTGTTCGTTACCACTGTTGGTGGTAGTTACCCCTGCTCATCAGTTCACTATAAAAGCCCTAACTTGACCGCCTTTTTCATAAACGACTATTCTGAACTTTTTCTCTGAAAACGTTTGCGATTCTGCTTCAATTCTCCCTCTGTGTCCTTGAACTTTCAATCGAGTACGGATTTTACTTCTGATTCTAGGGTTTCTAGTGCGTAATCGATCATGGATACTCTGTGTTTCGTCAAGGATCACAACAAAGTTGGTTATCTCACCAAAGATAACAACTCTGAAGGGTTTGAAGACATTCTTGATTTCTTGGCATCATCTCATATTGCCTATGCCGCGACCATCAATCCAACAATCTACATTCAACATATGCAAGATTTCTGGTCGAATGCGGTTATTCAAGAAGCTGAAGGGGTCAAAATCATTCAGACCACCATCTGTGGTCAATCACTAACCCTTACCCCTGCCAAGATCAGAATTCATCTCGAGCTTCACGATGAGAAAGGTATAACAATGTTTTCCACTCAAACCATAATGGAAAATCTTTTAAGAATGGGGTATACAGGCTCCCAAACCTCTTTGAAATATCTTAAGGGTCAGTTTTGCCCTCAATGGAGATTTTTTGTGCATACCCTATTGCATTGTTTTTCAAAGAAAACCACCAGTTTTGGTGAGTTTAGCAGCACCATTGCATCTGCTTTGGTCTGTCTAGCCACAAATCAGGTGTTTAATTTTTCTCAGATGATTTTTGATGGTCTTGTGTACAATCTTGAGAACATTAATAATTCTAAAGTCAAAACTTTTTATATGTTCCCAAGATTTGTCCAAGAAGTTATCACTAAAGAATTGACGGCTGTACCGATGCATGGTGACATCTATAAGAGCTTTGCTCTTGGTCATAAGATGTTTGCCAATATGAAGAGACCTGCACAAGGCTCTAATGACCAATTCACTCCATTGTTCTCTACAATGATGAGGGTGAACCACCCACAAGGTGAGGCATCAGGCTTGCAGCCCTCACAACCAAGCATTCCCACTGATGACCTACCCACACCTATCACTGATAACATCCCTCAGTCCCTTGATACAACCCCCACCCCTACACTCAAAAAGTATACTAGAAAGAACAGGGGAGCTCCTTCCTCCTCTGGTTCTACACCCATTCAGCCTTCAAACCAACAGTTGGAGCACTCTCCTTCTGCTACTATCCAAAGGGACACCCCTGGAGTGATGCCCCACTCAAGTGTAAAGAAGGTGCCCTCTAAGGAGATGGAAGGGCATGTGGTTGGTGAGGCTCAAACTACTGATGTTGCACAAGGTGTGCATCAGGACAGTTTGAACATTGCTAAGACCCCCACCACGGCAACTCCTATTGAGAAATCAAAGGGAGGTCCCAGGTGCCAAGAAACCAAGGGGGCATCTAGTGCTTCAGCTAGGCTGAAGACTAATGTCAAAAAGCTCAAAGATCCAGTAATGGAGGTAAACACTCCTAAACCTGGTGAGGGCAGTTTTTCACACCAAGAATTGATGGATAACTTCACAGCTATTGCCAAGGATTTGAAAGCTTTTGAAAAGAACTTTCATGTCCATGATGAGAAGCACAAGTCCCATGAAGAAAGGTTGGATCTGTTGGAGGAGCTGGCTGATGTTCAAAATCAGCTTATCAAGGACAAGGATGCCATGATGGAGAAATTACTCAACAAGCTCAAATCTCAGGGTGCTCTAGTTGCCTCAATGCGTTTCAAGATTGCAGCACTTAACAGAAGATACTCCACTTTGGTCTCATTCACAAAGGGGGAGAGGAGATCTAAGGTTAAGGGGGAGTCAAAGAAGAAGAAAAAAGGGGGAATTCAAGAAGAAGAGAGAAGAGGTGTTGGTTGGTGAAACTGAGGTTGTGAATGAACCTGCAGTTGAGATGGAAACTGAAGCTAAGGGGGAGGAACAGAAAGAAGTTGGTACAAGGACTGAAACAGAATTGAATTCAATGAAGACATGGAAACAGTTGCACAGTTACTATTAAAACTGCCTAAGGCAATTCCAGCCAAAGGAGTTGTTATTAGTGAGCTTGTGTCAAAGAATAAGGATGCTGAGACTGAGAATCTTAATTCTGCTGCTGAGAATGTTCAAAATGAGACTGAGATGGCCAAAGATGTTGAGAATGAGGCTAAGAATGCAGGAGAAGAGAAAGTTATGGATGATATGTCTGAAAGGGGAACTGAAGCTGAGGGGGAGTCTGAATTTCAGAAGAATGATCAATTGTTTGATGATGCTGCTGAGGTTCAAAAGAAAGTACAAGAATAGGAAGCTTCAGAGGCTCTTGCTAATAAACTAAGGTTGGAAGATCAAGAAAGATTGGCCAAAGAAGAAAAGGAAAGAAAGAAGAGACAAGCTCAGCAAGATAGAGCTGGAAAGGCTGCTGCTAAGAAACTGCAAGACAAGTTTAACAAGGAGGTTGAAAAAGAAAAGAAGACTGTCAAGCCATTATCCAGAACAGAAGAAAGAAGAAGAATGGTGAGAAGTCTATCTGGAATTGTTGGAAGACCTGTCCAATACTTTTCAGGTTGGAGTTTTGAAAAGATCAAAAAGCATTATGAAGAAGCTAGAATTGTTAAGGAGACTGATGATCAAACTGATAAGCTTGAAGAAGAGAACAAAGAAAAGGAAGAGGTGCATGTACAGAGAAGAAGTAAAAGAAAGCATGATGTAGTTACCACTGCTGAAGGTACTACCACTGCTGAAGAAACTGTTATCACTGCTGCTGTAACAGAGAAGAAGAAGGATGAAAAGGTGTCAACTCAGGAGGATATGGAGACTCCTAAACAGACCAGTCAAGAAAAGAGGAAGAAGTCCATAGCTCATAAGAGGCCAACCAAGAAGAGGAAGATCTTCACTAAAGTATCTAAAGTGATGGATTGGTACTGCTTTGAAGACAATAAGACTATATTCTTCAGGATTGTGAGAGAGGATCAGACAAGTGAGGTGTTCTCTAATGTCAAAAGAATGTTTACAAAACTCTCAGCTTCTGACTTGAAGAAACTGTATGAGATTGGATGCACAAAAGAGATGACTGAGTTTAATGAGGCTATTCTCTTTCAAGATAACCTTCAAACCATGTTTGCATATGAGAAAGCCAAGGAGGAAAAGCAGAAGAAAAACATGAGGTTGGAGAAGGGTGAAGTGAAAGAAGGAGAAGTAGTTGCTTGGAATTGTTATAAGGCAAATAGAGTGTTTTCTGTCTCTTATAATGATGGTGTCAAAAGCTATTTCTTGGTGGATAAGAGATATGACTTTGAAAGAAGGATGATGGAAGGAATTTTGAAGCACAAGAAGTCTGTCATGACTGAACTTGAGAAGGAAGTCATTGAAAATCTGACAAAGCAGTTATCAGACTTAAGAGAAGAAGAAAATGCAGAGGAAGAAAAGGTAGTTCTTTGGGGAGTAAGAGGTATTTACAAGAAATTCTACTTTGTGCAATGGAACAATGGA
This sequence comes from Centaurea solstitialis, assembly GCA_030169165.1. Lineage (NCBI taxonomy): Eukaryota > Viridiplantae > Streptophyta > Magnoliopsida > Asterales > Asteraceae > Centaurea > Centaurea solstitialis. The sequence continues at coordinate 9,843,034 of CM058040.1, read as the reverse complement.
AAGCAAAGAAGTAATTCAGAATTTGATGGAATTTTGAATCTGATTATTGCTGAAGATAGAGTAACTATGCATGAGTATGGATTGGCAAAGTTCAAAGAATTTTTGGAAGACTCAAGTGATTCAGTTCAAGCCTCAATGATCAAGGAAGCTATGCAATGGTTGAAGAACTTAATTTCTGATTAAAATAAGAAGTTAAGTTAGGGGAGATTGTTAGGACTGATTCAGAGATTATCATTATTCTGAAAGGTTACCACTGCTGGCTTTGGAGTTGTTACCACTGCTAGTTCATCTGAAGATTACCACTGCCAGTATGTATGTTAACACTGAAGATCAACTTACCACTGCTCTTGGAAAGTTACACTGCTTGTAGAAGATTACCACTGCTGGTTGAAGATTAACACTGCTTTTGTCTTACCACTGCTGACAAGTTCGTGATAAGGAAAAGATTGCGATGATTGAAGATATGGACAAGATATGATTCAGTTGGAGATATTTTAGAGATTATCTTGTAAATCTAGTTTCCTTATTGTAATCTTGTAACTCGTATATATAGCTGATAGGCTTTCATTGTTAGATACGAGTTTTCATTAGCTTTTGTTTTAGAATTATAGCCTCAAGATTGTTCTTGAAATCCCTGCAATTGAGAAGATTTGCACGTCTGTTTGAGCCTGTTCAAACAGATTGGGGCTTGTGTTTGTAATCATTAAGCTATTGAATCAATACACATTCAGTTTATTACAAATCCATTGTTTTCTTTATATAATCAAAGTGTTATTCCGCAAACTTCTTTGATTAAGTTTTCTGATCTTGATATTTAGATCCTGTCATTTTTTTTTTTTGAAATTCGGGACGGAATCGAGGAAAACTTTTATTCAAGAAAATGTAAATTACAAAATCCAAGGGGCATACCCAAGGGCGCAAAAGGGAAGTTTACTCAAATAGCCACTTTACCCCACCAAATTGGTCTCTTAGCCGTTTCTTTTCTATATTGACCCAAATGTCACTACTTCGCAATATTCAGGTCTCCAACTCGCGGACGTAGCTAAAAAACACAAAAAAACACCGAATCTGATCGATGCTCCTTAAAAAAAGATTATTTTTTACAACCCAAATCCCCAATTGTGGTCCTAGATAATTTATTTTATAGACGTTTTCTTGAAAAGATCGGGTGAGAAATGGTTAGGAGACCAATTTTTGTTGGTAAAATATCGTGTGTAAAGAAAATGTTTCGGAAAGACACATAAGAATGGTTCAAATAAATGGCTTCCTTTAATTTGGGGGTCTTGTTTGAAGTAATATAGATCATATATAATACAATGCTAAACATTTGTGTTATATCTGAATTAAATTCGATTCTGGATGTTATAAATAAGCTTCTGTTAACATCAAGAATAAATACCTAACATATTCTTAATTTAACGTTTCTAGAAATGCATTTTTCCAAATAAGTAGCCATCATATCATTTTATTTTGATTTCAAGGTTGGGTCCTCACAATGATTATACAGCTCATATGTTCTTGCCTTGATTTGCATATCCTTCCAAACTATTAATCTAACAAGAGATATTGCACTAAAAACAAACTTTGTAAAGCAAAAATGAGACAAGGGCATGAGGGAATAGCATCTATTTGATCAGTAACTAATAAAACAAAACTAGCAGCTTCTGTTGCCTAGTTGGGAAGCAAGGTCAACTCTCTCTAATGGAAGGCACATGTTGGTTTCACATTGTCTGATTAATTTAGTCCATCTCCACTTTGTATATATACTAACCATTGAAGCTATGGATACCATCAAAACTTTGAGTTAGTTTGAGAAAAGCATAAAGAAAAGAATGGCTTCTAACTCGCCGGATAATACTCACCATATCCGATCGACTAGTTTGCCAACCCGATCACATCCAACCGTTCTTCAGGCCCAGGAGGAGATCGCAAAATTCAAAGCATGGCAAGCGTCCATATCATCCGTTCCTACTGCCGATACAATCTGCAGCGCGTTGACAAGGCTGCAAGTATTGTACGAATGTGTTGACAATGTTCTCAGTTTGCCATTGACCCAAAAAGCCCTTACTCAAAACCAATATACACAATTGGTTAATGAGTTGTTGGATAAATCCATAAGCCTTATGGATATATGTGGCTCTACAAGAGATTTGGTCTCACAAGTCAAAGAAAACGCAAGAGATGTTCAATCCGCGATGAGAAGGAAAAAAGGAGAGGTATCTTTAACCACCTCCTTCATCAAGAACCTGAAGAAAGATGCCAAAAAAGCCATTGCATCTTTGAAGCAAATTGATGAGAAGATTGGAAGCATGAAGCCCCTAGATCTAGATCAACACCTCTTATCGGCTATCAAAGTGGTAAGAGATGTTGGTGTGGTGAGATCATCGGTCTACAGGTCGCTGCTTTTGTTCTTGTCAGGATCTGTTGCAAAGTCGAAGTCAACAAGGTGGTCGCTCGTTCAGAAAATGATCCAGAAAGGGACAACAGAGCGAAAAGATCAGCTAGAAATTTCGAATGAGGATATGGTGTCTCTTTTTCAAGAAATGGAGAATGGTTTGGAGTGTATGTTTAGAAGTTTGATCAAAACTAGAGCTTCGCTCTTAAACGTTCTTTCTCGTTAATGTTATATTTTAATTGTATCGCTTTTTCGATGTGATCTTTTAAATATATAACTTTTGCTATATATTGATGCTTCATGTTTTACTAATGCAAGTGTGCAATTGCATCCATGTATATTTTGAGCATATAAATTTTTTTGAGATAAACAATGCACTTCCTCAACATGACATTTATTTGGTTAATTCTCAAGATCAATAATCACTGAGTTCTCGTATGTATTAGAACCTATCGAATATCAATGCAAGCAAATTAACTTTCTGCTTAGACCCGGCCAGCACTTATTTTTATGATCTAATTTTCTGGTGAAGCTTATGGCATCTAATAACGCAGATAGGCAGTCACCCAAAACGCAATCATGGTCAAGAATCTGGGCTACACATATGGCTTCACAACCGCTCATTTCTCATACCTATGTAGGTAAGTATTCGAGGCTCCCGGGATGTGGTGGAATATCCCATCTGTCCAGGGTTCTATTCCAGGTGTGCACAACAATTATGACCACTTAGTTATCAGAGACTGATGTCTTACAACTATAATTTGTCCGAATTAGCCTGGGCATAGCCCAGGATACGCTTCCAAAAAAAAGTATGTTTTGTCGTAAATTTAATTTCATTAGAAGCTAGAATTTTATACTATTTCTTCCGAAGGCTATCAATTTAATACATATAACAGTAAACTACTTCGCAGGATTGGACAGAATGAACACTTATGCGATCTTAAAGCATCACACATTGGCGGGAGCAAGTGGTAAAAGAGATGGATATGTATATCAAATAAAATGATCATCAAATATTTGTAGGAACCTTGTAATTTTTGTTGCAATTTTGTTAGTACAAGGCCTCTGGCCTGTAACTCTAGACCATGCTAGTAAGAACTACGTACATTTTCTTATTGCAACTGTGTTGTCAAGTTATATAGCTTTTCAGGACAACCCCGTGTGGACGAACCTTGTGAATTTTGGCGTTCATAACAGCTACTCCGATACGAAGATACCCAAGTATAGGCTCCTATCGCTTGCTGTCTCGTAATGCCACCATGTATGATATACAATTATTTCAAGATTTCATGCTAATGATCAATAAGATATGATTCTGGCAATTATAATGCACAAGTCTCCTTTCACATTTGCATGTTTTCCCTTCACATGTGAATGGAACTTCAAAATACAGAAACCAAGGAATTATTTAGATCAATGATTTAAATAATGAAACCACTATTAATTTTATGAAAAGTACATTTAATTTCTTCTGTCCAAGATCTGGGAATGCTACATCACACAATTTACTTAATTAACATTCAGAAATGGATTGTTAGACACAGTTAGATTATGGATAATTACGGTGGAAAACGTATTCTTTAATTTGATGTTTAGAGATTTTCTGAATCTAGAGGGATTTAAGGCTTCATTAGGCAAAATCAATCCTTGAGGTTTAAGTTCGTAATTTCAGTTGCTAAGGAAAGCTAATGCAGTCAGTGACGATATCCATGATCATGGGCCTATCACATAGTTGTACACTTAATTGGGCTGGGTCCTGGTTGACCGGAATTATTCGGGTGCCCTTGGATCCCGGATACCCCAGGAACATGTGTGTTTACTTGCCGTTCAAAAAAAGAAAAAGAAAAAAGAAATAAAACGAAAGGATCAAAAATCCCCTAAAAACGCAGATACCAGTGGTTAAGCGATGAAGGTATAGTGAGATTATTTAGGTGGGAAGAAGTTAAAAAATATGCACTCCATACCGTATTGATGAAGCAACATGTGCACTACCATGCTCTATCTGACCTAAATATTATTCCCATTATATTGGTTAAGTTGCAGATGAAGCAGTGAGATGCCTTTTCTCTCATGTGTTGGCTGCAGGAATTGTCTAGGACTTGTTCCCAGGCCATCCCTGCATTAATGCCACAGGTATCTCATCTCATCTCATCTTCTTGGGATGTGGAAATAATAAGGCTTATTGGCTTAATTTCTGACTATACCCGTGTGGCCTGCCTGTCAATATTTTGTCTTTCTTGACGAACCTTAAACCCTCATTAATTAACTATGGAAATCAGACTTAGTTTTCGGCTTTTCGTTGCAACGAAAGTGTACTATATATCTAGCTATGTATGCGAACATGATCCCGTAGGTCTCAACAAACTGAGATCCAAGTGCAAGTCGTTTCAACAACCTCAAACAACAACTGCGGAAATTAAATAATGGGTCTAACACAAGTATTCAACAAACCAAGCACAATAAACTAATCCCTAACAAGATCCAAACAACATAAACCAATATCAAGTAGGTGTAGTAATTAAATTAATGCACGATGGTTCCAATACTTGGAGGTAGTTTACATCTAATATTAACCAAAATGTTGGAGTTACATGCTCATTTACAAGAGATATGATCACAAATAGATGGAACCCAGCCTAGAAGTTACTCTTCTTTGCCTTTTTCTATATAATTGGGATGTACAAAATTTGGAGCTACTAAACTGATTAAAGGATGACAAAGTTTCCGTATTTAGGGCATTGTTTCCCTATATATGCAACCTGATGAACGTGAAACTCAGCTTGCATTCTAGAGCTCACCTGAAAATTTTCCCTTCTGCAATATGGTGTACACGAAGAGACTATGGTGTACACGAAGAGACTGCATGCCGCCCTTGGCGAATTTGTAGCTAAACCTTCCTATGCAATGGAAAGCTACCAGCCTACCAGCATAAACATGGTTTCTGTTCCAACACTAAGGGGACGTTTGGTTCGTAGAATAATTTCTGAATGAATGAAATCTGTCAAAGGAATTGGAATCTATAAGAAATTGGAATGAAATGTTATCAGGTTTGACAATGGAGTGGAATCTGTTAAAAGAATTGGAATTTGTCTGTTTAGTTACAAATGTAGCTTTCGAATTGGAATGAAATGACGACAAATTATTAAAATACCCTTTTAGGTTTAAAAAAAAATAATAATAAAATACCATTTAATAATGTTGAACGATAGTAGTGGCCGCCGGTGGCAGTTGTCGGAGGTGGTAGTGGTCGGCGATGGTAGTTTCCGGTGGTGGTGGTGGCCGGAGGTTGTGGTTGCCAGTGGTGGTGGTGGCCTGTGGCGGTGGTGACCGGAGGTGGTGGTGGTGGCCGGTGGTGGTGGCTGATGGTGGTGGTGGCCGGTGGTGGTGGATGGTGGTGGTGGTGCCCGGAGGTGGTGGTGGGTGATGGTGGTCGGATGAGGGTATTTACCGGAGGTGGTGGTGGGTGATGGTGGTCGGATGAGGGTATTTACCGGAGGTGGTGGTGGGTGATGGTAGTCGGATGAGGGTATTTACCGGAGGTGGTGGTGGGTGATGGTGGTCGGATGAGGGTATTTTTTTCAATGACAAGATTGAAAGGAATTAAATTCAATTCCATCTCATTTGAGAAGTAATGGACAAATCCACAAATGAAGGAATTTATGGAATTGAATTATATTCTTTAGGCAATCAAACAACATGAAGAAATTTGGTCGATGGAATTGACTATTCCAATTCCACCAGATTCCAGCAGATTCCACCGAACCAAATGTCCCCTAAGGATTTCTTTGTTATCCGGGTGAAATTGATTTTGGCTAGCATATATAGCTCATATTGCATATAGGTTATGGGGATTCTGTTTTGGTTTGTAAGTAGTTATTTGAATACAACAATTCATTGATTGTCCCATTTTTTTGAGAAGACAATTGGTATATCTTATTAACTAGACACCGTAGAAACATGAATGAAAGAAAAAGGAGCCCATAATTAAGCCACGAGCAAATCAGAGAAGAATATAAGAAGAATATAACCAATTAGAGGCTAATTAGAACAAAACTTTATGGACAAACTAAGAAAAAAATCCATATTAACATTAGCAAATTAAGGAAAACCAATGTTGTGTCCGCTATGCTTAGGTGCTTGAATGGTCGAGCCTTGTTAGGAACCGGAACCAGGTGTGCATAAAAGAGAAACATAATTAATCCTTGGATTGAGATCATTAAGAGCCTACCTTCCATTTGTCTGGATATCTCAAAATTTACTCAAGGATTAATCTAAATCACATTAACGATTTTGGCAACTCATAAATCGAGAAAAATATACGCGATATGATTCCATCCCACGACCTTGTGTTCTAGCTAACTTACATGAGTGTGCACTGCGTACCTACTAACCTATGTGTATAGCTTAACTAACAACCCCATCATTCCCTTGTGAATCCAATTGCACAAATTAAATAGCCTGATGATTTCACTAAAATCACTAAAATGCGTTTAAACTTTATTTTCTATGTCTAGAGAGGGCATCCAATAGAACTAGGGAAAAACTTACAAAATGAACAAGTACAAGAACTAATATCAAGAATGATAAATATATAATATATTGCCAGTTAGAATCAATGCATCACACTAGCTTAAAAAAGAATAAATTCAAGGATTACATGCAATGCTTAGATACTACTAAGGCTATGTTTGGCAAGCGTAGCTGATAAGCTAGCGGGTAGCTGATAAGCTAGCGGATAGCTGATAAGCTAGCGGATAGCTAATAAGCTAGCTGTTGATTGATAAGCTTGCTAGTAGCTGATAAGCTAGCGTATGAACAAATTATGTTTGGCAAAAACTAGCTTATGAGTATGTAAAATGACCAAAAAGGGTATATTTGAATTTAATAATTAATATTAATAAGGGTATAATTGGAAAAAGCTACAATAAGCTCCTCATAAGCTACTCAAAGTAGCGTTTCAAAAAGCTACCTTATAAGTTAGCTTCCTGGTACATGTTTGGATGGATTAGCTTATCAGCTAGCTTATAAGCTAGCTTATGTTTGCCAAACACAGCCTAAGAGTACTACACTTAATTTTGTCCAATTAGTGGTATGTTGAAAACTACCAATCCTTGTTTGATATGATGCACAATCATGAGTCATCAAATGCTTTCATTATAAAGTTAATTGGATGATTACTTATAAGATTACTCTTGATCAAAGCTAATATTGTTATTGAGTATCATGTATATTCTCATGAATAGAGATACCATGTCACCAAATCCCTTGATTCTTGGTCTATATCATATCTCTTGATTTCCACTCTCTAATAATTATCGTAATATTCTAGGATCGCATTATGTCCTTATTATGTTATGTATATATATATATATATATATATATATAAGAGGAAAGTTCAATTGTGAACCACTTTTTGGTTGTGAACGTGAGGACAACCGAGAACGCGACACGTGGCGGATGACTAGGCGCCACGTCAGCTTTGAGTGTGGTCCCCCCTTTAATTCAATGCCGTCCCCATGAATCGCGCCTAGTCATCCGCCGTGGATCTGACGTGGCGCCTAGTCATCCGCCACGTGTCGCGCTCTCGGTTGTCCTCACGTTCACAACCAAAAAGTGGTTCACATTTGAACCTGCCCCTATATATATATATATAGGGGCAGGTTCAAATGTGAACCGTGAGGACAACCGAGAGCGCGACACGTGGTGGATGACTAGGCGTCACGTCAGGTCCACGGCGGATGACTAGGCGCGATTCATGGGAGGGCATTGAATTAAAGGGGGGACCACACTCAAAGCCGCCTTTATTGGCTAGTCTCCGCCACGTGTCGCGCTTTCGGCTGTCCTCACATTCACAACAAAAAAGTGGTTCACATTTGAACTTTCGTCTATATATATATAATATGGTGACGATTTTCAAATATGAATGTCATCATATGTAATGTATATTTTCTATGAATCCATATCCTCCTTTGATTTTTTTGATCAAGGGCCACGATGAGTTCACAAAGTTTACAAGATATTTGAGGTTTACAAATGAACCTCCCTCAGGTTCATTTGTAAACCTCAAATATCTTGTAAACCGTATAAACCAATCCACACCATTGATTTTTAATTTCACATTTCCATATTTCCATAATCATTGACTTACCATATATTTCACATTTCCATATTTTCTATGAATCCATATCATCCTTTAATTTTTTTGATCAAGGGCCACGATGAGTTCACAAAATTTACAAGATATTTGAGGTTTACAAATGAACCTCTCTCTCTCTATATATATATATATATATATAGAGGGATTTTCTTTTGTGAATTTTTTTTGGTGTGAACTTGTGAACTCAAGCCAAAACGACGATTTCATAGGTTAAATAAATGAAATTGGTTCATGAAATTGTTTAATATGATGAAATTATATAATATGATTCATTTTTTGATGAAAATGTTTCATATTTCGGTATTTTTTACGTAACTTTTTTATTCTTATGAAACTGTTTCATATATTATTATGAAACCTTTTGATTTCACGTAAAACCACCGAAATATGAAACAATTTCAATAAAAAATGTATCATATGATATAATTTTATCATATTAAACAATTTCAAGAACCAATTTCACCATATAATCGTCTTTTTTGTGAAAGTTCACAAGTTCATACAAAAAAGTTCACAAAAGAAAATCTCTCTCTCTCTCTCTCTCTCTCTCTCTCTCTCTTATATATATATATATATATATATATATAGGGGTGGGTTCAAACGAGAACCAAGGGCGGATTTACACTTATAGGTATGGGGGCATAGGCCCCACTAACAAATTAAAAAAAGCCGTATTTCTTATATAAAAATTAAAACTTTTTGAGCTTTCACCATTGTTTCCCCCCACTGATTTCTCGTCAAGGACCCCATCAGCCGAAAAATCATTTTAAAATCAACCAAAACCCAATAAAAAACTTGAAATCAATCAAAAAAATCTTTCGAAATCAACCCAAAATACCAAAAACTCCCCCAAAATCAACTAAAAAACTTGAAAACCCCTTGAAATCAATAAAAAAACTTTAAAAATCTTTGGAAACAATGGAATTAGGAAGTTTATCGAACAACTATGCGAACCTTTAATCTACCTTAAAAGTGCCTCCATTATAAAAATTCCTAGATCCGCCACTGACGAGAACGTACGACATCAATTTAAGAGAATACGAGAATCATTCTTAGCCATTGATTCTTCTCTTCAAATACATTACCTAAATCACCTCTTTGACCACCACCACCAACCATACCACCTCCACCTCCACCTCCACCTCCACCGCCACCGCCAGCAGCACCACCCACACAACCTACGCCGCCGCCGCCACCACCACCACTACCACCACCACCACCACCACCAACACCTATGTCGCCCACCACCACCACCTATGCCGCACCAAAATCAATAGCAACTGCAAGACCACCAGCACCCACACCACCAACACCACCTCTGTTGCTGCAACACAGTGTAGTGGATTGGTATATCTAGGAATGAAGAGTAGCCTTGATTGGTTATACACCTAAATCTCGATTTCATATATATATATATATATATATGTGATATTTCAAATTAATGAGTTTTCAAAATAAGGTGACTCTATATATATATATATATATATAGAGGAAAGTTCAAATGTGAACCACTTTTTGGTTGTGAACGTGAGGACAACCGAGAGCGCGACACGTGACGGCTTTGAGTGTGGTCCCCCCCTTTAATTCAATGCCCTCCCATGAATCGCGCCTAGTCATCCGCCATGGACTTGACGTGGTGCCTAGTCATCCGCCACGTGTCACGCTCTCGGTTGTCCTCACATTCACAACCAAAAAGTGGTTCACATTTGAACCCACCCTACATATATATATATATATATATATATATATATATATATATAGGGATAAGTTATTATACAACCCAGTAAAAGGTTACAACCCGTGCAACCTTCATCTAAACCATTTATTTTAATCCGTTAAAATAATTGATTTAGATGGAGGTTGTACGGGTTGTAACCTTTTAAGGGGTTGTATAATAACCGTGGCCTATATATATATTTATACATATCTCTATGTTTTCTACAGTTTTTTTTTTTTTTTTTTTTTTTTTTTGTGTTTGTATTTATGATGTTACTTTCAAAAGAATATAGCAAATGTGTCCCCAAGGGTGAGTAACAAATGATATATAGTTGCAGTTGAGCTATGCTAGCTTGTCTTAGCCAAAAAATTGTTGAATTAATCTTATGTGTAGGTGTGCTATCATGGACTAGTTTCATTTTGTTTTTATGTTCTTTCTCACACGACCCTTAACTCATTGATCAAATTGCTTGTTTTGCTCTTTTCTGGGAGCAAGAAAAGTTGGCATTCTTGATGTCATTAATGTTGAGCAATCGATGTTATCAACTCTTAGATTCTTGATAATAACTTTCTTTTTTAAAAAACCGTGGGTGTCTGGGCAGGAAAAACAGAAGCCCTAAGGGGGCTCACACTGGTGACCACTAGAGAGCAAACAATCCAAAGCCTTACCATGAGTTAACCAGCTATCCCCCTACGTTAAAATGCAACCTTTTTGGTTCCCATAGATGTTGTTTATATGTTTAATCGATTTATGTCCCATCAACAATACAAAGAATGAACAAGCTAGCCATTAGTTGATAAAAGACATAATACGACAATTCATTTCTTAAGTAAACAACAACTTTTGTATATCTTCATATTCCTACATCTACAAAAACATTCCACTAAAACTCGAATACCCATATATATTATAACTCGTGAAGCTAGTGAGAGCGAATATTGAGGAGACAAACCCTTGTTTTCATCAAGGTCCTAAATACGCACTCCAAACTATTCTGAATGACTTCAATGTGGGATTCTAGAGCCTCATTTGAGATTTGAAGCTGATCTACACTCATTGAATTTCCTATCCGGATAACATTTGTAACTATTGACCATTTGCTAGACTTTGGTTTTGATATAAATATAGATTTAAGTGACAGAACGGATTCAAATATTGAAATACCCATTGCACTAGCATTTCTTAGTGATCTAATCACCGCTGCTAGGTGGTGATCTAGATCTAAGAGTTCAATGTCATTCCCAATCTTGTAAGCACTTTTCTTTAGTGCCGAAATAGCTCTGTTGGCATCCTTCATCAATTTCCTGAACGAGGAAGCATCCGTGGTCAGATTCGCCTTTTTCCTTCGAAGAGCTGATTGAACATTTCTGACGTGTTCCTTTACTTGCTCCAAGACATCTTTTATAGAGCCACAGACATCTAAGAGCTTCATCGATCGATCCAACAACTCATCAACCAATTTCTCATCTTTGGTGAAAAGTGCTTGTTGGGTCAGTGGCAAACTGAGAAGATCATTAACAGATGTGTACAATCTCTCCATTGCCACTAGAGAGCCACAGACTGTATCTACGGTAGCCATAGAAGACGAAGATGCCTCCCATGTTTTGAGATAAGTGAGCTCCTCTTCGAATTGAAGAGAGCTAGGATGTGATCGGCTAGGCAAACTAATGGATCGGACATGGCGAACACTGGTGGATGATGAAGAAGAAGAAGAAGAGGCTGAACAATCCATTTTGATATTTTTAAAGAAAGATTACAGATGTTTGTGAATTGGGATGATATAAGTAGCTCTTTGCTCAATCTATATATATGCAAACTTAAAAGTAAGAACCAATCGTTATAATAATGAAGCGTGTGCAATGTTGGCATTGTTTCTGGTTAGCAAACAAAGCCTGATGTTAATTAGTTATTGCCATTGGTTAATTAAGTAGCAAGTGGGATTTCTTTCTCTCATGTGTCTTGTAATTGTTCCCAGGCCAGCACCCCTTCTTTCATCTATAAGGCCACACACACACATGTATATTTATATGTATATATCATCTTGGTTTTAAGACCCCATCCATGTGCCTTACCTGTCAAAAGACCGTGTTTTTCATGAATAACCTTGAGCACTCCTTAACCATGTAATTGTGACTTGCTACTAATTACTTCAACACTAAATTAAAATGTTTGACAGCATGATCCATTCATGTTTTATCATGATTTAAACATCATTCATTCATTCATTCACATATTTATGAAACTATAAAGTTATCCTGAAAGTAATTAAAAATACAGACAGACACCAGCTAAACTATCTAGACTAAATAATTGTATATGGTTAATATCATAATACAAGTGATATATGCATGGAGGTCTATAGGTCATCCTTTTTCGAGCTGGAAAAGTAAAAGTACCATGCCAAGAACAAGTATCTTATCTGAGCTTTAAATTTAATTTTATGTACAAAGAGAGGGCATCCAATAGATTGCACAAGAAAAAAACTTGAAAAAAGACAGCAACTAGAACTAGAATCAGGATGGGAATGACCAAAGTCTTTAGATGTATATATTGCACAGTCACAGGCAAAGCATCATACTTAGAAGATAGTAATTTCTAGAATCACAAACAGTGCTTAGTTATGCTTCTAAGACTACATGTTGTCCAGGCCAATATATGTTGAATATCACCAACACTTTGTTTGATATGATGTACAGTCATTAGATGCTTTCACTAGAAAGTTTATGGGTGATTTCTGATAAGAATAGTCCTGATCAAAGCTAATAATGTAGTTCTATTATATCACATATATATATATATTCTCATGAATCATAGAGATACCAAATCACCAAATCAATTTGATTTAGTTTATATCATATCTCTTGATTTCCTCTCTTCAATAATTGTTGTAATCTTCTATAGGATCGTTATCTACGTCCTTTTTTAACGTATATACGTATCCTGTGTAATCAATTATATAATTCAAAAACAAAGTTATACAAAGTACAACTTTCAGCAACTTTTTATGGTATCATAGCACTTGCATGATTCCTTCTCAGAAACAACTCTCTTCCCCCATGGGAAAACATGCTCCTCCCAATTCGTATCAAAATCACCAAAAAAATGACTCAACCAAGCCGTATATACCTTCATCAACCTCCATAGCACCATCAAGCCACAAGCTCATGCCAGCACCAAAAAAGACTATTCCTCATCGTCAAGGCAGCCTTTTAGAAGCTAGTGTGGATTAGGTTTATAAATGTGTAAGAAATAGTTGGAAAATGGAAAAAAATATGTGCCAAACATATTCCTGATGTCTGGATTGTAGTCACGATCGTCTGTACCTTCTAAGTTTCTGACAGAGTACTTGTAACGACTAATTCTGACATTTCTAAAAAACTGTTTGTGAAAAAGAGCATAATGTGCATCCGGAAGTCAACATCCATTCAAATAAAACGACACATTTAAAGGCTTGGTTTGATGGTTTATCTGAAATACCTTTTGACAATACTTGAACAATATTGGGGAGATCTCCAGCAATTCAAGCGTTTTCTTTCTCATTCGAACATCAAGAATACTCGTTCAAGAGAGTACATCTGATTCAGAATTACTTGTACATATACATAAATTTGATACTCATCTAGCTCTCAATTTCGTTAGTTTCTACCTTGTGTCTTACCATTGTTGAAGGTCTGTGGTCTCAAGGAAATTAAGAAGGCAAGCCATGTTTGGTGAAAAATCTCTGTTTCACATCTGTATCCATATGTTTATACTTTTGCAATCGTCTTTGTGATTTTACTTTCAATAGAAAATATCGAATTTGTAGAAAAGACAATATCCCCAATGGTTGTCTAAAAAATAATAGCTATAGTTAATCTACACTTGTCTTAATTAGCCAAAAAGATCGTTGAAATAATCTTGTGCGCAGGTGTCTGTTCGTGATTAGTTTCATTTCGTTATCATGTTTCTTCTCGGTCATTAATTCATTGATCAAATTGCTTGTTTGTTGTTTTCCTCGGCTGCTGGATCACATAAGAAAAATTGACATCCTTGATATCCTTAATGTTTTGAGCAACTGATTGCTATCAGCTGTTAGTTCTAGCCCAAAAAAATCCCAAAAAAATGGAACTTTTTATAATCAGTGTCATGCAGTTCCCATCAACAAAATAAAGAATGAATAAGTACTCATTGAGAATAAGCATAGCACCAAAATGGAATTCATTTGATCAAAAAACAACTTTTGTATGTTTTCATATTCTAAACTTTACATAAAGAGAGGCATATACACTAAAATTCTAATGCCGATATTGTAATTCGGTGAAGCTATTGAGAGCGAATATTGAGGAGAGAGACCCTTGTTTTCATCAAGGTCCTAAACATGCTCTCCAAATTGTTCTGAATGACTTCAATATGGCATTCTCGAGCCTCATCCGAGATTTGAGGATGATCTACACCAACCGTATTTCCTTTCCGGATCAAATTTGAAACTAATGACCACTTGGTAGACTTTTCTTTTGACACAAATATGGAATTTACCGAGAGGACAGATCTAAATACCGAAACACTCACTGCACTAGCATCTCTTAGTGATCTAATCACGGCCGAGAGGTGGTGATCTAGATCTAAGAGTGCATCGTTGTCTCCAATCTTGCTATCAATTTTCTTCAGTGCTAGAATAGCTCGGTTGGCATCCTTCACCAATTTTCTGATCGAGGAAGCATCCGTGGATGGATACGCCTTTTTTCTTCTGAGGGCGGATTGCACATTTCTGACATGTTCCTTTACTTGCTCCATGACATCTTTTATAGAGCCACAGACGTCCAATAGCTTCATAGATCGATCCAACAACTCATCGACCAAGTTCTCATCCTTGGTGAAAAGTGCTTGTTGGGTCAGTGGCAAACTGAGAAGATCGTTAACGGACGTGTACAATCTTTCCATTGCCACTAGAGAGCCACTGACTGTATCTACGGTAGCCATAGAAGATGAACATGTTTTGAGATAAGTGAGCTCCTCTTCAACTTGAAGAGTGCTAGGATGTGGTCGGCTAGGCAAACTAATGGATCGAACATGGCGAACACTGGTGGATGATGAAGAAGAAGAAGAAGAAGAGGCTAAAGACTCCATTTTTTGTATTTCTAATAGAAAGATTGGTTTCACGTGTTTGTGATGGTAGAAGAGAGTCTATGATCAAGGTGTATATATATGCAAACTTACGACAGTTAGAATCAATCGCATTAATGAAGAAGCGTGTGCGTATTTCAGGTTTCGCTGGCATTGTGCCCCGCTTAGCAAACATAGCTGTGATGTTATTTATTGCCATTAGTTAAGGAGCAAGTGAGATTCCTTTTTTTCATGTGTCTTGGAATTGTTCCCCAGCTACCCTTTCTTTCAGCTATAAGGCCATAGATATATCTGGTTTTCTTGGTTTTGAGACCCATCCATGTGGCCTACCTGTTTAACCGTGTCTTCCCCGAATAATTAACTACGAGCCCGTGCTTAACAATAAATTAAAACGTGTGGCCACATGACCCATTCATGTGTTGATGATATATAAACATTTTTCACACATTAGTATATTAATTACAAATTTTAGATCCTGAAAGTGAGAATACACATATACATACCAGCTCACCATCTAAGTAATTGCATATGGTTAATGTCATTGTTAAAGTGATATATGAAGGTCTTTATGTTACCATGGCAAGAACTAGTATTTTATCTATGAATACTTTTTTATTTTTGTTTTACTATGTCAAGAGATGACATCCAATAGGTCCTGTAAAAAGGAATGACAAGATGATAACTGGCACTGGAACTAAAATCAACAAGTAGACATATTATTAATAGTCTTCATATCATCATATATTCATATGCATATATTGCATTTTGAGAAATTTTGCCAGTGTGAGGCAATGCATCATACTTAAAAGAGGATAATTTCTAGAACTACAAGCAATGCATTCTTAGTACTAGACCTGAGACTACATGTTCCCCTGTTCAATATATGTTGAAATGGGTGATTTCTAATCACCCATCTCAAGACTCAAATTCATGTGTATCATTGCGGTCTCACCAATGAAATTAAGACACATCATATTTCTATTTATTTATTTTAAATTTATTTAATTTACGTTCATTTTCTCTTTTCTCTAATTATGTGTATTTATGTGATTGGTGAACATGAATGAGACGTGAAAACTTAAGACATGTGATTTTCATCTGGAAAAATGTATGAATAATATAAACCTATATGGGCAACTAGTTCTAGACAATTTGTGTTCTTTTCTTTTTAGTTTTTTTTGTTTACCTTCTATCCTCTGTTTTTTTCATCTATACAATTGGCCTTCTCTCGATAAAGGAATTTAAAATCTCTCATGCCCTTGGATGGAACCTTTGGGGCATCCACAATGGGAGTGACATAGGAGTTTGATGAGAGTTGTATGCATTGTGGGTTGATTTGAATGAAAGTTTAATGACTATTCAACGGTTGTATGGGCATAGTTTTATGCTGATGTGGAAATTCATTGTGACTTTTTAGAGTTGTATGGAGTGTGGAATAAGTTGAATGGACCTAGAGCTTGAGTGGAATGCTGATGTGGCAATCCATTAAACTGTTGTATAGTTGTATGGATTGTGAATACCCTAAGGATCAAATCAGTATGCGATTCAGATGACAATCGACGGCCTAACAGGTTGGAACCTATGTTCCATATATCAAAATTTCCTGTAAAGATCTAGCTCAAGTTTTCATTTCATGCGGGGTGGAAAATATCCATGGGCGAAGCCGCGAAGGGACCAAAAGGCTTGGAAGTTGTCTCGTCTCATAGAACTTTACACCTATGCCGTACGTTTAAGATAAACATGAAAATGCAATCCAGGCCATATTTGGATACAAATAGGAAGCGAGTCACATTACATATGGTCATCAAAAATTGTATCGATATTCTGTATATAGAAACATGGGTATATATATTCACCAAAACTTATGTACTACTATACATCTTGCAAGAAAAAAAAGGGTATACACCACCCTGGCTATACATCTTGCAAGAAAAAAAGGGTATACACCACCCTTTGGCTATACATCTTGCAAGAATCCCACTAACTAGTGAGATAGAATATTTAGGAGGGAAGCCCTTGTTCTGATCAACCTCCTAAACATGCACTCCAAACCATTCTCTATGGCTTCAATGTTGCATTCTAAAGCCTCACCACAAACTTGAGGTTGATCTTTGCTTCCTTTCTGAATAAATTTCGAGACTATGGACCATTTAGTCGTTGACTTGGGCTTGGAAATAGATAGAGACAAATACGACAAGAGCAATCCAAAGACAGAAACGCTGACTTCGCTAACGTCTCTCAATGCCCTAACCACCGAAGAGAGATGGGGGTCGAGATTCAAGGGTTTTGAGGCGTAAAGGTGATCGATCTGCTTCAAATCCGCAACGCCTCTTTTGGCATCCTTCCTCAGTTTCTTGAGTAAAGAAGCATCGATGACAAAATCGCCCTTTCTTCTCCTTAGAGCCGATTGAACATCCCTTACATGTTCCTTGACTTGCGAAACCAAGTCTCTAATCGAGCCACAGACGTCCAAATGCCTCATCGATCGATCTAGCAACTCGTCAACCAACTTCTCGTGTTGGTGGTGAGAAAGGGCTTGTTGGGTAAGCTGCAAAGTGAATAGATTGTCAACACATGCGTACAATCTTTCCAGACTTGTTATACCACTGAAAACACTTTCTGCATCAGGAACGCATGAGATAGAATTAGTACTCTCCCACTTCTTAAGATCACTCAGCTCCTCTTCGACTTGATGCGTACTCGGGTGCGATCTGGTCGGCAAACTAATCGATCGAATGCTATTACGATTCTTCGACAAAGAAGAAGACGACGAAAAAGCCATTTCTTTTTAAGAACTCAACCAATTAAAGACTGAAATATTATTTGTGATATATAGATGATAACTAAAATTTTGGTTTCCTTTCTATTTATACAAACCCAAAAGTTGGCTTAAACTAATCATAGCATGTGAAACCACAAGTGCAATCCTTTGAAACCGCTGAATTTGCATCCAAATCAGGGTACATATTTCTGAGTTTCATCGTTGGCATTTGGTGACATTGAAGTAAAGAAACTAATTAACGTGAAAAACAAGATTATTTATTTAATTAATGCAAAGCCACACGTATGGCTTGTCTCTTAATTAATTAAGGCCAGGCCACCATTGAGTAATTAATTTAAGATAGCGCGTAGAACGTTTTTTTAATTTAATTAATGGTTACACGTACGTGAAAGAATCTGATAGAATCGTTTTTTGTGATTATAATTAAAAACACGAGTGGGTTGTTTAATTATTTACACGAATCTCCAAATCATCCATATCTTAGTGGAGCTTCATAATGCAAAAAAGATATACTAGATCTCTCCTCCCCAAAAAATAATTGTGTAGTTTAATTAATCTGAATCCTTTTTTTGGAACTTTGTTTCAAAAGTTCCATTTTGATGTTTACATACATATTTAGTTTTGTATCTTTGGAATAAACTATTTTAACTTTATTTCGGTTTCTCTTTTTGGGTTTTGCAAAAGATTTTTTATACCACTTTTTTAATTAAAAAAACCTCCTATATATTAACTATTTTATAAGACATAATTTGAAAAAGTGTCCTTAACACCCAAAAGTTCTTTAAAAAGATGGGTTTATAGGACATTTCTTAAAAACGTACTATAAAGTTAGCTAATATGATACTTTATTTTGGAAATGTTCTAAAAAACTTGTTACAACGTCTAAAAACGTCCTATAAAGTTATTGCAACACTTTTAGATAGGACGTTTTTGTATTTAGTCCTATAAACTAGTCTCCTATAAAACATTCTATTAGAACGTTTTTTTTTTAGGCGTCTTATAAACTCATTTTTGTTGTAGCACATCTCAAACAACAAATTTTAGTATTTTTTTTATCAAAGGAGTGTTAGTCTAGTGGTAAAGCTTGGGCACTACATAGTGGTGAACCTGAGTTCGAGCCTTGGGGACGCATTCTGGAGGTACGGGGGCTTCGACCCCGGGCTGCATGCTTTAGTAGTCGGGCTTCGGCCCAATTTTGCCGAGGATTAGTCTGGGCCCAATGTGGTCAGGGATACCTCTTCCAAAAAAAATAAAAAAAATTAGTACTTTTCTTAAAAAGGGATTTTTTTGGTTACAAAATTATAATATGCATCATTTATTTCATAAAGTAATAGTACGCATATGTTCTTCTGATTGTATCAAATACATATATACATAGTATATATATTTTCTCAAATGTAGCTTTTGAAGGTAGATATGTTGTACAAAAATAAGAATTGGAACAAAGTAGTTCTGATTTGATGTTAATTTTCTATTTTAGAGACAGAAGTATTGCATCTTATAATATAAATTAAATGAGTATTACTTTATAAAGTCACAGCTAGTGTTTTCTGTCCAAGATATGGGAATCCTCCTAAATGGGAATCTAGCCTCCTAATTCCAATAATGTTATTAAATATATTATTTAAAAACTGTTGCAGGATTTAATCACCCCGGAAATTGAATCTTGCAAGCTCACGAATGTTCAAAACTATTAGTTTCAAAACTATTTTGCGGTGCAGTTATTGTACAAGGATTTCATTATTAAAAAATTGTATATTATTGGAAAACCCTCGGAAAACAGTCAGAAAATCCTCGAAAAGTCGTTGATAAATGAAATAGTTGGAAAACAATCAATAAAAATCGTTGGAAAAACCGTCTATATAGCTTTTGGGATGTATTTGGTATGTGGACATGATAGGACATGACAAGATATAACAGAACAGGACTAGATAGAACAATTGTCCAACGTTTGGTAAGACATGGAAGGACGGAACAAGATAAGACAAGACTGGTTAAATGACAAGTTTACCCCTCAAAAGTTGTTTGTTATTTTTCACACCAAAATAATCAATCCACCAAAAACCTATACAAAATTTATAAATCACCATCTTCATATACCAATCCATAAACCATATTTGCCCACAACTCAGAACACAAACACATAACAAAAAACCCAATTCAAAAACAACAAAATGCAGATAAAACACCACAAAAATAGACCTATTTTGATCCATAAAACCCAAAAAAGACCCCAAATTTACTTAAAAACCATGTATTTCAATACGTAAGTAATTTCTCTTACTTAATGTATAAAATTACATAAAACATACTCATATCAATTTTTTTTGCTTTGTAACTAAATAGGAACAAATGTTGGCAATAAAAGAGGCACAAGTTGATCTTCCCAACCCATTGACCGAGGAGCAAATCATGGAACAAGTGTGGGGAACGCGTCGTGGGCACAAGCGAGGACGCGGGCAAGCTATACGTCGTACCGATTCTGCATCAATTGTCTTAGCCGAGCGACCTCGACCGACTGAAGAACGTTTTTACACGCAAGCCGAGGTTAATGCGATGATGGCCAAGTCAAATGCGCGATCGAAGTCTAAATTTAACGCTCTTCTACGTTGTTTGAAGCTAACAACATTGAAATTGAATATGGCGACGGAGAGGATGAGAGCGAGCGTTGAAGAGGCGTTTCTAGTATATTGATGATCTTTTGGTGACTCTAGAATGGTGAAATTAAATATTACTACTTTGACACTTGTTTTTGGTGACTCTAGGATGTTGATATCTTTTGGTTACATTGATGATATTTTGGTTATATTGATGATCTTTTGTTGATGATGTATGGAATTTTGGAACTGTGAAAAACAGGTAAATATAGCCCAGAAAATGGGTAGGAAATACCAAATACAGCAGGGTCCTGCTAAAATAAAAATAAAGATATTGTGAGGACATGTCCTCACTGTAGGTAAATACACTTTTGTTTATTAAAAATTCATATAGTGAAGACATGTCCTCACTTTAGGTAAATATATTCTTTTTAATGTAATAATCTCTGTTGACGACATTTCCTCACAATAGAAAATTAAATTATTCTCACCGTAGGTATTCTAATTACTATAATTAGGTAATTATTTCAATTAAGCGTAATTATGTTAAATTAGCTATGGTGAGGACATATGCTCACTATAGGTGATTATATTCTAATTATTATAATTAGTTATAGCGAGGACATGTCCTTCCAATAACGAATAGTAATTTCATTTCCATTTAGTTTATGGCAGATGAATGTCCTCACCTTAGAAGCAAAATGGTCCTTACTAGTTACCTTTAGGGTCGGGCGTGTAGTGAGGAAACTAGAGTGAGAACATGTCCTCACTATAGATCTTTAGTGAGGACATTTTGACATTTGGTGAGGACTTTGCTTCTCACTATAGCCCATTTTTCTTGTACTGACAAGTCTCTAGAGCATTACCTCAATCACAAGTTTATAAGGGAGACATAATTTGAAGCTTTGAAGAAGGAAAAATGAGTGTGTGTGTGTGTGAAAATCGAGCACTCCTACTTACGAATTTCATTTTGCTAAAACTCGTCAGACCCACCATTACAAACAAATTTAATCAATTTATATGGGAATAGATTTTGGGGGATATCGATCAGAAAGAAACCAATGATCAGTTTGATTTCAGTAGGAGAAATCAATTTACAAGGGTTATCGGTTTCAGGGGGTTATCGAAAGAAATCAGAAAGAACCCAATAATTTGTTCGATTTTTGTAGGAGAAATCGATTTACAGGCGGTTATCGATTTCAAGGGACTATCGAAAGAAATTAAAACCTATTTTCGACTATTTTGGCCGTCGATAATACCTTTTTTAAGTAGTGAAACAAGCAAATCATTATTGAGATTTGAGAGTACGTATATCCGCCAAAGACTTTTACTAATTTCCACAAGCATTTTTATAGGAGTTGTTTTTAAGCCAATAGGGAAAGGTATTAGAGTTCTTCGTGAAAATGGAGATAATATCCGCTTGATTAACTTCCTTTTGAGACAATATCAATTAAAAAATGAATGCGGACTTCAACAATATTCGTTGTCCAATTTATGGCTTCAAAAGTGAAATTACTTGTCACCCTTGTTCAATTGTACCTTGGTGACAACGGGTTTGTAGATTTATAGAAAGATGATGGTTATTACCATTGTTTAGACACCTAAGGTTAGAAGTTGTCCACAATGTTTGAATCATCAAATATGCGCCACAAGGGCATATCACCATTCTTAGACTTTGAAGATCTAAGATATTTGAGAGGTTGAAGACAACACCAATTGGGAAGAAATTAAAGAGATGAGAGGTTGTGTTCGGTAATAAGGATGAGAGAGGGAAATAAGAAATAACAAAGAATGACAAAAAAAAATACCCTCACATGATACGCACGTGACGTGATATAGCATTAACATCTAAAATCAAACGGTGTTAATGAGAGAGACCAAAACCAAGCGAAAATGTAAAGTCGAGGGACAATTTCCGAGTTCCTTAGCCTAGGGATGAAAACTGTTCAAATTTACATAGTTCAGGGGCTAAAATGAACTTTAATATCAATGATACAACTTTTAAGACATATACAAAAGAGTAGCCTTCATTTTTGGTTTTAACGTTTGACAATTTCAAAAATATTGTCTCTAAACCTTGAAAACTCGGATTTAGTCCCTTACATTTGTTATTTACTCAGTTTTGGTCCCTTCTTCTAACGGATATTAACTTTTTATGTTAAATCTAATTAAATAAGGGGTATTTTAGTCATTCTTCTGATGACAAAAGTATCCCTCATTTGACTTGGTGATGGATGTTATAATGACTAAAATATCCCATATTTATTTGGGTTTCACGAAAAATTAGTTAAAGCTCGTTAGAATTTACGAAATAACAAACGTGAGGGACGACTCAATCCTCGTTTTTGATGTTTGGGATTATATCAATTGAAATTAACAAAGTTTAGGTATCAAAAGTTAAGTTTAATTATTGTATAAAGATGGAAGGCAACCCCATGCATTTCTCCCTCTCTCCCTCCAATCTCCATTGACACAAACTAGAAATTTCCATTAACGAAAAAGTACTAAATTTTAGGGGGGTGGATAAATTTTCTTATCTTCACTTGCTTCATTGCAAAAACAAAATAC
Organism: Centaurea solstitialis; assembly: GCA_030169165.1. Classification (NCBI taxonomy): domain Eukaryota; kingdom Viridiplantae; phylum Streptophyta; class Magnoliopsida; order Asterales; family Asteraceae; genus Centaurea; species Centaurea solstitialis. The sequence goes on along the minus strand of CM058040.1, from coordinate 9,819,715 downwards.
CCATTTTTTTTCTTTATCTCCCAACTATTTTCTCTCTATTCTCTTCATTTTCTTGAAGAAACCAAAACCTCAAGACAACAACAAAAATGGATGAGCTTTTTTGCAGAGATAACGTCAACCCAGCCCTTTCAATGACTACACAAGTCTCATCCATTTTAATTCTTTCTCACATTTTTCAGATTTTCCTCAAGCCCTTGGGACAACATGCCCCCATTGCTCAGATCCTCGTAAGTATGTCATATGCCCCCATGCACATTCTTCAATAATTTCATATCTTTCTTAGAATTAGTTTTTCTTTTCAATTGCATCCTTTCATATTGGATTAATTGCATGCATTTGGTATTGGAGGTGATGGATAATTAAGATGTTTTAAGTAAAACTATGAATTTTGAATAGAGCCTTTTGTTGTTAAATATTTTTGATGAAATTTAGTTATTTCATCAACAAACTACAATTTCTATGAACTTATTTTAAGAAACTTGACCTAATTTGTAGTAATGTTGTGATTTCTATTTAGTGGTTGAAATTTCGAATTTTTGGTCCTTATAGAAATGCGATTTATTGATATGTATATACATAAATCTCCTTTTGTTGTTCAAAAAAAATTGACATGTATATAGAATTCGATATGCCATTATCCTAGCTTAATTTGTGTTTCAATTGGTAACGATAATATTACTGAAATTTTGGATATAACACGTTAATAATTGTAAGACTTGTTCTCCTAATGATTCCAGGCGGGGTTCATTCTTGGTCCATCGGGCTTATCTAGACAACCACAAATATATAGCTTCTTCTTCGAGAATTTCGTTGTTGACTTCTATGAAAGTCTAGCATTGTTTAGTAGGATCATTATCATGTTCCTCATAGGCCTTGAGACGGATGTATCTTATATATTGCGTCATTGGGCTCCAACTAACATCATTGCCTGTGGCGGTTGTTTGATTTGTTCGGTGTTTGCCACATCCGTTTCCTTTTTTATGTATGATGAGACCGGATCTCGTGGGTCTCGAGTCATTCTAGCCTTGGTCCTTGCTGTAGTTTTAGCTAATTCTGCATCTCCCATTGTGTTTCGATTGGTAGTTGATCTAAAGTTTGCAACCACTGATTTTGGGCGTCTAGCTATATGTTGTTCTTTGATCGCGGACATGTATGCTATGTTTATCTTAATCATAATCACGGGTGCAAAATACAAAGAAACGTTTTCTACGTGGATACTGAAGGGTTTATGTTCTCTTTTGCTGCTCGTGGGCGTCGTTGTTTTCACCACGTACTTGGCTAAATGGCTTAATGACCGAAACAGAAACCGAAAGAATCTCAAGGCCTTGGAGGTAATGTTGATTTGTGTAGTCATTATTTCTACGGCTATGACTCTCGAAAGCATGGGATTTAGTAGCATAATCGCTTGTTTCATTATGGGCTCGATGTTTCCAAGGGGAGGAAAATCAGGTCGAACATTGTTGACGGTCTTAACATACATGGTTTACAACTTTATTTTCCCCATTTACTTTGGCTACACCGGGTTCAGAGCGGATATAACTTATCTCAATGAACTCAAAAGTGTTGGCATCGTTCTCATGGTCATCTTGTTGAGCATTGGTGGCAAGCTCATTGGCACGCTTGTGGCTTGTCATTACTTAAAGACACCCCTAAAAGAAGGCATCCTCCTTGCTTTTCTCTTGAACATGAAGGGGCATGTAGATATTTTGACATTAACCTCAGCTATGCTAAATAATGTAAGTGATTTCTTCTTCTTAACTATTATGATATAAGGCGAAAGTTTGGTTGCAAACTCAAATCTAATTGCGAACGTGGGGACAATCGAGAACATGTCATGTGTCACATTATGCCTAAATAATACAAGATTATTCTGACTGATAGTTATGCATTAATTATTCATGGTGAATAATACAACATTCAGAGTAAATAATATCGAATGTCGTAGTATTCAGTCTGAATATTGAATTATTCATCATGAATAAAGCATGAACATTTAGTTTGAATAATGTTCAACACTAAATAGGACATGTGAGAAGTTTTAATTGGTTTATTGATTGTTTTGAAATTTTAATTGGTCTTTTCTTTCAATGCAGGAAATGAGAAGTTTGATATTCTACAATCTAATGCTTATAGCTATAGTTATTAGTTCCTTAGTGTCATCCATGCTTGTCAGTTTTTTGGTGAAAAGAGAAAGTGAAGCTGTTGGTGTCAAGCACATACCATTGGAATTTCTTAGTCCTATGAAGGAGCTAATTTCACTAGCCTGTGTGCATAGTTCCCACCCTGTAACCACTATGGTTCAGCTCATTGTATCACTCAGAGGATCTGAAGATGTTCCAATTACACCTTACTTGATGCATTTGGTCGAACTTCCCGAGAAATCAGAAGATGATTCACCAAATCATAAGCATCAAGAAGATGAATTTAGCGATGACGAAGACCATGGTGCTGATGACACGGTGGAAATAAACGAGACGGTTGACATTTTCACCGCGGAGACAAATATAGTATTTCATCAAGTTAAAAATGTATCGCCTCATTCGAGGATGTTTGAAGATGTTTGTGAATTGGCAAACGATATATGTGCATCGATCATAATTCTTCCTTTCCACAAACATCAACGAATCGATGGAAAATTGGAGAAAGATAAAGAGGCTATAAGAATAATGAATCAGAAAGTCTTGGACCATGCTCAATGTTCGGTGGCTATTCTTATTGACCGTGGACATAATGCCATAGTTTCACAGGTTGCGGGTTCTGAACCTATACAACCGGTTGCGACATTGTTTTTCGGTGGACCCGACGATCGTGAAGCATTAGGACTTAGTAAACGTCTTAGCACACATGATCATATGAACCTCACCATCATTAGGTTTCTCCCGACATCAAAAAAAGATGCAAATAAGGGTTTGAGTGTTTCCCGCAAGGGAGATGATGTTCTAGTGGCTGCGGTAAATAATGGAACAGAAACTGATGGAGCAGACCGCACCGCCATAGACAATTTTTATCACAGGTAGTTCTAAACTTCTTACATACTTGATGATATATATAGACGAAAGTTCGGTTGCAAACTCAAATTTCATTGCGAACGTGAGGACATCTTAGAGCCTGTCACGTGACGTATTCACTCTGAATAATCATGTATTATATGTTTTTGGGTCTCGGGTTGGGGGTAATGGCCTAGCTGAAGCTCTCGCCCTTGAGTCTCCTCTCTTGCCTTTCAAAAAAAATAATCATGTATTATATATTCACTTTGAACAACGTACACTGAATGTTGTGTTATTTACTCCGAATAATACATGATTATTCAGAGTGAATATGCCACGTGGCGTGCTCTCGGCTTTTCTCACGTTCACAATCAAATTTGAGTTTTCATTTGAACCTGACTTTATTTATTTATATATATATATATATATATAGAGAGAGAGAGAGAGAGGGAGGGAGGTTCATATGAAAAATATAACTTTTTAAGAAAACGCGAGGAGCAATCTCAACCACTCATCTCGGTCAACAAAGGCGGCTTTGACCGTCCCCCCCCCCCTTTAATAATCTCTACCCTCCCATGAATCGCATCAATCATCCGTGATCACATACCGTGAGATGAGTGACTGAGATTGCTCCTCACTTTTTCTTAAATTGACATATTTCTCGTTTGAACCTTCCCCTATATATATATATATATATATATATCGAGGGATTTTCATTTGTGAACCAATATTTTGGTGTGAACTTGTGAACTTAATCCTTTTTTTTTAAGAGGTATCCCAGACCACATTGGGCCCAGACTAATCCTCGGCAATTTTGGGCCGAAGCCCGACTGCTAAAGCATGCAGCCCGGGGTCGAAGCCCCCGTACCTCCAGAATGTGTCCCCAGGGCTCGAACTCGGGTTCACCACTATGTAGTGCCCAAGCCTTACCACTAGGCTATCCTAGTCATCCAAATCATTTTTTGATGGTTAAGATTAATTCCTTGATTTATCTTATTAACCACCCATGATTTTAGGAATTTTCCAGGATTAATCTTGACCATTGATTTTGAATTTGTACGGTTAAGATATGGTTCACAAGTTCACACCAAAATATTGGTTCACAAATAAAAGTCCCTCTCTCTCTCTCTGTCTATATATATATATATATATATAAGGTGTTGATCTATATGAAAAAGAAGTACCAGGATTATTGACCAAATAATACAAGGCAATGCTATGCTATTTCAAGAATTCAGAATTCACCTTGGTTTGAAATGATAATAGATAAAGAAGAATCAAGAATGAGATAAGGCCTGTAAAATAGATAAAGGAGATTGAAAGTAAATGGCACCTATAACTATTTGGTTTGAACAAAGAGAGTATCTATGCAACTATATGGTTGGATTGGGATAATTTGGTCCTAAAACAATAAAAACTAGACCTCTAATTATTCTATTTCCGTGATTTATATCTTCAGCTACGTGACATCCGGCAAAGCAAGATTTGTAGAGAAGTACGTGGACAACGGGGCACAAACTGCAATGGTCTTAAGAGACATAGTCGAGACGTACTCAATGTTCATTGTAGGGAAAGGTGCTGGAAGAGTAGACTCCCTTCTAACTACTGGAATGAGCGACTGGGAAGAGTGTCTCGAGCTTGGTATAGTAGGAGATTTCTTGTCTTCTTCCGAATTCGATAAAGGTGGTTCAGTTTTAGTTATTCAACAACATATACCTTCACAAGGTGACCCTAAAGTTTAGTAGTAAGTGTGAATAGTTCTAAACTAGCCGGTAGAAAATCTCTCATGTGGAAAAGGAAGATATAGATTTGATTAAAGTTCATCAAATGTGGGAATAGGCTAGATGGAGCCTTTATATAACCGCAACCACCCGAAGACCATTGTGGCTACATTTTAGCCCTTGCCTTTTAAGCACGTCGAAGTGGCTCAAATATAGATGTAGATCGTAACATAGATCGCACATATATATTAGTCTTGGTGTACAATTTTAGTTGTTAATGAGAAATGACAAGTTAGGATTTTAAATACGCAACATATATAGAAACCGTAGAGCACAACTATAATTTAATCATTACTAATGGATTTCTTTCGATGATCTCATCCACTCGTGGTTTTTATTTCATTTCAGGTTTCCATACAGGGTTTGATGTAAAATCATTTATCGTGCATGTTATTGTGTCATATTGCTTAAACTTTTTGATTTCTAATTGTTATTTATGATTGAATGAATGAGTCAATGAGGACTTGGTCCATCTTGATGTAGTTAAAGTTAGTTAGGAATGCAACACCCATCATGTATAATAATGCAATAAAAATTTTAAGCAATACCAAATAAATAGAGAAATGATAATTTATCTTAATGTTGCAAGATAGATTTTTCACTGATAAATCCTTAGATGAAAACTAGAGGCACACACACAAAAACCAATGTCCTACATATGTACTTTCTTATTGATTCTTGATTATATATTTTATTTTGATGTATTAAACAAATTATGGTGGTCACTTCTTATACATATTATATATATTTTTTGTAGCAAGAAACCAAGAGACTCTTCTTATATTATAAGATTCCATATTAATATAAGTTATAACTAATTAACAAGTAGAATCAACTATGGTACATATAATAGATCCTATACAACTCGGGACTTACTGGTTCTCTTTGTATAAGGCCCCAAAGGTAGTTCTTAACCAGCTAGAAGGTTTGAGACGAAAATTCTTTTGGGGTGGTTCAACAAACACCAAGAAGATCTGCTGGACGGCTTGGGAGAAAGTTGTGCGAGATAAGCAATGTGGCGGGTTGGGTATCGGCAGCTTACACGCACTCAACCTTGCGCTTCTCATGAAATGGCGATGGCGTGAAAAGGTTGAATCAAACGCAACTTGGAACAAGGTGATTAAGAGCTGTAATCGCAGAGGGAGTTCTGGTAGACCAACTAATAACAACGGTGGGACTTGGAACTCGATTATTGGGGTGGAAAAGGACCTTACGGAGCTGGGTATAAATGTGGGCAATTTCCTGAAACCAATGGAGGATGGTTCTGGATGGGTCTGGGAGTTGGATCCGAGTAAGGAGTATACGGTGAAATCGATGAGAAGGCTTATTGATAGCGTGATGCTCCCCCTGGCAGAGGTGAAAACTGAGTGGCTACGGTGGATTCCGAACAGATGTAATATCTTTCTTTGGCGGGTTTTGTCCAATCGGTTACCTACACGCGACAACCTTCAAAAGCGTGGTGTGGTGATGGCTACGGTGGACTGCCCTCTCTGTCACTCTGGGACGGAATGCATAAATCACCTGATGATTTTGTGCTCTACGGCGAAGTTGGTTAACGCTCATATGGCAAAGTGGGTGGAATGGTGGCCGGCAAACATGCTGGTTGTTGAGGATCTTTGGGAAGGAATTCGGCAAGCAGGTAAAAAGGGCAAACAGGGGGATACTTACAAAGTAATCGGTGCGGCGTATCTCAACACGATGTGGAAGACGAGAAACAGCAACGTGTTTAACGGGAGATCAAGAAGGAGACTGAAATTGTTAAGGAAATCCAAACCGCGGCTTTTAATTGGATAAGATGTCGGTCTCATGGTGGTAAGTTTCTTAGTTGGGAAAAGTGGTTATGTAACCCGGCTTTGGCCGTTGACTCTTGTATCGCTCTAGCTTCTCGCTAGTTTTAATAAATTCCTGCTTTGCCGTTCAAAAAAAAAGCATAATGCTTGATATTCTCCAAATAATTATACTCTTGTCCTGTAATTGTATAAAAAATTGGGTGACAGGTTGTAAACAACTTTCATCATGGTTTTGGTCGAGTTATTTGCATGACGTTGCTATATTAAGCTCCAAAAATTATAAACAATTAATATATTGGGAAGATAGGATGGCTTTTAATTTGGATTTTATGTTTTTGGAGTTTAAGAACCATTCATTCATTTCTGAGTTTAATGAATATGACATTTAATTACTTAACGTATAGCAATGATGATGGGGTGAACCTTTGTTGGGTTCCTAATGGAAAAGACACAAGTGAAAGCTCCATTTTTGTAAGTTAGTCTCAGATTAGTATGTTCATAGTTCCAGGTACTAAGTTTTCTTTAACAAGAGAATTTTACATTCCTATTATAATTCTATGTTTCTTGATTTTACAGCAAGCCAAATTTTTTGATTGTCTGGTCCTTGATTAACTAAAAACTAATAAGTTGGAGTTCAAAAAGCAATCCCAAACACCCTCTTAATTATTGAAATGAGATGATATACTTTTCTTAATGGAAAAGCGATACTCGAGTTTGTAACGGGAAAGTAATGTTTTGAATGGATCATTCAACGTTTCAACAATATGTTGTATGCATGCAAAAAAAACATATTGTTGGGTTCGGATTTATGGGTCCAGGTTCCAGCATTTGCTGTATGATTGAGGGTACTACACTGAAAGAGGCATAGGCTGAAGACTGACATTCGATTCGAGGTTGAGGTCAAGGACTTGGTCTATAAAGATTAAGGATGGTACATTGGATACTAGAGATTTCCTTTTTCCTAGTGGATAAACCCTTTGATCATAACACTTGGTATCAAAGCAAGTTTCGAGTTGGAATCCCTTTACGCATTAGACATGCATACTATACTGAAAAAGGTATAGGCTAACAGCTTATGCCAGGAGGGAGGAATATAATGTTGGGTCCTAATTTATTGGTGATACCTTTACCCACGACAGACTTTCACATATATTTAACATTTTTAATTAGTGATCCATCGATATGTTTTGTAGTTGTACCCGGTGTCATTAATTTATACTAGTTGAGGAGGGTAAGGTCAAATGATTCAAACAAAAGAGGTCATAAATCAATTAATTTTGGACTTCGGTAACCAATTAATTTTAACGGTAACCCCAATGGGGCAGCTTACCGGTTAAGGCTTGGTGTTGGGGAAAAACCCGCTCAAGTTCGAATCCGAGGGTGAGCAACCAGGGGCCACTGAGTATTAATCCCAGAGGAGCATGCTTTAGCTCTCGGTAAAAATTACCAAGGATGTAGTCTGGACGGGCAAACCCAGGTGAACCTTATCAAAAATAAATAAATTAACGGTTCCCTCATAATCGCTTTTTTTAACCAATTAATTCTAAAAATATATATGAAAAATTAAATGTTTGTTACACGAAAAACATAATTTATGAATAGGAATGTGTTATCAATTATATATTTGGATACATATTGGTCTATTGTAATTTAATAATAAAATACTTTTTTATTAAATCGGTCATCAAATCAAATATTTACATTTTTTAACACCTAAAGTATCTTGTAAGGAATCCTAAACGGTTTTTAACAAATTTCATGAAGATGCATAGTTCTTGTCTCCACATTGTCACACAAAATTACCTTTTTGCCATGCATTTGCATGAACGAAGCATATTTTAGCAACAAAAACTAGTATTTGAAGAAAACAACCCAAATTAAATATTACCAAAACCCGACCACAATTTCCATGTAATCTAGACAATGACTTTTTTAACATATTGCCATCATCTACCTTCTTGTTCTTACTATAAATACCTCAAAGCTCATAAGTGATCATCGATCGATCATTATATATTGGATCGTGTCTTATATAATTTCAGCCATGAAGGGTGGAAATACAATTGTTTTTCTATGTGCACTAATGGTTGCAACCATGATGAAGATGGCTACGGGAAACGCGGGCCATGGAGCTCTTTTCCTCTTTGGAGATTCGCTACTGGATGTCGGAACTAATAACCACTTCAATGATAGCAGTGCGAGGGCTGATCACCAATATTATGGCATCGATTATCCTCATTCTAAAGCAACAGGAAGGTTTAGTAATGGCTACAATAGTGCCGACTTAATTGGTACGTAAATGCACTCCTACCTACTATTTTCATTCTCACGCGCGTATCAGTATCAGTAATTACTTTTAATATTTTTATGCATGATATGACATGATTCTAACGTAAAAGGGGATGCATTTAGAATTCCCCTTGCATCGACTATGAAGTTAATTTCATGTCAACTTCTTTTTTCTTTTTTTTTCTTTTCATGGTTCACTCGCTGGAGCTAATGATATAAGCAACAAAATTCTCATCATTGAAAAAAATTGTGCAACGGAGTTCCACTAACGTAGCAATGAACTCGAGATCAAGACCTAAAACTCGATTTCATCAACTGAAAATTGGTGTTTTTAACTGGTTTGTTGATGTGCGCATGCAGCTTGGTTTCTGACTAACTTTGCTTTGAGTCCGCCACCTTTTCTCTCACTCGCTGATCACTCGGCTCATACTTTCCTGCAAGAGATATTCAAAGGCGCAAACTTTGCTTCTGCGGGATCTGGAATTTTAATCGACACTGGACATGACAAATACGCAAGTCTCCCATCCTAATTAATTAATGATCACGTAAAGGATGACTAGAATGTCTAAGTGTCCTTATAAAATACTTTATATAATATAAGTTTACATAATCAGAATAAATGTTTTATCTAAAAGCGTTACAACAAGTTTATACAACGTTTTTTTGCGTTTTAACAAGCTTTTTATATGACATCTTTACAATAAAGCGTCTTACTAGCTACTATTTTTAGATGTGGCCTACAAACTCATATTTTTTGTAGGATTCATTTTGAAATAGTGGTGACGTATAGAATAGCTAATGCGTTGATTTGTTTTAAAAGCATCCTAAAAGTCTTGTTAGAACGTCTAAAAGCATTCTATAAAATTATTGTAATACTTTTAGACAGTGCGCTTTTTATTTTGTTCTGATAAACGTAAGTCTTGTATAATGTATTTTATTAAATTGCGTACACATTTTAGGCGTCCTAATCAAAAATCATATTTATTGTAGTGACAATATTCACAGCTGAAAAAACAAAGTTCTCAAAACGTATATACTTTCGTTAAATAGTTTTAGGCTGTATTTGGTAAAATTAAGCTAGCAAGCTAGCTTATAAGTTGGTACACGTTTGGAAGGACTATAAGCTAGCTTATTGGTACGCTAGTTGGAGTAACATTTCAGAACCTTAGTGTTTTGAATCTGTTAGAATTAAACTTGTTTAGCAATTTAACAGGGACATGTTGTGTCTCTATGGGAGCAAATCCAACAATTTTCGACCGTTCGTGCGAATATCACAGAGGTTTTAGGTTCGCACACGGCTGATATCTTCCTCGCTATGTCGACGTATATTATTAGCGTTGGCAGCAACGACTTCTTCGAACACCAAGGGGCCATTTATTCAAATCTAACCAAACCCGAGTACCTCATTGCCAATCTCACAACCACCTATTCCATGCAGTTACAGGTTTCTTGAATCTTGATTTTGTAAAGAAAGAAAAGATGTTCATTAAGTTTTACCATATATCATCAATCATTCATAACTCCTACTCACTTTCATTTTCTTCTCTACGTAAATATTTGGCAGAACTTGTATGATCTTGGAGCTAGAAAATTCGCAATAATAGGAATTCCGCCACTTGGTTGTTGTCCGATAGAACGATACCTCAATCAAACATCATTCTACGGCGGAGGTGGTTGTGTGGGGGCATGAATGACCTTGCGCAAGCTTTCCACGCATCAACCGAGGCGCTCTTGCAAAATTTCAGCGCGACAAACCAAGGTGTCTTCTACTCCCTTGGGAACACCTATAACACCATCATGGATTTCATCGACAATCCTCGTGCAAACGGTACTACCTTTCTCAAGACATGTTAATATATGTTCAATAACAGCATCTTGATTCTTGACATTATGGAAATTGACATTCAAGAATATATATAATATATTTGGTAACGATTTTTTTTAGGGTTTGAAGTAGTAGATACTGCTTGCTGCGGAAATGGGACATTTAACGCGGAAAAGAAGTGTGAAAGGGGAGCAAAGCTTTGCACAAATCGCGACGAGTACTTGTTTTGGGACGAGTTTCACCCAACTCAGGCTGCTTCCCGACGGGCAGCTCTTACGTTGGTTTTTGCTGAGGGACCGGAGTTTGTGACGCCGATGAATTTTAGCAGTTTGGCTAAGGTGTCCGCTTATGTGTAAGTAGCATGGTTCGTTTGATGTTTGGTGAAGGGATCGATCGAATCGATGCGTGATCATTCAACTCTGGTAAATAATTCCTTGAGGTTAAACAACCATTGGCGAGGATAATAAAAATGGGTAGCAAGATTGTTTTATCATAATGTATCCATCCATGGATCAAAACATAAACTTGTTCAATAATTGTAATGGAACTACGAAATTTTCTACTAGCTCAAGATATATGTAACTTAGATCAAAATGTCAACTAGTCTATTTCCTAATAAAGCAAATACAAATTATTGAAAAATAATACCAAAATGGAAATGAATTGCTATATCGTATAATGATTAAATTGTCGGATCAAATGTCTCATGACACGAGTTATTTTTATTTTTCTTGGAACTTGGCCTTTGCCTTTTACTTTTGACTTTGGCTATATATTAGATGATTATAGTAAATTATTGGGTCATTTGGTGTAATAGGATTCACAAAAAATAAAAATAAAGGGTTAGATGGTTGATCACCTAAAATACTGAGTTATGAGATGCGGTGGATATTCGTATAAATTAACTAGAACTTAAGATGCCGTGATTGCTTATAATGAAGATGTTAACGTAAGTGTTTATACTACTCAACATAAGATAAGCAACCATGTTACACTCAACATTAGTCTACGCTATGAGTGTAACCAGGGGCGGATCTACATACAATCTAACGGGGTCCCGTGCACCCACTCAATTAATTACCGTAAAGGGAAAAAATATAGGCTCCGGAAAAGTGCACCCACTTAATTTTATAGGTGCCCTAAAATGATTTGAAACTGAAATGATAACTGTGAGTAAGCGGTTGGCAGAGTGGCTCAAAGCCTTAATTTTAAGCTTTCCAGTGGTCTTGGGTTCGATGCTTTTCACACATAGAAAGTCTATATTATTTTCAGAAGGGTGTTTAAATTATTTTCGGAAGGGTCTTTAAATAACATTAAATACTCTTAATCTTTTTCATTAACATTTCTTTGGTGTCCTAAATTTTTTTGGAAGGCTTTTTGGTGTCATATTTTATTTTTCATTCTAAAATCACTTTCAAAAGAAGCGTCCTTAAATACTCTTAATATTTTAATTAACTTTTTCAAAAATATAAGTTCTTCTTAGTGATTAGTTTTAAATTTGTAATTTGATAATTTAGTTACTGATTTAATTGTTGGTGCTAAATTTTTTAGTTAATTTTGATATGCAAAACATGTCATTTAATAAGTAATAGTAAGAGTTCTACATAAACGAAATTGAAAACTTAAAAAAGAAATAGAGAACAAATCAACATCAAATATTATAAATTGAATTTTTTTTTCTGAAAACAACCAAAAATGAACAAAAATAATTTTTTTTAAGACGAAATTTAGCTAAAAACATGTCATGCGTAAGTTGTGGTCGTGTGTTTTTCTCAAAAGATCAAGGTTGATTCAAATTAAAGAAATATGTTATTATCGAAATCAATATAATTGATTTTTCCTCGTGTCAAACCGTGTCACTATATCAAACACATAACCTCTTGAGAGTTTGATCCACCTTAAAGGTGCACCCACTCAAAAGATTTCCTGCGTCCGCCACTGAGTGTAACATGGTTGCTTATCTAGTTCATGGTTCTACAGATATTATTTTAGAAGGATATATTGGAACAAATGATATACAGAGAAATATTTTACAAAAGGCAAATAATGAAGATGATGTTAATGCACATTGTTTTGAACCATTGCTTGATATTGATGCTTGTACTGTAAATAAGAAAAAGTGATTTATCAAAATATATGATACTGTTAGACCCTACTTTGAGGTTGTGAAGAAGTCAATGGTCTATCCAGTATTTTCCTTATTCTAGTATTTAGCTTTAGTTTATGTTTGCCCTCTTTTGTAAAGAGTCATAGACTCTAAGGGCTTGTATTGTAATTTACTTTAACCTAGTGCTATATAAGCAATGCTATAGCCTAGGGTTTGTTAGACTTGTTGGTAGCCTACTTTATGTTATGAGAAGCAATCCCAAGAAATTCTCTTATTCTCTTGTCTTCTCCATCACTTTCACCAACATTCTCATTAACTAGTTGCTCATCATTGTTCACATATTCACTAGTTTTCTCTCCATCTATCATTCTCTACTATCTGGGATTCACATTTGGTATCAGAGCTCAACCTTTGGTGGATTTCTAGGAGGTTTTTGCATTCAAAATGGTTTGAAATGGGTTTTTGAAAAAGCTTGAGTTTTACTATTTTTGCTCCTTTTGAGCCTCAAATCTACTCATATATTATTGTTTTTAAGTGATAAGTGATTTCAAAAGGTTTGTACACTTGTTTTGCACAAATTGGGTCATTTTTCACTGATTTAAGAAGTGGTTTTTGATGTTTTTGAGCTGTTTTTCGGAGCTTCTGGTCTGTTTACCCGAATCGGGATTTTTGAACTGATTCATCAGCTCAGAAAACCCGAATCGGGCAAGTGAACCAAAACCCGAATCGGGTACACACGTTCCCCGAATCAGGAAAACTTCGGTTTCCCGAATCGGGTAACGAGTTTCCCGAACCGGGTTGCTCAAATTTGGTCCGAGTCGGGTTTACCACTTACCCGAATCGGGAGTTGTAGTGTTCATCCAATTCGGGTTTTGTCTATTCCCGAATCGGGAATCTTCATTACCCGAATCGGGTTTCTTGGCCAGATCTGAACCGGGAATCTCACGATCCCAAATCAGGTCTCGCACTCTTTGACTCGGAAATTTTCAATTTTCGTCTCAAATCCGACACTTGGCCATTTTTCTAAAATTTCAAACTTTTCAAGGCTATTTGTGTCACGAGTGCTCGCCTGAACAGTCTTTTTCAAAAGCTTTTTCCTAACCCTAGTTATTCACTCGAAGGGGATTGTTCTTAAGAGGATATGATGTCGAGAGAAATCGTAAGCATGGGGTCTGAATCTCGCCCCCCAGTGCTAGTCATGGGAGAGTATGCTCAATGGAAATTGAGGATGATCCATTTTCTCGATCAGCTTGATAGAAACCTGATGAAATCAATCAGAGAAGGTCCAGTAAGACCTACAGTCACCGTTGCAGAAGTACCGGAAACCGACACCTGCCCGCTCCTACCCTCGTACACAGTGGAAAAACCATATCACTTGTACAACCAAGAACAACGTGCACGTCATGAGATTGACAAACGTGCAATGTCTCTTCTCATCATGTCTCTCCCAAATGACATGTATTCCCGCGTCGACAGCTTCGACAATGCTAGGGATATCTGGAATGAAATAGAACAGCAAATGCAGGGGGAGACACTGCTTCAGAATTCCAAAAGGAATCTGCCATGAATGCCTACGAAGGGTTTCATGCGAGAGAAGGCGAACAGCTGCACGACTCATACCAACGCTTGAACTCCCTAGTCAACGATCTTCGTCGACTAAAGGTTGAGAAGTCGCGTTACGAGGTGAACGTGAAGTTCTTGAAGAACTTAAACCCTGAATGGCGAAACTTGGCCATTAACATTCAGTTGAGTAGGAACCTTGGACACATGGGACTTCATGACCTGTTCAGTATGATGGTTCAACATGAGGAATACATCACCGGCAACAAACCAAGGAAAGCAATTGACCCTCTTGCACTGGCTGCCGTGCACCATGGAGGATCAAACTTACCGGTGAATCCCTACCCGGAAGAACACTACCAAGACTACCACTATGATGTGAGCCAAGACTACTATCAACACAGTGACAACTTTAATGATCCGACGATCATCACTGTCACTGATGAGGAACTTCACAACATGAATGAGTCCCTTGCATTGATCTCACACAAGATGCAACGATTAACTGCTAATCGGGATTCAACCGTTCAAGCTCTCATGGTGGAAATCGTTTTGGTCCGGGAAGAAGTGGACATCAGTCATTTGATCAAGGAAGAGGTCACTACTCACAAGGAGGGAGGTATCAGTCATCTGATCGCGGAAGAGGTGGTCGTGGAAGATTCGGGAACAACTTCAGGCGTGACATCACGTACTTGGACTACCCAGAAGGCTCGGGAAATGGAAACAACTATCAAGGCAACCATCAGGGATCTGGATATAATCAGCATGGCTCAAACTACAACCATCAAGGCAGTGGATACGGACAAACCTTCTCTGGGAAAGGTTATGAAGGAAAGAACGGTGTTGGATATGATGATGGAAGGTTTAATCATCATTCAGGAAGCTTTGAACAAGGAAGGATCGGTGGAGCAGATCAGCACAATCATGGTGGAAACTTCAATGGCGGAAGTCACCCCAAGCAACCTCCACATGGCAAGGGTGTTCAGATCAGTGAACAGCAGTCGGGAACAAGCAGTACTCAAGTCCAGAATCCTCAACCCATGTCATCATCTCAAGGAAAGTCTAATGGCCACGGGCCTACCTGCTTCAAGTGCGGGGCACCTGGCCATTATGCAAAAGACTGCAAAGTGGTGTACAAGGATGCCGCTTACTTTGAGAAGAAGGCCGCTCTTATGAGAAAGAAAGAGAAGGGCGTGGCCTTGCTAGTTGATGAAGAAAACTGGGTTTGCGAGGAGGAGAGTTCAGATGAGGAGGATCATATGGTCGGTGGACCGTGTTTGATGGCTGACTTCGAGGCGCCGGATAGTAGCAACACCGAAGTGGTCGACTTTGATGCTGAAACCGGCCTGCAATACAACAACGACGCTTTCGAGGTATCCTCTACTCCCGATATATCTGATTGCACATCCATGTTGGAATATAAAATTTGTGCACTTGAGAATGAACTCCAAACGGAAAGAATTCTCGTCACGAAATTCAGAACCGACAGTGCGGTGTATAAGAGCTCCTACGAGGACTTGTTGATTAGTTATAATAGTGAAACTCTCGAGTCTAGCATCAGAGAAACCTATCTTGTGAACAAACTGTTGTCCCTTAATACATCTCACGACGAACTGAAAAGTAGTCATGGAGAACTCGAGCTCAAATTTAAATTACTTTCGGAAGAAAGAACCAAACTGTTTTCAAAAATCAAAGAGCTTGAAGACAACAATCTCAAGAGGGGTCAATCTGAACAGACTCTTCATATTCTCACTGCTCATGCCAACAATAATCCTTTCTATCATGCTAAACCTGGTCTAGGACACTCAGACAGGAACATCCTAGATAAAGCACCGTCACATCTGTATACCTTTGAGAACATGTCTGCTTCCAAGCCCAAGCCTGATTTTGTAGGAGGACTCACCACTGAGGAATTTGTTAGACAGTCTGTGACCTTTAGTGAAGTAATTAACGGAGAAATCATAACTAGGACCACTAGTCTGTCTGATAATATCTCCAATAGTCCTCCCACCAGTCCCACTCCCATAGGACCTATCTTCACTCCAGCTAAGGACCCTAGGAATACCAACTCAGACTGGGAAAGCATCAAAGCCAGAACTCCTAAGGTAGCGATGCCTCCCATAGACTATTCCAACCTGAACTCAAGCTATGACTCTAGGGAGATGGAATTATCAGAGGATGTCTTAGTTATCCCCCCAAAGGATGTTTCCGCAACTAAGAGTCCGGACCTAGTCAAGCTGGAGAAGGAGATTTTTGAGCTTAGGTTGAAGGCCATGGACTTAGATGCCTGTCAACATCAGATTCTGAATCTAAGAGCGATTGTCTCAGAAAAGGACACATTGGTTCTCACACTTGAAAAGGACCTTCTTGAGGCTAATGCTGAGAGAATTAGGCTTTCTTCAGAGTGTGAAACTGCAACCTCCTCTTTTACTATCTTCAAAACGAAGGTTGCAGATCTTCAAACTCTATACGTCCTCACAGACATTCACCTTGAATTAACAAAAGAACTTTTTCATGAAGAGAGAATTAAGTATCGCCAATCTTTATCCAACCAACTGGTGTCCAATTCCCTTTTGAAAAAGAAAGTCCTTGATTTTGAAAACCTTTGCTCGATAGAGTCAGATGATGATGAGACTGTCCTTAGCTCACACCATAGGATCAGTGAACCTAAGACCGTCCAAGACCCCACTGTTGAATACAATCTTAAGATATTCTTGGATGAGGGTGATGATCCTTCCGGATTCGTTCCTAAGAAAAGGGTAAGCGTTCCAACCAAACCCGATGAGCCCACTGTTACACCTGCATCCAGTTGTGAGATAAACAAACCCGCGGGTGAAAAATGTGTTGGTACTGACAAAGGGAAGTCAGTTAAGCCTCACGCACCCAAAGGTCTCCAGAACAAGAATTCCAAATCTACTGATGCTTGTGTCTCAGCCAAACCCATAAAAAGTCTTGAGCTCAATTCAAGCTCCTTTGAAGTGGGTGAGAACTCTCGGGCCAAACCTAATCAAAAACAACCTTTTAATTCCACAAAACCTAATTTTCAAAAACCGTCATCTGGAAAAGGTGGTAAATCCATTTCACACAAACCGTCCTCTAACTCACACATTGCTTCTAATGCAGTTGGGAGGAAAGAAGATGGTGGACAGAATGTGAAGCCACCAAGAAAGGATCAAGGAAGGAACAACCCCTTTTCTGCTTTCCCTAAGAGGCGTGGCCCTGTTCGTGCGGATCTAGGTCATGCCCCACCTAGTGTAGGATTTGATTCAAACTTGTCTGTAACCCGTAATGGGAATTTGAACAATGTTTTTGCTACTTTTAGGAATGACATGTGCACTATGTTTGACAATCTCTTGCGCTTTGGTGTGGCTAGTTCTTTAAATGCTCATAATTTGAATGCCAAGTCTCATAAGAGACGAAGGAGGCGAAGAGGAACCTCTAAAACCTCCTCCTCAGTACAGTCCCCTATGCCTAAGGAGCAATCCGAAAAGGAGACTGCACCGAGTGTTTTACCTGCTTCATCTAACCCTAAGGAACCCATTGGGCAATGGGTCCCTAAACAAGCTTAATCCTTTTGCAGGTCAGTCATGTGTGGTACATAGATTCAGGAGCCCATCGACACATGACTGGTCATCGGTCCTTCCTTTTTGACTTCGTTGAAAAGTTTGAGGGATACGTCAAGATGGCTGATTCAAGACCTAAAAGGATAGAGGGGTATGGAAGTATCACAGATGGGAAGTATATAATCAAGCAGGTGAGGTATGTGAGGGGTTTGGCTTACAACATGTTCAGCTCAAGCCAGTTTTGTGACAATGGCTACTGGTGCAAACAATTCATGTACGGAGCTACGGTGAACACGGAAGATGAGGATCCCGTTCTAGTTGCACGCAGAACTGGGAATCTGTACACCACCGTCTTCAGATGCATTCCCCAATCACATCCTCAGTTTGAAGATCTATCACAACCAGACAACAAAATCTTTTTGCTCGCGAAAGCTACCAAGGCGGACAGTTGGTTATGGCATCAACGGCTATGTCATCAGAACTTCAAAGACATGAACAAGCTGGTTTCAAGAGGCTTGGTCAGTGGACTTCCCGAGACACGCCTTTCCAAGGACACACTTTGTCCTGCATGCGCGTTAGGGAAAATGAAGAGAAGTTCTCATCCTCCCAAGTTGGAAACTAACTGTCGAAGTCCACTCGACATGATCCACATGGATCTATGTGGGCCGATGAGGATTGAAAGTCTAGCAAGAAAGAAATACATGCTAGTCATGGTTGACGAATTCTCTCGGTTCACTTGGCTTGAATTTCTTCGTGCCAAATCTGATGTTGCAGATCGAATCATTGCCTTCATCAAATGGATCCAAGTTTCCTTGAATCTAAAGGTGAAGAAGTTGAGGAGCGACAACGGAACCGAATTTCGCAACTCGAAGTTGCAATCCTTCCTTGAACATGTGGGGATCTCTCACAACTTTTCAGCCGTACGTACCCCTCAACAAAACGGGGTAGTGGAAAGGAAGAATCGGACGTTAGTCGAAGCAGCAAGATCCATGATGGCCCACTCCGGCGTTCTAAAATCATTTTGGGCCGAAGCAGTAGCAACAGCATGCTACATGCAAAACCGCACTCTCATCGTCAAGCGAACCGGAAAGACAGCTTATGAGATGATCGAGAAGCGCAAGCCGGACATCAAGCATCTACGGGTATTTGGTTGTAAGTGTTATATTTTGAATGACCGGGACGATTTGGGAAAGTTTGATCCCAAGGCTGATGAGTCTATCTTCATAGGATACTCACCACACTCAAAGGCCTATCGGGTTTACAACAAACGATCCCAAACCATCCTGGAAAGTACCAATGTAGATTTCTCTGAAACCGAAACTCTCTCTGATGCTAGCTCTAGTAATCCTGATGCTATTCTGCCTGACTTGCCTAATGCACCACCGCACACAGATTTTAGACCTAACACCTTTGATTCAAATTTTATAGATCCTTCAGACTATGATTTGCAGATCTTAACTGGTCCGATCATCGTGCCTGCTGCACCTGGAAACTCCACGACGTCTGTATCGTCCGATGCTTTCGTGACGGAAAGCACATCTGAGGCTACTACTTCCGCTCAGAATACGACTACAGAACCAGTGGTCTCACCACCTCAGAATTCATCTAACGAGCAACCTTCAGAAGCTTCATAAGAACCCGTTGTAGCACAGAATTCCACACCTGTCCGTGCTCCGGTCACTGAAGCCGCTCCGCGACCATCTCCAAAAACCTCTCAAAGATCGTATGCTCAAGTGGTTCGGGAGCCCAGACTGGAAGTTGTTCTGAATATTGAGCCACTGGGAAGGAATGCAGGTGGTCCTTCCGGAGGAATCCAGTCAAGCAACTTCGTCATGCAAGATGAGAACGACGCCACGAACAATCAAGAGTCCTATGTCACTCTTCCTCACTCAAGAAAGTGGTCAAGAAGTCATCCTCCATCCCAGATCATCGGGAGTCCATCTCGGAATGTCCAGACTCGATCATCAAAGAAATCCGACAACTTAGGTCTCTTCGCCTGTTTCTTAAGCGAATTTGAGCCGTCGGAAATCGATCAAGCTCTGTCAGACCCGGACTGGGTAAGAGCCATGCAAGACGAATTGGCAGAGTTTGAAAGGAACAAGGTTTGGCGTCTGGTAAAACGACCATGGGGGAAGTCCATCATCGGCTTAAAATGGATTTTCCGGAACAAAAAGGATGAAAACAACCTTGTTATTCGCAACAAGGCTCGTTTAGTCGCCAAGGGATTTCGCCAACAAGAGGGTATCGATTACGACGAGACATTTGCGCCGGTTGCAAGAATAGAAGCCATACGGATCTTTCTCGCGTACGCCGCTCACAAAAATATGATGGTTTACCAAATGGACGTCAAGTGTGCGTTCCTGAATGGTGTCCTTCATGAGGAGGTGTATGTTGAACAACCCGAGGGGTTTGTAGATCCGAGGTTTCCCAACCATGTTTATGCGTTAGACAAGGCACTTTATGGTCTCAAGCAAGCTCCACGAGCATGGTATGAAACTCTTACTATCTATTTGCTAGGAGCTGGCTACAAGAAAGGTACAATCGACCCCACCTTATTCCTTCGTAAATCAGGTGATGATTTAATTATCGTACAGATATACGTGGATGACATCATCTTTGCATCTACAAAGTCTGAGTTGTGCAAAGAGTTTGAGCACACTATGAAATCACAATTTCAAATGAGTATGATGGGTGAATTGACATTCTTTTTGGGACTTCAAGTCCGTCAGTGCCCTGAAGGCATTTTCATAAACCAATCAAAATATGTTCACGATTTATTAAAACGTTTTGATGTGGGTGGCTCAAACTCTGCTGCTACAACCGATGTCCAAATCATTTCAAATGGACGCCGACTTGTCTAGCAAGCCGGTAGATCTAAAGAAATATCGGGCAATGATTGGTTCCTTGCTATACCTCACGGCTAGTAGACCTGACATTGTATTCTCCACGGGTGTCTATGCTCGTTATCAGTGCGACCCGCGTGATTCACACCTTAAGGCTGTGAAGAGAATCCTTAGGTACCTGAAGGGCACGCCAGACTTTGGCCTTTGGTACCCAAAGGGTTCTAGTTTTGAGCTAATTGGCTATACAGATTCTGATCATGCAGGTTGCAAGTTGGACAGGAAGAGCACATCCGGAGCCTGCCAGTTCCTCGGGAACAAGTTGGTGAGTTGGTCGTCACGTAAACAGAACTGTGTGTCTCTTTCCACGGCCGAAGCTGAATACATCGCTGCCGCGTGTTGTTGCTCACAAGTTCTATGGATGAAAACCCAACTGGCGGACTTCGGATACACCATGAACCAGATTCCAATCTACTGCGACTCTCAAAGTGCCATTCAGATCACCGCAAATCCAGTTCAGCACTCCAAAACAAAGCATATCGACATCCGATACCACTTCATCAAGGATCATGTCGAAAAAGGTAATATTGAACTGTATTTTGTGGAAAGTGATCTTCAGCTTGCTGATTTGTTCACTAAGGCCTTTGATGAGAAACACCATTTCTTCCTTCTAAGCAAGTTAGGAATGTTAGACCTCCCGCCTAAAGTCTAGGGGGAGCTGGGGATCTGTTAGGATGCATGTGTGTAGGGGGAGACTTAGCTATATAGCATCCTTCGAGGGGGAGTGTCTAAATACTCATATGTTTGCTTGTGCTAACGTTCTCGGATCCACACTACAATGGATACCATCCGGGACTTTGTTTTGTAGGTGTGGACCATAACAACGACTTCTGATTAAATCAGATCAGGACTCGCGCTAAATCCGATACCGGGGTGAAACAGTTAATACCCGATGAAAACATATCCAGGTTAGTCGTTACGTTGAGGTCTAGGGACTGAACTTGTGCATTTTTGTGAACTTGCAAGTTCAGGGGGTGGATGTGACAGATTTCTGAACTTACAAGTTCGGGGACCTAATCTGCCACTTTCTGATACTTAAGTTCAAGGGCTGATTTTGAAAATTCTCTAAAACTCAAGTTCAGGGACTCGTTTTGCAACTTTCGCGAAACTTGTAGTCCAGGGGGTGTTTGTGCCATTTTTGAAAGTTGAGAGTGAAAAGAGGGTTCACTTATCCTTAAATAGATAAGTTGACTCCCCTGATATTTAAAAAGGATTTTTGTCCTTTTCTATTTCTTATACTTTCAAAACAAGAAATCAGTTTTTCAAACTCTCTCTCTCTCATTCACGAACCGCCAAACTCTCCATCCCGCTTCCGGTCACTTTTCCGGCAATCCCGATCTCCGTTCTTCGATCCGACTACTTCCAGACGATCACGGTAAGATTTCGGACACTTTGATACTAGTATTAACACGTATCCATTACGTTTCTTGTCCGAATCGAAGCCTAAAGCTTCTTGGATAAACCCGAAACCCAAACTCTTTGGAATGGGTTTTCGGGACGTCCAATCGGTCGTTTTGTGTTCATAATCTAGTTTAGAACTAAAATGTAGCATATTGTACTAGTTTACATGAACAAAATCAGTGTTTTTGATCATTTTTGGAGCTTGGAAAACCGACAGTCGTCGGCTGTTCTTGAAGCCCGAATCGGGTGTTCATAATACCCGAATCGGGTATCTTGAATGTCCTTTGAATGTTCATAATACCCGAATCGGGTATCTTGAATGTCCTTTGAATGTTCATAATACCCGATTCGGGTATCTTGAATGTTCTCGTTAGTGTATAAGTCCCGATTCGGGAAACCTAATAACCTGACTCGGGTATTCGGGTTTCCCGCATCGATCCATCGTGGAACCCTAGTTTTCTCGTCTTCAAATTCCCGATCCGGGGAACATGGTTAACCCGATTCGGGTATCCAAGTTTCCCGCATCCAGTGTGAGGGTGGACTTTTTGAACTCATTTCAAATTTGTGCTAAGTGTTTAAAACCTTCTTTACCGATTCGGGTATACTTAAAACCCGAATCGGGTTTCTTAAGGAAATCCAAAAATTTTTCTAAGTTATATACTCTTTACCGATTCGGGTATTCTCCATTCCCGAATCGGGTTTCTTGAGGAAATTCATATCTCAATTGATCTCCTTTCCCGACTCGGGAAACTGAGTAACCCGATTCGGGTACTCGTGTTTCTCGACTCGCGTTGAGTAGAGGTCATGCCCAAATTTTTCAAGTGTTAGAAACTTGGTTGATCATGAGTGTTGTCTTACCCGATTCGGGTTTGACACATTCCCGATTCGGGTTTTGCCAAAACCCGAATCGGGTTTGGTACACTAGTGTTTTTCCAGTTTTTCTCAACACTTAGTTGTTCGTTGGCCATTCTAACTTCGTTTATGCATTATCATTAAACAGATATGGCCCTACCAATCAACGGAGCTGTTGACCGCGCACTAATCGCCGCGGAGGATCTGAAGCCTATCACTCAGAACAACGGGTACATAGACCTGAACAGCTTCCCGGCCCAAGAACCGGTGATCTTGGAGATTCTGAAGGTGCACCCCTTGGCCTATGCTCTCGAGGCCACTACTGAGGTGCCTATGATCTACCTTCAACAATTCTGGAACACTTCTAGAATTGTTCATCATGCCGGAGGCCGAACACTCGTGGGACGTGTAGATCAGACGGAGATGTCTGTCACCCTTGCTGATTTCCGACGCATCCTCCATCTGCCAGCTGACTCGGCGGATGCCCCTTTCGAGCCGATAGTTGAAGGGCCTGTGCTTTTCAGCAAGATACTCGCCATCGGTGTCATGGCAAACCCGGGACAACGACTCAACGGCATCTCGCATGTTACCAACAACATGCTGCCACCTCTTTGGGCATCGACAAGGCATCGACCCAGCTATGGCATGTGATCCACTCTATCATCTACGGCCGACGGATCGACGTCGCCGCTCAGCTATGGATCGACGTTACACGGGATGTGGACCCGAACGATCAGCGCAGCAAACACTCGTCCATCCCGTGGATGCGCTTCTTCGCGTTGATGATCCGCGACCACATGGACTGTCATCCGGAAGTCGCTCGACGATCGCGCCACCCGACCTTCAAGAGCAAGGAACTCTCCAGGTCCAAGGTTCGGGAACTCAAGCCCGGCCAAGAGGAAATGCCGATTCCTCGCCACGTGTTGGCCACCGCGGATAGGGAAGCAGCGTGTGTAGGACTATATAGGGCGTCCATAGGTCTAGGTGATACGTCCACGGATCCTCAGAGCCGAGGAGCCCTGCCCAGGATGTGCAAGCCGTCCGTCAGTCGGCTCGGGCCTTAGGTGCCGAGCCCCGGGGTACCACTGGGGGTGCCTCCGGATCGGGTGTAGTACGAGTAGACGTGAGGGGGTCGCCGGGTAGAGTAGTTGGTACTTCCGCGGTTCCACACGTACCTCAGGTTGGTCCGAGCGCACTTTACCAACAGGTGCGTCAAGCGAGAGGTCGCCGCACACGTCGGGAGTTGATAGATGAGCACTCCGACGAGTACTACGTCCGCGCCCGAACGAAGAGATACACCGGCGCTCAAAGGTACTCGCCGCCTTCTCCATACCACTCTGACGAACGGGAGCAGTCATCAGCACTATCACCAGCAGTACAGGGTGGGGACGTGGAAGCTTCCCCACAAGAACAAGCCCACGTTCCTTCGCCTCCTCAAACAGACGCTGCTCCCGGACAGCAAGGAGATCCAGAAGGCGAACCCTCCGGAGATGATTCCGGTGATGCATCCGGCCGTGATGAAGGCCATGACGAGTCCTCCTCCGCTCACACTCCGTCCAACCGAGAGGTTGTTGATGTTGAGGCCACCGAGTCCGAACAAGTGGACTTCGGTGATGGTTCTTCCGAGGAGGTGGACAACCTCAAGAGCGGCAAGGCTCAAAGAGAGGAAGATGAGGAGACGTCATCTTTCAACGGAGACTACTCCGTGGACATCCTCAAACAGGATGAAGTTGACTCAGACAGCCGAACTGAAGGTCGTAATGGTGAAGAAGATGAAGAAGAACCTGCAGTGGAGCGACAAGGTGCTGAAGACCTTGAGGGCGCAAGTGAGGGTCTAGGAATAGAGACCGGCAAAGAAGAGGTCCACCTAGATGAAGAGTGGCTTAGGATAGAAGAACAGCGAGGAGAAGAAGAACCCATTAGGTTAGACACCCTAGGACTCCCATCTACCCCGAGTCACTCCCCCACAGAGGCAACCCACATACAGACCGGTCACCTTGTGACGTCGGGTCAAGACGCTGGCAGCCAACCAGCGCATTTGCACGCCCAAGCCACCCACTCGGCCATCTCTCAACAGATGGTCGTTTCATCTTCTCACGGGGATATAGCACAACTTCCACCGGCCACTCACTCGGAGTCTGCCGGTGTTGACATAAGAGAGCAACTGCCCCCAACTCTCGACTTCTTTCCATGCACCAGTTGTCTTAGATCCACTCACCGAGACTTTTCAAGTCATTCATTTGGATAGGACACTTCTAGGAGCATCATCCGCCCGCCCGAGTGGCCTGGCCGGAACGGGGAGAGTCGGTGCGTCTGATGACGCCCTTCGAGGATCCACCGGAAGTCCTGACATCGTCAACCCTACTCCAACGATGACATCAGGCCGAGAGAGCACCTCAGTAGGACTCTTCTCGTCAACTGGCGCCCAAGTGGCACCGGGTGTTGTACTACCGGGACTGGGTCCGACGGATTCGGGCGACATCCTTAAAGTCGTCCAAGACAGGTTCGCAGAGCTCGACCGCGCCGAGGCCTCTCGCAATGCCAAACTTGAGGCGTTCGAGAGTGCTCTCAACGAGCAAAGGGGAGAGATCGAGACACTAAAGTCTCGCGACGCCGAACGGGAGGAAGAACTGCAAGAACTTCGACGCCAAGCCAAGGGCAAGTCGACCGAGCTTCAGATGCAACAGTCAGTGGCTCCTCCTCGTACCGAGCCAGTCCTCCGCCTACAGCCTCCGCAACCATCACCTCAAGGAGCCATTCCGGGCTATGTTCATGAAGACGAGTTCAACATGACGGTCTCCGCGCTGACGACTCAGAATGACAAGCTTTCGGCCAAGCTCAAGCGCGCGGAAGAACGTCTAGCCGCCAGGGATGCTCAGTTGCGAGAGAGGGAAGCACAGTTGGAGGCCGCCAACCGACGTATCCGCGAACTCGAGGCAGCGTGCCGGCCTCAGGCTCAGTCCTCAAAACGGGGACATAATGACACTGACCCGGGCGCAGGTCCTCATGAGGGGGAGATGCAAGGAGCCAAACGACTTCGCATCGGCCTCGCTCAAGCCTCGGGTTCCGCGCCTGCTACTACAGCTTCAGCATCACAATCTGCTAGCTCGAGTGCCCCGTCAGGATCCGCCGCCGCCGATACCTCGTACATAGATTCAGACACCGAGGCGATTCCCGACATGGGGGGCTGGCACTACGAGCCAATCCCGGCGGGTGAGGTAGTTGAGTTTCCTCATCTGACCGAGACAGCAGGGATCGAGGTTGTTCCCCCGGAAGCAGCACCGACAGACCCTACAGATTTTCAGATTCCGGAGGAAGCCCGGAAGATTCTTCGGTCGCTCGCTCAGAGCCTCAGGATATACAAGAAGGGGGACGACATTCTCCAAAACACCGACTACACCAGCCTTTTGTCAGCGTTCGAGTTTCCCACTCCGGATGCTCCTCGCACCATTCACTCGACTGATCCAGAGACCTCCGCTCCAGTTGTCATCCAGCTCAACTGGAACCACTCCGTCATATTCAGGCCATTCCTTGAGGAATCCTTCAGCCGCATCTTCCAGCAGGGGAACCTGCACGTCTGGTCAAGAAAGGTTTACTTCGGGATCTCGCACATCAAGAACAAGAGGAGAAGAACTGCATACGTGCACCAGAGGATGTGCAACTGGGCCACCCACGGGCGTCAAAGAATCAGACGTCGTTTCATCAAGGTAACCGCTATGCGCCCCTACAGACATGGCCATCAGGTATTCCTTGAGTACGACGTCCGTATGTACGGGACCGGCATTCCTCGTGGTGTGTTGCAAGACTGGACCTTCACTGAAGCAGATCTGGACCGAATTCACCTTGAAGACCTTCTGACACTCATCAAGTACCTCCAGGGCCTGATTCTCCGACCTGAGCACTACAGAGACGGCACCGAAATCCTGAAGAAGTATGTTCGTCATGCGATCACCCTTGCGCGTGTGACGGACTACCAGCTAGCTATCGAGAGCCGCCAGCCGAAGGTCAACCTGCTCCGCCCGAACCTGCTCGTACCTGGCATTGATGCTTACCTTCCATACATGCCAACCAGGATACCGGAGCACGGGGTTCTTTATGTGACGATGAAGAAGAGGGAACGAAGATTCATGCGATTTAGCGAACTTGCTAAATTCTGCGACGGAACCCTTCTCTACGTCTTCAACGGAATGTAGAGTAGACTCTTGGCTGATCAGGTACCGAGTCGGAAGTTTGTAGATGGAAAGGGAAAGATTTTGGAGGCCATGAACCTGATTGAGAGAAAGCTCAAGGAGAGGCTCATGTACAAACGAGTGGAAGCGGCTATGCAGATGCGAGCTAGGATCATTGGTGAATGGGAGGAGTTCCTTCAGATGTCGAAGTGGGAACCAGCGCTTGAGCTTCCACCACCCTTCTGACTTCTTCCCAAAGGGGGAGATTGTTAGACCCTACTTTGAGGTTGAGAAGAAGTCAATGGTCTATCCAGTATTTTCCTTATTCTAGTATTTAGCTTTAGTTTATGTTTGCCCTCTTTTGTAAAGAGTCATAGACTCTAAGGGCTTGTATTGTAATTTACTTTAACCTAGTGCTATATAAGCAATGCTATAGCCTAGGGTTTGTTAGACTTGTTGGTAGCCTACTTTATGTTATGAGAAGCAATCCCAAGAAATTCTCTTATTCTCTTGTCTTATCCATCACTTTCACCAACATTCTCATTAACTAGTTGCTCATCATTGTTCACATATTCACTAGTTTTCTCTCCATCTATCATTCTCTACTATCTGGGATTCACAGATACCATGTGCCAAATAGGAGAACATCTCAATCTTGCAAAAATAATTCGTATCTATTGTATATTTTGATTATTCTTTTTGGACCAACTTTTACCAATTATTTTACGACTTAAATTCATTTTTTGAATTAAATATAAAAAATAAAATAACTTTTTAAATATTAGAAGAAAATAGAAAATAAAATTTCTATAGTTATCGAAAACTTATAAAAAATAAAATAAATTTGTAGAATATTAGAAAATGTAAAGGAAAAAAATCCGACGGATTAAATCTATTGGAAATCTTATTTTTGATTTAAAATGAAACTATTCTTCTACTTTATAAAAACTTTTTTAAAAAGAAAAAAATTTTAAAAATTAATTAATTCGTTGGTAATCCGTCGGAAACTAATCAGATTAATTAGTTAGAATTGTTTGGTAAAAGAAATTAGAAAAATTAACCCGCCGAATTTCCAACAGATATTTCTTTCATAAAAATTGGTCGAAAATTCTATTTTTCAATGGGGGTTTTTCTGTCTACCGGATCCGTCGAAAATGCTCATTTTTAGTAGTACGTTGAATTAAATGTTTGCTATGCTTGAAACACGGTAATTATGAATAGGGATTTGTTAATTATATATTTCGATGCATATAATTGGTCTATTGTCAAAGGGCTTGTAGCCCAACGGTATTTGGAGTATTTATAAGGCGACTCATTTTCTTATGGTTGTGGTTTGTAACCTTTTATTGGATTGCATAATAACCGTGACCTATATATATATATATATATATATATAGGGTTGTGTTCAAATGTGAACCACTCAGCCGAGAGCACGCCACGTGGCAATCGACTTTCGCGGCTTAGCTTTATTCAATCTGCATAAAGCCCGCGGGTTAGCTTCATTCAAGCTTCATTCATACTAGATAAAACTATTACGCAAACTGAATAAAGCTTGAATAAAGCTAACCCGCACGCTAAGTCGCTCGCGTCAGAGTGCGACTAAGCTTTATTCACTCTGAATGATAGTTTTATGCAGTATGCATAATGTTTAATCGCGTGTTTTTCAAATTTCCACGTGGCGCGTTCTCGGCTGTACTCACATTCACAATGAAAAAGTGGTTCACATTTAAACTTTCCTATATATATATATATATAATTGATCTATTGTAATTTAATAATAAAATATTTTTTTATTAAATCGGTCATCAATTCAATTAGTTACATTCTTGAGTTAATTACATATTTGGTCCCTGTGGTTTGGACGAAATTACGATGGAGGTCCTTGAACCCTAATTTTCATGCCCACGGTCCCTGTGGTTTGTATTTCAATACGGTCGTGGTCCCTGCCACTAACTTCTGTTAAAAGCAACTGTTAAAAAATGGGTAAAAGACGAAAATACCCTTATTATAAATCAAACCCTTTCCCTTCCCTTCTTCCCCAACCTTAAACCCTAAGAAAATGCAGCAGACTGCCGGCCATCTCCACTGCCGGATTTCTGAACCGCCGGCCACCTCCACCGCCGGATTTCTGAACCATCGCTCGCCTCCCTTTCCCTTCCCTATTGTTCACCTCTCCGACCGACACCATCTCCTTCGTCGCTGTTGTTCACCATCCACCGGTATCCTTACCCACGACAATAAACCCACCGTCGGTATCCTACACGACGCCGCAGGTCTGTTTGGTACAGATCCGTCCTCTAAGCCATTTTTTCGATCAAAAATTGAAAATTACAATCTTTCAGATCTATTCGGTACAAATCCATTTGTCGTTGTGGTGGGTGTGGGTGCTGATGGTGGTGGTTGTGGGTGTGGCCAACAGTGGAGGTGGTCGTGGGTGCTGATGGTGGTGGTTGTGGGTGTGGCCGACGGTGGAGGTGACCGTGGATGCTGATGGTGGTGGTTGTGGTTGTTGGTGGTTGTGGGTGTTGGTGGTGGTGGTTGTAGGTGTTGGTGGTGGTGGATGTTGATGCTGGTGGTTGTTGATGGTGGTGGTCTTCTTCCTGGAAAAAAAGAAGAAGATGAACATTTGGGGGTGGTCTCATGGAAGAAAGATGATGATGAAAAGGAGTAGGTGAGTTTTAGGGGGGTGGGGGCCACTTGTAATTTACTCTATTAAAACTAAAGTTTTAAATCTAATATAATATAATATAAATAATAAACTATTATTTTTCACCATTTAAGTTTTTATAGAAAATGAAAAATAATGAAATGACCAAAATACCCCTGACCTAACGAAGTCTTTTAACAGAAGTCAGTGACAGGGACCACGATCGTAACGAAATACAAACCACATGGACCGTAAGCATGAAAATTAGGGTTCAGGGACCTCCATCGTAATTTCGCCCAAACCACAGGGACCAAAAATGTAATTAACTCTACATTCTTTTAACACCTAAAGTATCTTGTAAGGAATCCTAAACGGTTTTTAACAAATTCATGAAGATGCATAGTTCTTCCCTCCACATTCTCACACAAAATTACCTCTTTGCCATGCATTTGCATGAACGAAAGCATATTTTAGCATGATTACGTTTCATCTAGATCCATCAAACCTAACAAAAACTAGTATTTGAAGACAACAAAACCCAAAATATTGCCAAAACCCGACCACAATTTCCATGTAATCTAGACAACGACTTTTTTAACATATTGCCATCATCTACCTTCTTGTTCTTACTATATATACCTCAAAGCTCGTAAGTAACCATCGATCGATCATTATTGGATCGTGTCTTAAGATCAGCCATGAAGGGTGGAAACACAATCGTTGTTCTATGTGCACTAACGGTTGCAACCATGATGAAGACGGCTACGGGAAGGTTGGGGCGTGGAGCTCTTTTCATCTTTGGAGATTCGATACTGGATGTTGGAACTAATAACCACTTCAACGATAGCCGTGCGAGGGCCGATCACCCGTACTATGGCATCGACTTTCCTGATCATGAAGCAACAGGAAGGTTTAGTAATGGCTACAATAGTGCCGACTTAATTGGTACATACGTAAATGCACTCCGACCTACTAATTTATTTCTAATAATCACTTTTTACATTTCTATGCATGATACAACCTGATTCTGACGTAAAAAGGGGTGCAACCTAATAAATATAAATAATTACTTTTCCAGGACCGGCCTAATAAAAACTCAATTTTCATCATCTCGAAAATGTTATTTTTAACTCGTTTATTGATGTGCGCAGCTTGGTATCTGACTAACGATACTATGAGTCCGTCGCCTTTTCTCTCACTCGTTAATGGCTCAGAGACCAATCTTATGATAGAGATATTACTCGTAGGCGCAAACTTTGCTTCTGCGGGATCTGGAATTTTAGTCGACACTGGGCATGAAAAATACGCAAGTCTATCTCCCTTTCCTAATTAATGATAACATAGGACATAAGATTATAGGATCAAATTATATATAAAACGTTATCTAAAAGCGTTGCAGTCGGTTTATAGAACATTTCAGGCGTTTTAATAAGCTTTTTATGACGTTTTTAGAATAAAGTCTCCCCATAGCTTAAAACGGGACACTTTTAAGATCTATCCTATTAACTCATCTCTTTATAGTACATTTTTTTTCTTTCAAATAGTGTTGAATAAAATAGGTAATACTATAAATTTTAAAATCTCCTAAAAACCTTGTTAAAATGCCTAAAATCCACTCGCTAACCTCTTATTGTAGCATTTTTAGATTAGACGTTTTCTGATTTGGTCCTATAAATGTGTAAGACTATTTTATCAGGACGCTTACACAATTTAGGCATCCTATACAGCCAATTTTGTAGTAATGAGATGCATAGTTCAAAAAATACAAGTTTTTAATCGTAAATACTTTCAACATATATATTGTGTTGGTGTGTTCAATCTGTTGGAATTAAACGTGTTTACCAATTCAACAGGGACGGGTTGTGCCTCTTTGGGAGCAAATCCAACAATTTTCGACCCTTTGTGGGAATATCACAGAAGCTTTGGGGTCGCAAACGGCTGATATCTTCCTAGCGAAGTCGACTTATATCATTAGCGTTGGCAGCAATGACTTCTTCGAACACCAACAGGCCATTTATCAAAATGAAACCAAACCCGAGGACCTTATTGCCAATCTCACAGCCACCTATTCCATGCAGTTACAGGTTGCTTGCTTTTGTAAAGAAAGAAGTTCATTAAGGGGCGTTGGGTTCGCAAAATGGAATTTGATGGATATGGAGTCCGTCGTAAGAATTTGACTGTGAAGGGATTAGAATGGAATTAGACCACGCGTTTAATTGGTTTATAGCTAGGAATTCAAATTATTCCCTTAAACCAAGAAATGATAAGTTCCTAAAATTATGGAATTCAAAGATTTTCATCAAGTTCATTCCACAAAACAAACATCACTTAGGAATTTTGTGAAAGGAAGTTAACATTTCAATTCTATCGGATTCCTTCAAATTTCATAAACGAAACAGCCCCTACGTTTTACCATCATTTTCCATGATTCATGAATTCCTACTCACTTTCATTTTCTTCTCTATGCAAATATTGGGTAGAACTTGTATGATGTTGGAGCTAGAAAATTTGCAATAATAGGAATTCCGCCACTTGGTTGTTGTCCTGAAGAACGCTACATCAATCAAAAGCAATTGCACGGCGGAGGTGGTTGTGTGGTGGCCATGAATGACCTGGCCCAAGCTTTCCACGCATCAACTGCGTCGCTCTTGCAAAATTTCAGCTCGACAAACCATGGTGTCTTCTACTCCCTCGGGAACACCTATAACACCATCATGAGTTTCATCGACAATCCTCGTGAAAATGGTACTGCCTTTCTCAACATTTTTAATGTGTTCAATATTTAATAACATCATCTTGATAACCACAAGGATGTGTCAGTACTGGTTAAGGCTTGTGGGGTAAGTGGCTAGTTAACCCTTCTACCCCAGGTTTGAATCCAGAGGCTCCCAGATTGTGGTCACTGGGGATTAACTCAGGGCAGCATGTTTTAGCTATTGGTGAACCTTGCCGGGATTACTCGTGGCAATGCCTCGGATACCCTTACAAAAAAATAAATAACATCATCTTGATTCTTGACATTATGGAGATTCACATTCAAGAATATATCTTGTGAAATCTTTTAGGGTTTCAAGTAGTAGATAGAGCTTGCTGCGGAAATGGGACATTTAACGCTAAAAAGAAGTGTGAATTGGGATCAAAGCTTTGTGTACATCGCGACGAGTACTTGTTTTGGGACGAGTTTCACCCAACTCAGGCTGCTTCCCGACTGGCAGCTCTTACGCTGGTTTTTGCCGAGGGACCGGAGTTTGTGATGCCGATGAATTTTAGCAGTTTAGCCAAGGTGTCGACTTACATGTAAATAGCACGGGCATTTGATGCTTGGTGAAGGGATCGATCGAATCTATGCGTGATCATTCAACTTTGGTAAATAATTCCACTGGTTTTCTAAGGTTAGACAACCTCTGGTGAGGATAATAAAAACATGTAGCAATTCAAGATTGTTTTATCATAATGTATCCATCAATGGATCAAAACATAAACTTGTTCAATAATTGTAATGAAGTACTACAAAATATTCTACTAGCTCCACATACCTAAGTTAGATCAAAAACTCAACTATCCTATCTCCTAACAATCGAAATACAAATTATCGAATATAATACCCCTGGTTATTCATCAATTTTTCAATAACACTATGTGTGTGGCACTGATGAAGGTTAGTGTGTGTCATCAATAGCATGGATCAGAGGAGCACACTATAATCGGTGCATATCAACTAATGCGGAGAAGTATAAGCAATTAGGTTAACTGGTGTTTATGAGTGGACGAGATGCCTAAGCTCAGTCCGACCGTTACGTACGGATGGTTAAGCGTGCCCAGGACCGAAATTAAGCCCGGTTAAGGCCCGCCAGACCTGGCCCTGTTACAAATTCGAACAAAGGACAAAGCCCGGTTAAGCCCGAGACCGGTTAAGGCAAGGCCCGATTTTAGTATATTTGTTTTATACGTTTTAGTGGTTTAAATTAAATTTTTTTATAAAATAAATATAGTTTATAAGTTTATATTATAATTTACATTTATACTTTATATTATAATTTACATTCAAAATATAAGTTACATTTACAATATAAAATTAGTTTATAAAATAATTGTAGTATTATTATATGTTAAAAAAAATCGGTCCTATGAAAGCCCGGTTAAGGCCCGCTTACTTATAACCGGTTAAATGGTCACGAGACCGGTTATGGTATTTCCCCCTAAGCCGGCCCGGCCCGGGCCCAGTTAAAGAAAGCCCCGGACCCAAAAAAACACTATTGAGACCCGGTCCTTGGGAGGCTTGGTTTAGGCCCGTCCAAGCCCGATATGTGGCCATCTCTAGTCGACGACGTAAGTGTAACACTAAGGGTGGTACTCATTGATGTTGATTAGTGGGTAATGCCATGAGTTTGTAACAACAAATATGGAACCAGTTACATATAAACAAGTTGTTATCAATCTAGAGTGGCTTACGGCAATGAATGGGGAATTGAAGGCTTTGGAGGATATACTTGGTCTATAGTTTCCTTATCGGATGAAAAGGATTCTATATACCGGATGTCGATGGGTTTATAGGTTGAAATATTAACCTATCGGTGCAACTGAACGATATAAGGCATGACTAATTGCAAAAGGTTTTATCAGCATCACATTGATTTCTCTCGTTGCCAAGATAGTCACTGTCAAGACTATTCTTGTGATTACAGCACCAATTTTATGGAAATTGGCTCAATTAGACATCAATAATGCTTTTTTCAATGGGGATCTTGAGGAGGAAGTACACATGGAAATCCCACAAGGATATAAGGTGCAGAAAGAGTTCCTTAGTGGGTCATGATTAGCTTACAAATAGCACAAGTCCATCATGGACTAAAACAAGCTTCCCAATAGCAGCACAAGGATATAAGGTGCAGAAAGAGTTTGTTTTCGTTCATTATTTCGAAAAATTAAAGTCTCTTTGAAACCGTAATCTGTTTACAATAGCTGATAACCATAATCAAGATGACCATGCCCGCGACAAAGGATTGCAATTCGAACAATAAACTTGCTTTTGCTTGCTTCCATCATTCTAAAGCCACCGGGGATTTTTCTTAATTAAGCTACGCACAAGCTGGTCTGATAATTCATGGTTTTAAAATAAACTTGTTTAATTCCGAATACCGTACAATCACTCATGCATAACATACAAGTAATGCCAACACACACAAAGCCATCTAGTATTCACACAAAAGACTCTGGAAAAAGAAGCACGGTTTTAACAAAAGGGAAAACGCTCGGTGCCTTTTAGATTGTTTATGGACGGCGTCGTTTTGTTACTTTTTCGTATTCCCTACGAAATACACCTCATGGAGTACATGGCCACAGGGGAATCAACCGCGGGCGCACCATAAACTCTAGGGTGGTCACTCTCCAAACCATAATCCATCATCGGACGGTACTCAAGATCTTCATCATGATCACGCACAAATTCCGGAATCTCGACCGCGTTTCGTCTGATTTGATCCATAGATAATCTAATCGACTCACATACTTCAGCTTCGCATATAACCTGCATAACAGATAAAATGACCAACTTACCTCTAATGAGTTGTTTGTATATATATTGAATAATTAAGTAATTGATTTACTTGTACTAAAATGAATACTTTTTTAAAACAAAAGAGACTATTAAAATAACACCAAAATAAAAGTTTTTAATTAGTTTTCAATTTTTAGGCTGCGTTTGGTATCGAGAGAGACGGGATAGAACAAAACAGGACAAGCTTATCCCACCTTGTTCCAGTTTATTCCATGGGTGGTGGTGGAACAAGTCTGTTCAAATTTTGTTCCATTATGTTCCTATCTCTTCCGTATAAAAGTCGTACCAAACATGAAACAGTTATCCTATTCTCTTGTGTTCTGTCCTGTCTAGTATATCAAATGCACCATAATTATGCAACAATAGCTTGTACGGTACAATTGATTATAGCATACCCTCCGGTGAAGATAAACCGGCCGAAGGTGGCCAGAAAGAGCCTCGATTGTAGATCTGGATGAACGAAGTAAACAGCCTCCAGATTCCGTTTGACGTCGATTGGAATCGAATCGTAAACAGATCGGAGGACAGAGATCCCGGGGAAATTCTCGCTTTTCCGAACCTCCGTGTGGATGTAAACCACCGCAAAAGGCCTCTCCTCCAGCCTGGGAAAAAACCTTCTTTTCCAAATACTTTTTCAACAATTCAACACTCAAAATCCTCGCTGCAGAAAACAAAATTTTCAAAAATCGTTAGATTCAACCATCAACGTTATTCAGATCGAATAATACAACATTCAGTGTTATTCAGAGCGAAAGGAAAGTTTACCTGGAAAGTATTTTCCGATAATTCGGAGGATCTTACGGCCGCGTTTGTCTTTGCCTTTGATCTTGAACAGATTCAGCTTCTCGATGAGCTTTTCGTGCTCAGCTGACAGTTCCTCCGCCATGATCGCCGTCATAATGAGAAAAATTATCGTTTGATAAAGGGATTTATAGATTAGAATCTTGACAAAATTGATTCAGATAAGATGTGGATGGAGATAACAACCGAATCGAATCGATGATTATTTATATCGAAAAAGTGGAATCGGATACGAAAAGGGGGAAAAAGTGAATACGATTCACGGATAAAATAATACAACTAAACGAGGAAAGAAAAATGAATAGAAAGATGATAACCATGGAGGTGATGATGTTGGATATGCCGGAAGAATATTCGAATATTTGGACGGTTGTGATTAGAATTGGAATCGGAATTTGGAGTTTAGGCCGTTGGTTGTGATGATGAGATCTGGACCGTTGGTTTTCTATTGGGCGTGATTGACGGTTTGGGTTCTGTTTGATTGGCCGTTAGTTATTGTATTAGAAAAAAAAACTGGAAAAAGAATAGTTTAATTAATTGTATTTTTTGGAAACTTTTTGAAACAACCAGAGCATCCACAATAGAGGTTTCTCTAGGGGTTCTTCTTGAGGTTTTTATAGGAACCTCCATTGTGGGATAGAGGTTCTTGTCCAGTCACAGGTTCTTACTGGAACCCAGGTGCTTGAACAAGAACCCGGGTTCTTGTATATACTTTCCTTTATGTTATTATTTTATTTATTATTTTTGCTATTCCTTAACCATTTTAAAAATTCAAAATATGGAAAGTAAGGTTTTTGTAAGAACCTCCATAGTGTAGTTTCTTGAGGTTCTTCTTTTGTTGAGGTGTCAATGATGTGGCAAGAGTAAATATGACAATTGAGGTTCTTAAAAGTTCCACCATTGTGGATTAGGGATGGCAACGGGGCGGGTTTGGGGCGGGGATTGGTCCCCCCGTCCCCGTCCCCGTTTAAAATATTTGTCCCCGTCCCCGCTTAAAAACCCGCGGGGATTTAAACGGGGATCCCCGTCGGGGAAACGGGGAAACCCGCGGGGAAACGGGGATACCCGTTTACTGTAAATGGGGGATTATATGGGTATTTTTCCCCGCGGGGATACCCATCACCGTTAAAATATAACAATCCAAATATACCAAAAATTATATGGTCCAAATATAAACAAAAACGAGTATTAATACGACGAGTCCAAATAAAACAAGTCCCAACAAAACAACAAGTCCAAATGGAGAGTCTAAATAAAACGACAACAAGTCCGAATAAAACTACAAGTCCAAATAAAACTACAACTATATATATAATGGTTTACTGATTTAGGGTTAGAGACTTAGATAATTGATGGAGGCTATTTATATTTTCCATTTATAATTATATAATATTATATATAATATATATATATATATATATATAAAATAATAGTATCGGGTAGCGGGTATCGGGGACGGGTATCGGGTATCGGGTAATTGGGGCGGGGATCATCATACCCGTCCCCGTCCCCGTCCCCGTCAAAATTTATTCGGATTTCCCCGTCCCCGTCCCCGTCCCCGTTTATCATCCCCACACCCGCCCCGTTTAAGTCGGGTTTCGGATTTCCCCGTCGGGTTCGGATTTTTTTGCCATCCCTATTGTGGATGCTCTCAGAGTATTGGCTGGAATATTTTTAGTTAATTGTATTTTTATTTACTATATTCTAAAAAGATTACGGTTTTAAATTATAGAATTTCCTAATTTGGGAATTGAAGATTTCGAAGTCTTTTTTTATGTCAATGGAATCTTTAAAATATTTTCTAGATGGCAAAAAAGAGAATGAAAGATATATGTAATTACTATTTTGTAAAAAAAATTGAGATATTAATTTATTAATATTTTAATATAACTAATATAATTAATATTAAAATTATAAAATTAAGAGTAAACTACAATTTTGGTCCCTGTGGTTTTACGATTTTTTTGAAAGTGGTCCCTAAGGTTTAATAACTACAGAAATGGTATCTGTGGTTTTAATTTTGCTTTGAAAGTGGTCCCTGACCTCTAACCCCGTCTAAAAGCTCCGTTAGAGCCAGGGGCAGTTTCGTCCTTTCATGCTTTTGGCCGGAGTTTACATCTCCGGTCATCTTCTCCGATCAAACAACCCATCAAGTTAACCTTTTCTTCAATAAAATCAACACACACACTATAAAACATATAAAATACACATATATATACATATATATATATATATACATAAACATAAACATCCACCTTCCTCCCCATGAACACCGGCCAAACTCCGACCAAAAAACCCAAGCAAGTTTACATCTTCATTTACACACGCACACATACACATAAATATACATATACACACACACATACATATACATATATATGTATTGTTAACTACACAATCAACGCCTGTAATTTTAGCAGATGGGAAGAAGAAGAAGAAGAAGAATAAGGAAAAAAAAGAAGGTGAAGTTTGCAGAGGATGTGAAATGGAGATGAGTTTAGGAGAAGAAGAATATATGTGTGTGTATATATATACTCATCTGTGTGTATGTTATATATATATGTGTATATATATACACATCTGTGTGTGTATGTTTATATATGTATGTGTGTGAATATATATACTTCTGTGTGTATGTTATATATATATGTGTGTGTATACATATATTTATGTGTTTAGATGAATCAAGACATAGTAACCGGAGGAGAAGATGAAATGAAGTCGTCGGAGAAGATGACCGGAGACTCGCCGGAGATGATGATCGGAGGATTGCCGGAGAAGGTGACCGGAGGGTCACCGGAGAAGACAAAAGAGTGATAAAGCTTGAAAGGACGAAACTGCCCCTGGCTCTAACGGAGCTTTTAGACGGGGTTAGAGGTCAGGGACCATTTTCAAAGCAAAATTAAAACCACAGATACCATTTCTGTAGTTATTAAACCTTAAGGACCACTTTCAAAAAAATCGCAAAACCACAGGGACCAAAATTGTAGTTTACTCTAAAATTAATTTTTAGAACTAAAGGTAATTCTAAGGAATTTTAAATTTGTTTCTTTTTGCCTTTTTCAAAGATAAAGCAATTATTAAAGACAAACACACAAAGCACAAAAAGATGATGGTTACAGTAGCTGCAAGGGGTTGGAAAAAAAAGATCAACAAAATCTAAATAGTACAAAAGCATCATCATCTCAATTGTAACGTTAAAAACAAGATAACTAGTGTTGGCTAAAAATTGGGAATTAGGCCAAAATGGCTCAAAAACTTTAAGAAATTGATCTTCTAACCATTATCAAAATAGCCATTTAATTCATGATATAAAATTTGTAATCATGGATTTGGACCAATTTTGTAAGATTTTCAATACATAGGGTCAATCCGTGATACCCAAATCTGTAATCACATATTTGAACACGTGTCGTTACCTGATTGGGTATAATTCAAAAATAGGTCAAATGAGTCAAAATCATGGATTCGTGAAATCCATCATATAGCCAAAATCACGGATTCGTGACTCCGTGATATAGTCAAAATCACGGATTCGTGATTCCGTGATAATTCTCGAATCCGTGATATCACGGATTGACCCTCAGATGTTGAAATTTTCTTTAAAAAATGGTCCAAATCCGTGATCACGGAGTTGACGGCTATTTTTTTAAAAACAAAAGAGAAATGGCTAGGAGGTCAATTTTAACATTTATTTGGGCCATTTGGCCAAATTCCCATAAAATTTTGATGGTAAGTTGATAATTTAGTTGGTAGTTAAAAGTTAGTTAAAGAACCTAGGTAGTCAGTTCCATAGATCATGGATATCGTCACATGCTCTTCATGGGGTTTGAACCCCAATAATCGGATATATCATCCACTGATTCTCCAAAGATATTACTTTATCATTAGACTAGACATATTTTGTTAAACAATTGTTCATATTAGTAACCCTTCTAAAATTGTTTCCATTTTGGATGGCAAAATATCCATACAAATAATCAAGTCTTCAAGCAAAACCAATTCCCATTTCAATCAAATTTTGAGGGTGTTTGGGATTCCATTTTGAAACTCCTTTTTAACTTATTGACTTCTTCAAGAAGTCAATAAGTTAAAAAGCATGTTTGGCAAATACAAAAGTCCTTTTGAAACTCCATTTGGAGAGAAGGAAGCAAAATGGAGTTTTCATAAGTAACAAAAACCTAACTTATTGACTTATTTCATTACCATCTCACACTATCTCAATAAGCTAATCCAAACACCATTCTAAAAACTCCTTTTCCCCACCACCATAAGTCAATAAGGACTTTTGGTAAAAAACATTTTTCATTTTAGTAAATTTTGTAAACTATCATTGTAGACAGTTCATTTTTTTTTTCATACAACATAATAGAAACACTTTATAATTGATCAAACATCCAATTTTTCACATAAGTAAAAATAGATAAAATTAACTTATGCATCAAAATCAAGAATATTAATATGAATTTCAATAGACAACCTTACATCATCATAGATAAGAAAGACGATATTCTATAGGAAAAAATTATTTCGAATAAATGTGCATACCTTTATAATGATAGACTTATAAAATTCAATAATAAGTTTTTGCTTAACAGTTAAGTATGAATACTCGAATAATAAATGCTAATATATATATATATATATATCATATTCAATCCATTAATTCAAAGCATTAATTTAATCATTTCTTACATAAATTTGTTGTATCTAAATATATTTTTTAGATCATGATATCTTAAACATCATCAATTTAGATTTTGGTTTGAGAGTAGATAACGATTATGACCACCGCCAACCATCTTGTAGGTTACACTCCACGACATCCCCCAACCTTAATTATGTGACACTATATTACATCATTTTTGTGTGTGTTTTTGCTTAATTTTGTCTTTGCCTTATTATGTTACGCGTTTGATTTTAAATGGATTAAATATATTATTGTTGTGAAGCAGAGAATATAAAACATCTTACACCACATACATTGTTTAAGGGGATTATATATGTTATTCAATGTAAAAAACTCGACAAAATTTACTTAATTTTTTTAAGTGATGGACTGTTTATTGGTGGGTAAGAAAACGAATATGTTAAATCAAATGAAAAACTTGTTTGAAAATGATAATTATGCAATTCAACATTTTAATTTAGTACTACAAAAGCAATTCAACAACCCATTACATATATTTAGAAGTATATACGATAGACATTAAGTTCATCTTTTACATTTGATGAGATTTTGATCATTAACCACTTAAAAGACTACGTTGAGTAACACCATTACCATTAACTTAAAAACCTTATGGTTCAACAATCTTATTTAGGGGTGAGTATTAGAACCGGGTACCTATCTTTGAAATTGGAATAGCTGTGAAATTGTCAGTTGTGAAACAAAACCGATGTGATTGGTTCTGGTTCTAGTTCCTGTTCCGGTTCTCATTTTGCCATTGAAACTGGTTCCACTATTTTTAATGTAAATAATTTTATATGCTTATTATGTTTAATAAACTAAAAATGTTATTATTATTTTACCTTTTCCCGTTACACTTACACCTATACAGTTACGAACACTTTCTTCACTCGACTTATTTATTCTCTTTTTTAACTATTTTTTTATGTCGTATTTAACATTTCAAGTTGTTTTTTGTTGTTTTCATTTATTCTCTTAGTTTTTATTGGATTAGTTTTCATCATTCGTACTATTTATTTCGTTACGTTGGGATTATGTAATAACTAATAATTATTTTCTTATACCATAAATCAATAAAAAAAATATTTAAAAAATGGACATCGAGGACCCGGTTTCCAAAACCAGACCTGACGGTTCCAAATATAAAGAACTGATACAACCGGTTTCCATTCCTTCATTACAGGAACCGTCGGTTCCAATTTCGAAACCGATTCCATAAATTTTAATTGAATATCCGTATTTGTTCACCCGTAATCCTATGTTAACCATAAAGTGCACGAGTAATAAATGAATTTATCTTGGCGTTCAAAAAAAATGAATTTATCTTGCTTCTACTTTTTAAATATTTTTCATACTTTTTTATGTGATTAAATACTTATAGTTTACCCAAAATCAAAGTTGTTTCTTCTGCTCTTTTTTCTTTTATAAGGAGAAAATTATATTAATATAGATCTATTAATTTATCTAGGTTCATTTGTTATTTAAATAAAATCTACTTCCCATGTCTCCATTTTTAGGAAGATATACGTGTTTGATGTAGCTAAAGGATCGTATTATGTCTTTGTGCGTAGCAATTAGAGAAGCATAAAATATTTTATGAACAAAAAATGAAACGTGTTATGATCTTGTACATAAAAAGTTTATTCTTAAAAAAATATCAATCTTTTTCATTCCAGATATTAATGTTCTAATGTGAAAACAATGACGAAAAATGACACAAAGAAAGATGAGCCAAAATAGTTGTGTTTATGTCTGTGGTATCGACAATAGAGTTAATTAAAAATTACCTTAACCGGTCCCATAATTGGTAATTAGAGAAGCATAAAATATTTTATGAACAAAAAATGAAACGTGTTATGATCTTGTACATAAAAAATTCATTCTTAAAAAAATATCAATCTTTTTCATTCCAGATATTAATGTTCTAATGTGAAAACAATGACGAAAAATGACACAAAGATGAGCCAAAATAGTTGTGTTTATGTCTGTGGTATCGACAATAGAGTTAATTAAAAATTACCTTAACCGGCCCCATAATTGGTAACAATTGATCCCGGTTACGATTGGTGTGGATCGATTAAGCTGGTCTAGGTTTCCTAGTAAAAAATGTTTAATTGCTAGTAGCATGCACCTGAGTATTCAACTTTAATAATTAATTTCTACATTTTTTTGCAGTTCCGTATTTTCAATTTAGCCATTCAATTACAATGAAAATTTTGGTTTTATTGTAGTTCACCTTCATGTCTTGTTTTTAGAATTTTCTGTTGGTCCCAAGGAGGTGACCTTCAAGCAAGGATAGTGTTTGGGATTATAGAAGGGGGGGGGGGGGTTGAATATAATCACACAAAATGTCACTTTTAAATTCTTGTTGTATAAACAATATGAATTTACAGATTGTTGCGGAAATAGAAAAGACTACAAGTCTAGACTAAACAATCTAAGTTCTTTCACTA
This sequence comes from Centaurea solstitialis, assembly GCA_030169165.1. NCBI lineage: Eukaryota > Viridiplantae > Streptophyta > Magnoliopsida > Asterales > Asteraceae > Centaurea > Centaurea solstitialis. The sequence continues at coordinate 9,776,343 of CM058040.1, read as the reverse complement.
TGCACTAGAGTGAGAAGATTAAGAAAAGAAAGAAGATAGAAGGAATAAAGAAAGAAAAGGATTAGGGTAGATTTAGGATGAAGAAGAAGTATGGAGAACATCTCTTTAAGTCCTATTTATACCCAATGCATTAAATGCATGTAGACTCACTTTTGTGTACGTGTCACAATGTAAGTGGTCCTTTGTACTATTTACTATAAACAAATACTCTTTGCATGGTGTGCAAAAGAGGAAGTGTGTAAACAGTTGCCTTGAGGTCTGATAAGTACGGAGGGAACAGTAAAGAGACTGTCCTTATGTACTTTTGTGTCAGTAAAGGCGGATAATCCTTTTGTGCATTAGTCTAAGACATTACACTAATCCTTTCAGGATCAGGATACTGATCAGTGACTAGGATCCTGAAACTGATGTTGTTCAGGGTCACTTGTATCCTGATGAGTCTTCAGGATGTCATACGATATTGAGCAGCTTGCTATCACTGAGTTCCGTCTTCAGATCACGAGCATGTTGTTCCTGTCATCAGCTAATTCTTCGACGTCGCTGATGGTTCTTTGAGTATGATCTTAATGTCTTCAGGAGGTCTTCACTTCAGTGGATAGGATCAGTAGACTGCAGAACAGACTCGTTCGTCTCCTGATCCTGATCCTGATTACTATAAAAATAAGTTACAGCATAAGTAACATGGAATAACACTAAACAGACTCAGTGATAATTCCTCAAGCTATAACAGAAGTAAAAACCTATTCACTAAGTAAAGATTCAGGATCATTATCATTTCATCAGGTCTTAGGAGAGCTGGATCAACAATCTCCCCCTAAATGATAATGATAAGACAATAGAGAAATTGTCTAAGTCTAGAAAGAAAAAAAATTCTAAGTCTAGATAAAACAGTAGGAAATAGAACTCATAAAGGTACATGTCCCATTTACTGTTTTGAGGGATCTTTTTCAGTACTATGATGGAATAAAGTACAATGCACTGAATTGCATTTTCATTAATCTCAATCAGGTTACAAGAGTAAAGAAAATACAATAGTACATAAGTGAAGTACTGAAAGCAAAATTACAAAAATATTCTAACTATCAGAGTCTTCGCTAAGTTCTTCTGTCTTGACTACGATTGGAACAGGAGTATTACTGAAGGCGATTCTATGATCGAGTATAGCTCTGACAGTGCGAATAATCTCTTTATTATCTTGGTTTTTCTTGTCCTTTTGAGCAGTGAAGAGAACAGAAACCAAGTGTTCATATGGTGCTTTGTGTAGCTCGTTGAAATGCTGAAAGCGTAGAATCTTGGAGTTGTCGCTTACACAAATACCATGAACAGGTTCTCTGATGACTTGTCCTTCAGAGAGAGAGACTCCTGGAGGGAGTGAAAGATCAAGCATCGAGAGGTCCAATGGTTTAACTACCATTCTGGGCATGCAAGGAGTTGGTCTCCTTGTTGAAGCACCGGCTGATCTTCGAACAGGTGGCTGAGGCAGTGCTGAAGAAGGCTGGAGAAGGTCATCAGGAATTTCGGTTGTTCTTCTGATGCGTGCAATAAGTCCATTAATGACTTCTTCTACTTCAGCCCGATAGTTTCTGTTGGCTTTGGGAAGTAGGCTTCTGATTTCATTCCACTGTGACAAGTTGTATCTTTCCAACTTGTCAAGAGTGTGTTGCACATCCTTGACTCCTGAGCGTTTGACGGTGATCCATGTTTTTGCTCTTTTGCCGCGTGTTCGGCTGAGATGGATTCCAGAGATAGCAGCACCATGTTTCCTGAGGTGAAAGCGGTCTCGGCACCAGTCAAGCTCTGTGTTTACTTCTTCAGACTGAACTTCAGCATTTCTGTTGAAGACCTTCAGCGCGGCCTTCTGTGCTAGAACAGGATCAGCACTTATTTCTGCATCTTCTTCAACAAAATCCGATGCAAGCCTTCGAGCGGCTTGAGCAGAGAGGAAGGCTTCCTTCTGCTTCTTATTATGCTCCTCCTGAGCCTGTACAACATTGTTGTACTTCTCTTGCAATAGATAGGCGAACTCGGAGTCCCAAGAGGTACGAAGAGGAATTTTTACTCTTGTACTCTCGAGTCGCTCTATCACGGCGTCTAAACGCCCATCCCTGTTGACAGTAGCAGAGTTGTCAGGGTAATTCTCACCTTCAGATCTAGGAGAGTTAGAGGGAGGAGATCTGGGAGAAGAAGCAGGGGTAGAGAAGTCATCAGAGATGAATTCATCATCTGATGAGAGGCATATGGTTTCAGGAGGGGCTCGGGTTTCAGGGGTTCTAGAGGAGGATGCTTCAGGGTTAAAGCGGGTTGGTCTAGAAGGAATGGATTCAGTGTTTAGAGGAGTTACTCTGAATGTCATTCTGCTTAGTTCAACTCTTGTCTGTTCTGATGGACTGTTCTCCATTAGGCGAACAATCTCACCAGTGACAGAACCAAAGTTCACATCATAACACCCAGAGTCGTCTTGGGTTTCAGGTTCAGAGGTTTGTTTGGGAGAAGATTGAGGTGTTGGTTCAGGGGTAGGTTGTTTGGGTGGTTGGTAGACAACCATTTGTAGGTTGTTTATAGGTGAGTCTTTAGAGGAGGTGTCGAGGGTGATGGTTTCAGGTGTAGGTTTAGATTTAAGAAGAGTAGAGATGGGTTGGTTATCAGAGGAAGAGGGAGAGGATGGTAGTAGTAACGTACCACGTGCACCGGGGTTCTCCCCCTGAGAGTGTGCAGGCCTTGGAGTGGGCATTGAAGCTGGTACCTTCTCGACGAAGAAGGTGTCGTCGTCTTCTTCATCATCATCATCTTCATCATCATCATCCTCGTTTGTTCCCCCCTGTTCGTTAGTTCTCCAGTTGGTGGAGGGGGAATAAACGGAATGGTCTCTCGGCTGTCTCTCCCCCTCAACAGTTGCCTGTAGTAAGGCGGCTGTTGAAACACTCCGCTGGAGGAGAGAGGCCATGTTGGCGTTTAGCTTCCTGTTGATGAAGGAAGACGAGAGCAGGGACTGGAGAAGTTCCCTATCGGCCGTGGTGAACGATGGCGGCGGAGGAGGAGCAGTGGTCAGAGTGTTCACTGCAGTGGCAAGCTCAGCCACTTTCTCCTGGAGGGCTCTAAGGCCAGTCTCCTGTGCATCCAACCTCTGCACCACAAGTTGTTGGAAGTTGGTGGTGGAGGTGGAGTTGTTGTTGACCGCTGTGGAGAGAGCGGGTAACGCCGTGGCCTTCAGGTCGTCTACAGACGCCTGAAGGGAGGAAGAGGAGGTAGCCACCTGAGAGACCTTGTCATGGATGGCATCCAGACAAGGTATGGTGATGGTGACACCAGTAGGAGCAGGGGCGGCGGCAGCAGCAGTAGCAGAGGCTGCGGCGGCTTCGGCGGCAGAGGCAGCGGCCTTGGCTGCTGCAAGCTCAAGCTCCATGGCCTGAAGTTGGGCCTTGTGAGCTTCTTCCTGTTGCTGGAGTGCCGTGCGGACCTCCTGCAGTTGTCGTTCAGCGGGTTGCCGACGAAGCTCAGCGGCGTTCAGTTGTCGGTCGGCATCCGTGAAGATGAAATCGTTGAAGGGATCATCCTGATGGAGTTGAGGGTGCCCTTCAACAGCTGCTCCTAAAGAACCTGTAAACAGAGTAGCTAAGTGAGTACTAGAAGACTCATTAGCTTTCATAGAAGAAGAAACGGCAATAGTATGCTTAATAGTATTACTTGAGGCTAGGAGGGTATCAGAGCGATTACCCTCCACGTTCTCTGAGTGTTCGAGATGAACAACCTCAGGTTCTTGTTGGACAGGAGCAGAGATAGGAGTATCTGCAGGTGAAGAAGTTTTAGATAAAGGAGATGGTTTATTAAAAATTTGAGGCAGGGTAATGTAGTATTTCTTACCAGCTGGTGCCTTCTTTTTCTTTTGCGCCTTGGATTTGGCGCGTTTGGGCTGAGGTAGAGGAGAGGAGCCAGAGGGAGGAGGGCGCTTCAGAGGCGCCGAAGAAGTTGTTGCAGCTGGGGAAGTCAGTATTGGGTTAGCTACTGACATAGCATGCAGTGAAGAAGAAGAAGATGGTTTGGAAGAAGAGAGAAGACATACCTTGAGCAGGAGCAGAGATGGGTTGTTCCTCTGCGTCTGGTTGTGCTTCAGGGACAACCAGGACTGCAGACAGAGGGACATCGTCAGCTTTGGGAGACAGCTGTTCCAGAAACTTCACGCCTAAGGCGTAGTTGTTGAAGTTTCCCACTGTTGGGTAATTGGTACCCATGTGTAGTGCCAGAACTGCAGTGAAGAACCGGGTGTAGGGGACGTTGACCACCCTGGTTCTGTTTTTGATCTTCTTGATCATGTCGTCCCAGATACAGCGGACATAGTCAAACTTGCGATTTTTGATCGCAGAGTAGACCATGTTCTGTATGACGGTGGGGAATTGCTCTGTGCTCCCCGTCTTCCCTATCAGACAGAGACCAAACGTGTTCCATATATAATAGAACGTAGCGTTTAGCCCTGTCTTGTGGACAGTAGCAGCAGTCTTCACCAGAGGATGGCCTTCCTTCACAGGCCAGTTGTAGCCAATGGCATCAAGGAACTCGATGACGTCGTCAGAGGAAGGAGCAGGAGGAAACTTCTGCTTTTTGGGAAAGTTGAGGACGTTCCTCAGGGTCCCTATGCCGAACGAGATGATGTCGTCCTTGATTTGGAACTTGATCACCTCGTGCATCTTGCCCTTGGAGTTCCGTTCCTGGGCCGTGGTAGCAGTGGACCATAATTGCAGTAGGAGAGGTTTGTTGGGCGCCGGGTTCAGAGTGAACGCCGTCTTCAGGGGACAGGAGAGGAGGAAGTCCCTGGCAGGCTTCAGAAACGCCTTGTTCGCTGGGAGATCAAATTGCCCAATCAGATTGTTGGGTTTGAACTGCAAGTCGTGCTGGGGAATGATTATTGGAAGGTTTCCAGTAGCAGTCATCAGCGTTGTGGCCTCAGAGGAGAGCTGGGCGTCCAAGGATGTAGATGTAGTAGCAGCCATTCTGTTAAACATAAAAACAACATATGTGGATGATTAAGGATCCAAAATATGCATTTTTCTTCACTTTTCAATGAACACAGAATATGTTCATAAAAGTGGTGAAATCCTTTATACTTGGAATGGATTAGATACCAAAATACACAAAAGGAATGTGTTTTGGTATTAAAAAGAAACTTTTATTTTGATGAATAGATATCAAAATAAGAGTTTATGATTGTTCTTAAAAGAAATAAGAACACCATATAAACTGTTTTAACAAAAATCTTAGAAGATTTTGGAAAAACTAAGATCAAACGAAGTGATCTTAGGGTTTTTGGAAAAACGATTAACAAAATAAGCTGTTTAGGTGAAGAATACTAACTTAAAATGTAGAAAGAACAAGAGTAAAGAAACACTTACGATGATCTTGTTAAAGAAAAGTGGTGAGTGTTCTTGGTGTTCTTGAGAGAAAACAGTTCTTGTTTTTTCTTGCTTGAGTTCTTAGAGAGAATTATGTGAGCGTAAAGAGTGTAATGGATTACGAGTGAGGTTTTTATACCTCGTGGTAGGAGAGAGAAAATGGATGAGAGAGAAACGGGCGGCTAAATTCAAACGTAATGATGAAAAAAGGATGTTCTACGCGCGTTCACGCTCCTGACACACGTCGTGGGGAACAGGAAACGTCCCATTACGTGTCAGTGCAGATGAAAAGTTTGTTTTATTTGAAAAGATAAAAACCACCTTTTCAGGGGATAATTCCATTTTGATGAAAGATTTGTTTTCTTGGAATTGGAGTACTTATCAGATAAGTACTGTTTTGGGAAAATCCTCTTATCACATTTAATGCGATAAGGTTTCAGGAGCAGAGGTACTTACCTGAGAATCATCAGTATTCGGATATTGAACAAAGATTTTGTAAGTACTGAATAGAGTCATCCTCTGATGAGAGTTAGTTCAGGAGTTGTTAAAGAAAGAGTCCTGAGATGGTTATTCTATAGGATTTAACAACTGTTTGTCCTGATAAACTTCAATCATCAGGATTTAACATCCCAAGTTCACTGATGAGCATATTAAAACGCGTCACATCCAGTGGTTTGGTAAAAAGGTCAGCAAGCTGATATTCAGTAGGGACAAAATGGAGTTCAATATCACCATTCATCACATGATCCCTGATGAAGTGATATCTCACTTCAATGTGCTTTGTCTTGGAGTCTAAGACAGGATTGTTGGCGATGGCTATCGCTGAAGTATTGTCACAGTAGATAGGAATTTTAGAAAGTTGTATGTCATAGTCCTGAAGTTGATTTCTCAGCCACAGGACTTGAGCACAACAGATTCCTGCAGCAACATATTCAGCCTCAGCAGTTGATATGGACACAGAGTTCTGTTTCTTGCTAGTCCAACTTACCAACTTGCCACCAAGCAGGTGACACCCACCAGTGGTGCTTTTCCTGTCAATCTTACATCCTGCAAAGTCACTATCAGAATAAGCTGTTAGATCGAACCCTGAGTCCTTGGAGTACCAAAGACCCAGATTAGGAGTTCCCTTCAGATATCTGAAGATCCGCTTTACAGCGGTCAGATGGGATTCTTTGGGTTCAGCTTGATAACGGGAACATAAACATGTAGAATACATGATATCAGGGCGACTAGCTGTGAGATACAGCAGAGAGCCGATCATTCCTCTGTAGAGAGTCACATCAACAGGTTTCCCTTTGGAATCCTTGTCAAGTGACAGAGGAGGAGCCATTGGAGTCTTCATCGGTGTACAGGATGTGAGATCAAATTTCTTCAGCATCTCATGTACATATTTACCTTGATTGATAAAGATTCCCTTTTCAGATTGCTTGATCTGAAGTCCTAAAAAGAATGTTAGTTCACCCATCATAGACATTTTATATTCAGATTTCATGAGCAACTCAAACTTTTCGCAGAGTTTGGGATTTGTGGATCCAAAGATAATGTCATCGACATATATCTAGACAAGAAGGATATGCTTAGGATATTTCTTTAGAAATAAAGTGCTATCGATCTTTCCATGAACAAAACCTTTAGAGAGAAGAAAGGTTGAGAGGGTATCATACCAGGCACGAGGAGCCTGTTTTAACCCGTAGAGAGCCTTGTTTAACTTGTAGATGTGATCAGGGAACTTAGGATCTACAAAGCCAGGAGGCTGAGCCACATAGACTTCTTCATTAAGTTTTCCATTCAGAAAGGCATTTTTGATGTCCATCTGATAAACCTTGAAGTTCATATATGCTGCGAAGGCTAGGAAAAGTCGAATTGCTTCGAGCCTAGCCACAGGAGCAAAGGTTTCATCGTAATCAATGCCTTCTTCCTACCTGTATCCCTGAGCCACAAGGCGAGCCTTGTTTCGAATAATCGTACCAATCTCATCAAGTTTATTTCGAAAAATCCACTTGGAACCAATGATAGTACGTTTTCGAGGCCTAGGGACGAGAAGCCAGACATTGTTTCTGATGAACTCTGCTAGCTCTTCCTGCATGGCTGAGACCCAGGCAGGATCACGCAAAGCATCATCTATTTCTTTAGGTTCATTTTCAGAGATGAAATTAACATAAAGACAGACGTTACCAGATTGACGTCGAGTTTTAATGCCAGAGGAGGGATTACCAAAAACTTGATCAATGGGATGATCCTTGGTCCATCGAAGAGCAGGTGGCTGATACACCTGTCCTGAAGTGGAAGCTTCATTTACAGATGGATCAGGGAGAAGATTTGTGGGAGTAGGCTCACTAACAGTGGTTTGAGAAAAGTCTTCACTGTTAGTGGGTTGATCAGGTTCAGATGGTGTGATTTGAGTAATTGGAGTGGCATTTATCAGAGGTGGAGTAGTTATTTCAGTGGGTGGTATTGGAGGATCTTCTTCAAAACCATCAGGAAGGTCTTGAGGAGATGGATCAGCAATGGGAGGTTCAGGGACTTGAAAGAAAGAGTCAGCCCACTGATTTATTTCAGAGTTTTCATGAGGGTGAGGAAAAGTAGGACCTGATTCATCAAACTTGACATGAATCGTTTCCTCTATGGCTTGTCTTCTTTTGTTGAACACTCGGTAGGTTTTAGAGATAGAGGAATATCCAAGGAAAATTCCATCATCAGACTTGGAATCGAACTTTCCAAGGTTATCTTTGTTGTTCAGGATGTAGCAGACACAACCAAAGATATGGAGATGTTCGATAGAGGGTTTCCTGTTACGAAAGAGTTCGTAAGGAGTTCTTCTGAAGCGCTTTACTATCAGGGATCGGTTCTGAGTATAGCAAGCTGTGTTAACAGCTTCTGCCCAGAATTGAGTGGCTAGGTTGGCTTCACTCAACATTGATCGTGCAGCTTCAATCAGGGTTCTGTTTCGTCTTTCAGCAACGCCATTTTGCTGAGGGGTTCTTACAGAAGAGAAGTTCTGAGAGATGCCTTTCTGATCGAAGAAGGTTTCCAGGGTACTGTTTTTGAATTCAGTTCCGTGGTCACTCCTGATTGATCGAACAGTAAGGTTGTTGAGTCTCTCCATCTTTCTGACGAACAGAATGATTTCTTCAGGAGCATCACTCTTGGATCGAAGAAAGAATACCCAAGTATATCTGGAAAATTCATCAACGATTACCAGAGTGTATTTCTTTCCAGCAATGGATTGGACGTTGACTGGTCCAAAGAGATCCATGTGGAGAAGTTGTAGAGGAGAACTGATGGAGGAAATCTGCTTGGACTTGAAACTAGCCCTGGTCTGTTTTCCTTTCTCACATGTTGAACAAAGAGATACCTTTGTATAGCGAAAGTCAGGAAGACCAATGACAAGATTGTTGATGCAGAGTTGATTCAGCGTCTTAAAGTTGAGATGAGAGAGACGCTTGTGCCAAAGCCAATTTGTATCAGTGGAAGCACGAGATACAAAGCAGAAGTTATCAGTGGAAGTATTCATGTTGATGATGTAGATATCAGCATGTCTCACACCGGTGAGAATAACTTCCTTTCTTCTGTTCTTGACTTTGCACTTCTTCTTGGAGAAGGAGACTTTGTGATTCTTATCACACAGTTGACCGATGCTCAGAAGATTATGCATCAGGCCTTCAACATAAGCAACTCTTTTGAACGTAGTTACTCCGTTGGTCAGTGTGCCATACCCTCGGGTTTGGCCTTTACCGTTTCCACCAAAGGTCACAGCAGGACCTCTTTCTTCACGGTAGTTAGAGAGGACAGATTTAGAACCAGTCATATGTCGAGAGCATCCACTGTCCAGGTATCAGATGCCCTTATCCTGTAAAATTTAGAGTTTAAGTTTTTCTTGGTACCCATAGAACTATGGATCCAGAATTATCAGTAGGACTGGTGGAGTCAGTGGCAGCCTTAACTGATTTATTAGCTTTTGAGGCTGGAGTCTTGACTGAAGAGGCAGTCTTGACAACCTTCTTTCCTTTGACTGACTTATCAGTCTTAGGATGTTTCTTTACCTTAGCTGATTTTTCAGCTTTGGTAGCATCAGGACACTTACTCGCAATATGGTCATTAAATCCACAGTGATAACATTTGCGGTATTGAAAGCGTTTAGTGGAGTCCAGGAAGTCCTTGAACTTCAGATGAGCAGGACCAGCACCAAGTATGCCTTTAGCATTGGACATAGGAGGAATTGGTTTCTTCTCCTGAGTCTTTTGCTTCAGGTCAATCTTCAGTCTGGGAACAGGATTTTGAGAGAAAGATTTTGATCCTGAGACTGAAGGACCACCACCCAGAACTTTGTTCTTGGGTTTAGGACTCTTGGTCTTTGAAGGTGTTACAGTTTTAGATTTTTCTTTGACTGTGTTCTTTTTGCTCTTAGGAGCACCTTCAGAGTGTGTGTTAGAAGAAGAAGGGATGTTTTCAGGAGCATTAGGATCAAGAATGGAGGAAACAAATTTTCCAAATTTGAGCATGAAACAATCAGATTTTGTACCACCACGAGTGTATCCAAGACCCCTTTTGTTTTTAACATTTCTTCCTGAGGCTAATATTTCATCAACCTTTTCAGAGGCGTCACTCCATCCTTTGATGGTGACTTTTTCAGCATTTAACTCAGCCAGGGCTCGTTCTTTGGCAGCAAGAGCCATTTCTCTTTCAATACAGAGAGTTTTTTTTACAGTGACCTGGTCTTTATAGTTTTCTTCCAGAATGGTAAATTGTTTTATTTTTTCTTGACATTCTTTGAGTTGACCACGAAGGTCAATATTCATTTTTTCAGCAGAGGTTTTACCATTCAGGGCTTTGTAAAGATCAAGAGTGACCAGGTCCAGCTGAGTTAAGCTTTCAAGAGGGACAAGAGGTATAGGTACCTGACTGGGAGAATCAGTCGCAGAGGTGGAAGCTTCAGAAGTAGAAGAAGAAGCTTCAGGAGCCTGAGTAGGAATTTCTTCAGGGACCTCTTCTATCTTAGCCATGAGAGCTAAGGTAGGTTCCTCAATAATGGCCATCAGTGCCACTTGAGTATCTTCCTCATCAGATGAGTCATCAGAGGAGACATCATCCCAATCGCAGTCTTCTGCGATAAGACCTTTACCCTTGCGCTGAGTTTTCATCTTTTTGTACTTTTCTTTCAGGCGCTGGTATTTGGGGTTCTTAGAAGAAGATTTGGCAGAGGAGGGAGCAAACTGACTTTTCGGTACCTGCAATCATTAGCAAAGTGTCCTTTGCCCTGACAGTTGTAGCAGATAGCAGTAGCCTTATCAACAGGGTCTGATTTAGGCTTGTCAGTAATAGTAAGATGTTTCTTTTTATGGAAGTTTCCCTTTTTGGCAAACTTCTTAAAGGATCTAGTTAATAAAGCAAGAGATTCATTGAATTCAGGATCTTCTGACATGTCAGAGTCAGAGGATTCTAATTCAGTAATAGTGACAGAAGAAGGAGTAGCAACAGTAGGAACTGAATCAGAGACCAATGCAACAGAGTTACTTTTGGTATCTTTAGAATCTCTTATGAGATTCTTTTTCAGTTTCTTCTGTTGTTCACGGTTAAGAAAAATACCGTACAACTCACTTAGTGTGAGTGTCTTTATGTCCTTTGACATAGTTAAGCAGGAGGTGTATATTTCCCAATGTTCAGGAAGAGCTTCCATGAACTTGGTAACCACCTCAGAGTTAGAGTAGGTAGTACCGATAGTCTTCAGATCAATCAGAAGACAGTTGAATCTCTGATGTAGCTGGGAGAGAGTTTCATCCTTCTGATGAATAAAGCTTTCATATTGACGAACCAAGAAAATCTTTCTTGATTCCATGAGAACAGCAGTACCTTCATATTGAACACAGAGAGTGTCCCATATTTCTTTAGCAGATCGACGGTGGCAGACAGAATGGAATACATCGTCAGGGAGTGACATGGCGATGAGAGACCTAGCCTTAGTGTCAATGTTGACCAGGCGTCTGTCTTCATCATTCCAGTCAGTCACAGGCTTTACCAGTTGCCTTTCAGGTACAGCTGGTTGGCCAGCTGCAGCAGGAATGGGGTGGACGGTTTGTGTAGGCACATGTGGTCCATTTTCCAGAAAGTATGGAATCTGGGGATCAGAACCAGAGAGAAAGAGTTCCATCCTGGTTTTCCAAAGAGAGAAGTTATCTTTGTTAAACCTAGGAGGCTTTCCAGCAGAGCCGGTATCAAAGTAGTTATCCTTAGCTTGAAGAGCCATGGATTAGGAGAGAGGAACACAAGATTTTTCTAAGAGAAGAAAATGAGAGCTTGTATCTGCTCTGATACCACTTGTTGGTCCCAAGGAGGTGACCTTCAAGCAAGTATAGTGTTTGGGATTATAGAGGGGGGGGGGGTTGAATATAATCACACAAAATGTCACTTTTAAATTCTTGTTGTATAAACAATATGAATTTACAGATTGTTGCGGAAACAGAAAAGACTACAAGTCTAGACTAAACAATCTAAGTTCTTTCACTATGCACTAGAGTGAGAAGATTAAGAAAAGAAAGAAGATAGAAGGAATAAAGAAAGAAAAGGATTAGGGTAGATTTAGGATGAAGAAGAAGTATGGAGAACATCTCTTCAAGTCCTATTTATACCCAATGCATTAAATGCATGTAGACTCACTTTTGTGTACGTGTCACAATGTAAGTGGTCCTTTGTACTATTTACTATAAACAAATACTCTTTGCATGGTGTGCAAAAGAGGAAGTGTGTAAACAGTTGCCTTGAGGTCTGATAAGTACGGAGGGAACAGTAAAGAGACTGTCCTTATGTACTTTTGTGTCAGTAAAGGCGGATAATCCTTTTGTGCATTAGTCTAAGACATTACACTAATCCTTTCAGGATCAGGATACTGATCAGTGACTAGGATCCTGAAACTGATGTTGTTCAGGGTCACTTGTATCCTGATGAGTCTTCAGGATGTCATACGATATTGAGCAGCTTGCTATCACTGAGTTCCGTCTTCAGATCACGAGCATGTTGTTCCTGTCATCAGCTAATTCTTCGACGTCGCTGATGGTTCTTTGAGTATGATCTTAATGTCTTCAGGAGGTCTTCACTTCAGTGGATAGGATCAGTAGACTGCAGAACAGACTCGTTCGTCTCCTGATCCTGATCCTGATTACTATAAAAATAAGTTACAACATAAGTAACATGGAATAACACTGAACAAACTCAGTGATAATTCCTCAAGCTATAACAGAAGTAAAAACCTATTCACTAAGTAAAGATTCAGGATCATTATCATTTCATCAGGTCTTAGGAGAGCTGGATCAACATTTTCTACAATTTCGTATACAGAAAAAAGGTTTTAATCTTCCATGTCTTTAATTTTCTACAATTTCGTATACATGCAATAGCACTTTTTAAAACTATAATGCATGTAATGACACATTTTAAAGTTGGATACATACAATAGTAATAAGGGTAAAGTTAGATACATTTTCGTGAAGATAGTTATATATATAGATATCAACTTTACATCTATTTATCTAAAATTATATTTCAATTGTGTCTAATACAGATTTATTGGAACTTTAATGATTATAATATTAAAAATCTAGTACATTAGATTTAAAAATAAAATATGGCATCATTTTAGATTCAAAGATTAAAAAAAAATTATGATAGTTACATAAGAGAATAGGAAGTTGGCTAAGCGAGAATTCAGTGGTTGAGTGAGAGCATGTTTTTTGTAAGGGTATTGAGGGAAATAGTATGTATGTTCCCATAAAGTGTCCCCTCCAAAGCTTAGTGATTAAGTCATCATCCGTTTGACGGTACCAAACAACATGATAGAGCTGAGCGAATAAGCTGAAGTATTCATTAAGCTGCTTAAGCCACTACCAAACAGACCCTTAGTTTTATTGAAATTGTTTTTTGTCTTCAAGTATTCACCGTGATTTATAAAATTGTCTTTCTTCATTCTTCTAGTCTTCACCCTCAATGTCATCTTCATCATCGTCCATTGTCATATAGGTGTTGTCAGTCTTGATATTTGGCTGACTTCTTAAGTTTTGGACACTATTAAATTCTTTTAAGACTTCATCTATGTTTTCCATCTTGTCTATAGTATTGTTTCTTGGACTCTTTCATTGATATCCAAATAATCCTTCAAGTTCATGCAACACTTCATTGACTCCAAGATAAGTGGTGTCCTCCAAATTAACATAATCCTACCGCTAAGAGGAAAGTTGGAATATGAAGCGACTATATTAGCTTTGATCGCACGTGGTACTATATCATGTGCCATAGTGGCCAAAACTAGAAACGATGTTCCTTTTGCGGTAGCAAGAGGACTTGCTCCAAACGCCACACGTTAAAATGATACAGTTATTCAAATTATAAAATAATTTTGCATTTTGGATTGTGAGAATTTCACATTTTTATAGCATCTCGTTTAAGGGAATAATGACTTATTGGTTTCTAATGAGGTTGTAACGTTTGTTGGATCAACTTGGTCAATTAAGGGTTGTCAAAAATCCAGAATAGGAACCCATTTTGTCGGATCTACTGACGCTTTAACCGTAACACATGATTTATCTACATGATGTATCAATGTCTATTTTCCTTCTACCATAAGGAGACTAATTTTTTTTCAACATACATTATATTTCCCTTCTTTTACAAAAATAACCAAGTTGAATTCGTCCCAAACACCAAACTTTGAACCATGCTCAGCAACGACTTGCACAAGGGATCAGAGGTGGATGAAACACTGGGATTGATAGGATGTCAATATTTGATGGTTGAAAATACAAGAATAAAAGAGCAAGATTAGATGAAAATAGGGAGAGATCAAATCACGAACCAAAATCACAAAGTAAAGTGAATATTGGAAGTATTTTTCCTTTGAGGGTTTCATAATTTTCCAATACTCATCCATACGACTTATTTATACTCATGGATACTAAAACTTGTAATACTTTTTAAAAGTGTGATCAGGGTCTTTCTAATTGGCTAATCGATCCATTATAACGAGTAATAAAAAATATCCTCAACCGGTCCATAACTGTCAGTTATAACCGGACGTTGATGCGTATTGTCGGTCTCAGATTTTTTTTTTTTTTTTTGTCAGTTCCGGTTCCGGTTCTAATCTCAATATAGGTTTGGAGTGTGAGTCCAGCATTTGGCCACTTAACTTTTATGGGCCTAGTTTCACACTCTGCACTCTGTAACCTGCATGTATACATAAAAGTATATAACTGATTAACTGGTACATCTAATGGGCCTTGGCTGGAGGCCCATGTGGCCATGACCATGGTATTTTAAAAATTGGTTTCATACCACCTAATTATTTACTTGTATTTAGTTACAACTTTTGTCCTATGATTTGGTGGCCTTTACAAAATTGTCACTAAACTTCATTATTCAAATAATCAGAACTATGTTTTTAAGTTTATAACATTTTTTTGGAAGGGTGTTCGGGCCAAAGCCCGACTAATCCCAGCAATTTTAGGGGCTAAACATGGCCCCATTTAAATATCCCCTGGCATGCGTACGGGAAGGCTCGAACTCGATTAAGGCGCTATAAACCCTCCCGAGTGTTAACCAATCCACCACAACACTGTTGACAAGTTTATTCCATCCAACTAAGTTCCAAGTTCCAACGATTTAAAATAAAAAATAACTTTTAGTTCACTTGGATTTTAGTAAACTTTATATAATACTTAATTACTTATAGGATATTAAATAAACATTGTTAGACTTTAAATGTTTTAATTTGAGATTTAGAGATCTCTAAGATATCTTTAAAGTATTTATTTCGAGTTTGGTTCTTTGTAAAATAAATCTGGTTCTTATAATTGATTTAGTATTTTAAAATCATCAACAAGTTCCTAGTAATGGATATTAAAATCATTTCAAACTAGAGACTATGATTATTATTTGGTTCAGGAATTTTACAAACACATATGTATGTAGCGCATATTTAGTTAACAATTTTGATATAAAACAACCATTTAAGTTTTATGTTGTATATATGTTAAAGAAAGGTTTTTGCTGATGTCATGATTATGAAATTGTGCCATTTGATTGGCCAATTAAAAAAGAATCATCAAATAATGATGTCATCAATTATTCTTATTATTTTAATACCATAATTATCTTTATAATTTACATTTTTTTTCTTAGAATTATTTGATTAAATTACTTTTTATCCATTAGTTTCTCATATTTCACTTTACATCCTTATCATTTTAAGATAATAATATATATTAATTAAAATGTATTAAAATTTTTGTTTTTTGTTTTTAATAAATTATATCATTATAATCGTCTCGACTCTCGACAATACCTTCAAAATGAGTTTAATATTGAATATTTTTTTTAATTTAACTACATTATTAAAATTAGATATAAATTAATTTGTTTTGATTTTATTACAATTCTATTCTTGATACTCTTGAAATTTAAAGATTTTATCTTTTTAACCTAAGTATTTTTATAGATTATTTATAAGTAATTAAAATTTATTTTATTTAAAACTCCATTGTTGATATTCTTGAAATTTAAAGATTATATCTTTTAATCTAACTATTTTTATAGATTGCTTATAAGTAATTAATTTTTTATTTAAAATTCTACAGATAAAAAACACTACATATTTTATTTTTGAATCCATCCCGTTATAAAAATAGATATAAATTAATTTGTTTAGATTTTATTAAAATTCTTTTCTTCATATTCTTGAAACTTAAAGATTTCATCTTTTTAACCTAATTATTTTTATATATTATTTATAAGTAATGAAATATTATTTTATTTAAAACTCAATTCCTAATATTCTTGAAATTTAAAGATTCCATCTTTTTGATCTAACTATTTTTGTAGATTATTTATAAATAATTATATTTTATTTTATTTAAAATTCTACAAATCAAAACACTACATATATTTTATTTCTGAATCCATACAGTTTTAAAATCATTCACAAAATTCAAATCTTTTGACAAAAGAATAATAAATTTTCATTTTTTAAAATTTTAACAGCTATTAGATAACTAAAATATCTATTGTAATAAGAAATTATAATGGCAATTGTCGTATAACATATAATTTACATAAGTATTTAAATGGTAATGACAATTGTCATGTAAATGCCCGTATAATATACGGGTCATTAACTAGTAAAATATATATACATGTATAATAAATGTATATATGTTTTAACTAAGTATGTAAAAACACATATGCTTCTAATATGAGTTGAATGGGACATCAATGAAAATAGAGGTTTAGAAATTTAGCTGATCTAGATATTCGACCTAGGTTTTGAATTCCTGGTTAAGAATTCATGGATCCATCAATGACCAAAATGATAAACAATAAAAACATGTTATAACTTCTATAAGTAAGACTTTAAACAGATTAAGCTAATCTTTTTTTTAGAAGGTTCATCTGCGCTTTGCCCATACTACATCCTTGGCTACTTTTACCGAGAGTTAAGACATGTTCCCTTAACGTGAGTTTGGAAATTGAACAAATATCAATATGCATATATGGTTCAAATTGTTTAAGATTGATTTATATGTTTATGTCATCGTGTGCCAATGTAGGCTCATTCTGTTAGTTTAAACATGAACAACTTATTGTGAAATGCATGACATGTTTTATGTACATGTGGGTGTCATACGCTAGTACATTGTACCTAATGGCAAGAAACCACAATGATGTATGGATCGTTATATGTTGCGACATACACCTCTATACCTAGTCGACTTTTGTGGTCTAATATATGTATTGCGACGAAGGGTTGTTATCAGCTACAAACCACACAGTTTATACAAACTATGCAAACCAATCCAATCCATAAATTCATTTCATCAACGGCTCTAAGAAATTGATGGCAATGGATAAATAAGATGAATATTAATTTTTTTTTTAAATTAATATGGGTGTAAGGGCAATTAGGACACATCACAATTGTTAGAAGCCAGGAATAGTTGTCACCGGATTTTGAGACACCGGGAATAGTTCGTCATCGGATATGAGGTTCGGGAAGGTTCGTCACCGAATTTGAATTACGGGAAGGTTTAGTCACCAGTTTCGAGACACCGGGAAGGTTTAGTCACCGGTTTCGAGACCGGGAAGATTTGTCACCGGATATGAGGTCCGGGAAAGGGTTCGTCACTGAATATGAGGTCCGGGAATGCGAGAGTGGTGGTTGTCGACGTGGTCGACGGCGATGTGTTAGGCAGCATACATAGGCAGCGAGAGAAGGGAAGTGGTGATGCATGACAATGAGTGTCAGTGGTGGTGGTGGTTGTGATGCAATGGAGGCGCGTGGCCGAACCGGTGTTGCGCCGGGTATGAGTGTCATTGTCGCCAAGTTAGAATGGCAGGGTCGCCGAGGTTTGGCAGACTTGCAGAATCGCCAAGTCAAGGTTGCGGCCGGGTATGAGAAGCCGGGTTTGGGAATCCGGTGTTGAAGGGCCGAATATAATGGGGGCCGGGTTTTGAGGAATACCCGGTGATGGTAAAGTAGTTCGGTGGTAGAACCCGGTGGTGGTGATAAATCTGGTGTGACTAAACCCAATGTTAGAGACCGGGTTTGAAAAATCGAAGGTTGAAGTCTGGTGTTGGAATTCCGGTGATGTGGCCCGGTGTGGATCCGGTGGTAGAGAGGGCCGGGATTGTGAAACCTGGTGGTTGGCTTTGGTGGAGAAATCCGGTGGTTGGAATCCGGTGCAGGTTTAGAGGCTGGATTGGAATCCGGTGTAAGAGTCCGGCGTTTGATGGGCCGGAAGGTTTGAAATCCGGTGTTAAAAACCGAGGCGGCAGCGTTGGCGATTCTAGGTTAAGAACGAGCAGCCACTGCGATCTGAATGGTGAATGGTGATCTGAAAGGCTGGAACGAGGGTGAGAGGTTGCAGAAGACGATCTGGTGGTTGAGAGGCTGCGATCTGAATGGTGATCTGATGCTGGCAAAAGACGATCGATCTGGTGGTTGAGAGGCTGCAGCGGAGAGACGGCACCTTAGTGGTGGTGTTGTGGTGGTGATGATTTGGAAGCGATACAAGAGTTTCTAGGGTTTATCTGACGGTGGCTGTGAGAGGCTATCGAGATGCGGTTGTGGGAGCCGATAAGCAAGAAGCGATCGAGGATGGCAGTGGTTTTCAAGAGGCGGACGGCGACACCAGAGGTGCAGATATGAGATTCGGATCGGGCAGATCTGAGAATCGGCTATGGCGGCGGTGTTGGTCTGTAGGGACCACAGTGGGGCGATATGTCGGCGAGATGGCCGCAGTAGCGGCTGTGGCAACAGTGTTCGGCAGTGATGTTGAGATGACGGTGATACGGCTGTGGTTGGCGACGACGGCTATGATTGAACCACCAGGAAACAATTGAGAACTGAGAGCGACATTAGTACGGCGGCGAACTGAGAGCGAACTTTGAAAAAGCCGCTGCTACCACCACATT
This sequence comes from Centaurea solstitialis, assembly GCA_030169165.1. Classification (NCBI taxonomy): domain Eukaryota; kingdom Viridiplantae; phylum Streptophyta; class Magnoliopsida; order Asterales; family Asteraceae; genus Centaurea; species Centaurea solstitialis. The sequence goes on along the minus strand of CM058040.1, from coordinate 9,757,507 downwards.
GCCGGCAGCAGCGTTAGGTGATGGCAGCGGCGACTGTGATGGCCTTTAGAGAAGACAACGAAATAGAGAGCCTAAAGCTTAGATACCATGTTAGAAACCAGACGAGTTTAAGAAGACGATGATGAATGAAGAACACACAAGATAGAGGCCAAAAGGTTAGCCGTATATTGATATGAAAAGTATAATGCGTGTTACAATTGAAACAAGATAAACCTATACTATAAATAGAGAAACCCTAGACAGTAAAAGAGAAACCCTAAGCTACATAAACAAGAAAGGGGCCGAAGGCCCATGGGCTATAATAAACTCTAACAATAATCTCTCACAATCTAGATCACTTTCTCATCCACATCGTCAATCTTTAAACATTTTCTCTTTTCTTTAAATAAATTTATTTGTCTTTTAGTGAGAGAAGATCACCATTAAAAATAGTCTTAAATATAAATAAACTAAGTTGTTTTTATTTTTCGCTTCTTCGAAACTGAAAAGTTTTGAAAACATATTTTTCGTAAAGCTTTCAAAGTTAACTTTCAAATAAATACTTTAAAAATTGGTCCTATTTCGGTACAAATTTTTATGGATGAAATTTTAATTTTAAAAAAGTTACCACTTACTAGGTTTTATCAAAATAATTTTTGACAAGATTAAAACTTCAAATTATTAATATCATAATTTGGAGTTTATTCAAGGGTTTAGTTCCCCAAAATGTATTCAACTTGTCACATTTTGCTATTGTATGTATCCAACTTTAAAAATTACCATTTAATACATTAAACTACCAAAAGTTACCATTTCATGCATCGTGACCTGCTATCAAAGGTTACCAGCAGGTCACCCCTCTCCGGCGACTTTTCCGGCCATCCGGTCATCTTCTCCGGTGAGATTCCAACGACTGCACTATTTCCGGCGACCCATTTTTCCCGGCGACCTCAACCATTTTTCCCGACGATTGTTTTTTCCGGTTTTTTGAATGGCATCGGCTACGGCCGTGGCGGTGGCGCTTGCTGCTGCCGTCATCACAAGGCCACCGGTGACGACAATGGTGGTTGTTTTCGCCATTGTTGGCGGTGGCGACATTGGTGCTCCGACCGGTGACGACAATGGTGGTTGTTTTCCAGGGTTTTTCTCTCCAATCGGTGCTCTTTCTCGAGGTCTCGAACACATCGGTGCTCCTCCATGGGGGATCGAAGTGGTGGTCGGTACTCCTCCGGGAGCTGCTGTGGCGGTGAGACAGTGATTTCTCGACGATCGAGATGAACTTCTTGAGGTGGTGGATGTATTCGGGCCCCGGGACACCGGAAAAAAACAATCGTCGGGAAAAATGGTTGAGGTCGCCGGAAAAAATGGGTTGCCGGAAATAGTGCAGTCGCCGGAATCTCGCCGGAGATGATGACCGGAGGAGATGACCGGCTACCTGCTAAACAAGTTTCATGATGCATGAAATGGTAACTTTTAGTAGTTTAATGTATTAAATGGTAATTTTTAAAGTTTGATACATACAATAGCAAAAGGTAACAAGTTGGATATATTTTAGGGAACTAAACCCTTTATTCAAATATATATATTTAACAAATATTTGAATATATTGACATCCACTTATCACTTATCATCATCTATGAAGATTTAACTCAAAAGAATTATATATAACAAAAAGATAATCTAATTTAAAGGTTAAAAGTACCATCGTGGCCATCTATTACTTCACTATCTTTCACCTACCATAGGATGGTTGCTTTGTTTTTAAGAGGCGTTTGATTTTGAAATGCAAAATTTTTATATGCTTAATGGCACTTCTATACCAAAAATACGATAAACGATTAGGACATTACAAAAATATGTTTAAATAATTTTTTAAACTTTTCCCAAAATACCCCACACACTCTTTTTCCCATTACGGCAACAGTAAAATGGAAGTCATGTTTGTTCCATTCCATCACTAAAGCACTAAACTGAACAATGTGACTATATTTTAGAGGTTTGTTATTCATATAGATAGGAAGGGGGGGGGGGGGGGGTTAAGTTCCCTTTCCCCTCTTTTGTTTTACATTTGCTTTCTTGTAACTGCAAGGGTTTGTGATTCAGCCGTACATGGAAAAAACGTCTATTTAAAGGGACTTGAAAGCCATGAGTTCAAGTTTCGCTAAAGATGATAAGTGTAATTGAGCTTAATTTGTGATGTTTAAATATTATATATACTTCAAAAAAATAGAACAAGAATCCCATGAGTTTGTTTAGAAAAAAAGTGGGCTTTATATATTTTGATATATAATCATATTCGAACAATGCTTACGCTCTATTGCTCTTTGATGTCTTCAGAAAGGAAGTAACAAGGCATTGGAACAAAGAATTAAGATGATATGGAAACTTAGACTACAAAGATGGAACCACCAATCACGTATTGTATATGGCTAAGCCAGTAATAGAAAGACCAACTCAATTACTTGTTCCACTTTGAGCTCACCACCATACCATAACAAATTTGTGTGTTTCCTAGTAAATTTAGTAGGGCTATTCACACAAATCTTGGTAACCATCACCCTGATGATTCTCTTTGATTTTTTCATTAAAATACTCTTTTATGTAGTTTCTCCACTCTCGTGTTGCTAAAGAATCTATGCAATATAATAAAAATACAAACAACAAATTAGCAAAATCGAATTCTGAACAACAAAAACCAATAGGTTTGACATCAAAACATAAAAAAAAATTGAAACTTCCTACAAATGGATACTAATATTACCAGTGCAATTAGAAACTTGGGGGGCATCGAAAGCAGATGCTTATAACAAGAACAAACTTTAGTTTCAAAGATTTCAGTTGGACCAGGAAATTTAATTCATGAACGAGAGTGATTATGATGGATGGTGCTATATAATAAAATGTGTAATTTTTTTTAGCGGGCAAATTATAAAATGCGTAATTAATCACAAAATTTTGAAAATGTCATATCTTTTAATTGAGACCCTTGATCAATATCTATACAAAAACAAACTACCGAGGGTCATTAAGCCATATTGGTAAATTCATCATATTTTTTAAATGCCTTAGCTTGTTTCAATTGTCGTGTGATGTAAAATGGTATTTTGAAAAGAAAAGAAGATCAAACCTATTTTTGTTAAGGGGGATACAATTAAGTTTATTTTGCTATAAGGTGGCACAAATTTCTCTTAGAATTTAAAGACGATGGAAAGGATTAACAGAGTGCTTATAATTTCAGAGTTAAGAAACTTTGGATCGTATTTCACACAAGTATAGTCTAGTTTTTAATAAAATATTTCTTTTTACAACATTTACTTTAAGTATTATTTATTAATAAAATATATTGAAATTATAATTTCTCTTTGCTTACAAAATAATAAAAAATACAATATCACTCATATTTTTTTTCGACATATATAATTAGAGAGCTATTTAAACAAAAATTATTGAATTCATCTTTTATTTTTTTAGCAAATTTCACTTTTGGTCCGTATGATTTACCGAAAGTAGCATATTTGGTCCTTACATTTAAAAAATAAATACACTTTACACTATGGCATGTATTTTCATAGGGATTTGGTCACTGGGTCTAACACCCGTTAGAAAAAGTCGACAAGTAGAAGGGTAATCTTGTCTTTTTACTTTTTCTACCCTTTTAACATTTTATAATTGATTTTTTTTTATCTATTTTAATCTTCATCTTCTTTACTTCGAAAATCATCTTCTTCCTCTTCTTGAATTGAAGAACCCTAAAATCAAAAACCAGATTCTAGGACTCGAGAAAGGTTCATTAATCCCTTAGTTGTTGAAAAACTCCTCCTCAAACCACCTCCTTCCCATCTTTGGTAGCCAGGTCCGCCACTCTTCGCCCCAAAAAGGTGGTGCGTCGTCAGATCTTTTCAAGAAACGATTCGTCGAAGGCAAGAAACCGATTTGGAGTTCAGTCCAAGTTCATGAGTTCGACCTAATGTGATTTCTCGACTAAAAACCCTAAATCATGTGCTGGACAAGAATGCTTGTTGGTCCCAATAAGGTGACCTTCAAGCAAGGATAGTGTTTGGGATTATAGAAGGGGGGGTTGAATATAATCACACAAAATTTCACTTTTAAATTCTTGTTGTATTAACAATATGAATTTACAGATTGTTGCGGAAATAGAAAAGACAATGAGTCTAAACTAAACAATCTAAGTTCTTTCACTATGCACTAGAGTGAGAAGATTAAGAAAAGAAAGAAGATAGAGGGAATAAAGAAAGAAAGGATTAGGGTATTTTTAGGTTGAAGAAGAAGTATGGAGAACATCTCTTCAAGTCCTATTTATACCCAATGCATTAAATGCATGTAGACTCACTTTTGTGTACGTGTCACAATGTAAGTGGTCCTTTGTACTATTTACTATAAACAAATACTCTTTGCATGGTGTGCAAAAGAGGAAGTGTGTAAACAGTTGCCTTGAGGTCTGATAAGTACGGAGGGAACAGTAAAGAGACTGTCCTTATGTACTTTTGTGTCAGTAAAGGCGGATAATCCTTTTGTGCATTAGACTAAGACATTACACTAATCCTTCAGGATCAGGATACTGATCAGTGACTAGAGTCCTGAAACTGATGTTGTTCAGGGTCACTTGTATCCTGATGAATCTTCAGGATGTCATACGACTTTGAGCAGCCTGCTATCACTGAGTTCCGTCTTCAGATCACGAGCATGCTGTTCCTGTCATCAGCTAATTCTTCGACGTCGCTGATGGTTCTTTGAGTATGATCTTGATGTCTTCAGGAGGTCTTCACTTCAGTGGACAGGATCAGTAGACTGCAGAACAGACTCGTTCGTGTCCTGATCCTGATCCTGATTACTATAAAGATAAGTTACAGCATAAGTAACATGGAATAACACTGAACAGACTCAGTGATAATTCCTCAAGCTATAACAGAAGTAAAACCTATTCACTAAGTAAAGATTCAGGATCATTATCATTTCATCAGGTCTTAGGAGAGCTGGATCAACAATCTCCCCCTAAATGATAATGATAAGACAATGGAGAAATTGTCTAAGTCTAGAGAGAAAAAAAATTCTAAGTCTAGATAAAACAGTAGGAAATAGAACTCATAAAGGTGCATGTCCCATTTACTGTTTTGAGGGATCTTTTTCAGTACTATGATGGAATAAAGTACAATGCACTGAATTGCATTTTCATTAATCTCAATAAGGTTACAAGAGTAAAGAAAATACAAGAGTACATAAATGAAGTACTGAAAGAAAAATTACAAAAATTCTAACTATCAGAGTCTTCGCTAACTTCTTCAGTCTTTACTTGGATTGGAACAGGAGTATCACTGAAGGCGATTCTATGATCGAGTATAGCTCTGACAGTGCGAATGATCTCTTTATTATCTTGGTTTTTCTTGTCTTTCTGAGCAGTGAAGAGAACTGAAACCAAGTGATCATATGGTGCTTTGTGAAGCTTGCTGAAGCGCTGAAAGCGTAGAATCTTGGAGTTGTCGCTTAAACAAATACCATGAACAGGTTCTCTGATGACTTGTCCTTCAGAGAGAGAGACTCCTGGAGGGAGTGAAAGATCAAGCATCGAGAGGTCCAGTGGTTTGACAACCATCCTGGGCATGCAAGGAGTTGGTCTCCTTGTTGAAGCACCCGCTGATCTTCGAACAGGAGGCTGAGGCAGTGCTGAAGAAGGTTGGAGAAGGTTATCAGGAATTTCGGTTGTTCTTCTGATGCGTGCAATAAGTTGATTAATAACTTCTTCTACTTCAGCCCGATAGTTTCTGTTGGCTTTGGGAAGTAGGCTTCTGATCTCGTTCCACTCTGACAAGTTGTACCTTTCCAACTTGTCAAGAGTGTGTTGCACATCCTTGACTCCTGAGCGTTTGACGGTGATCCATGTTTTTGCTCTTTTGCCGCGTGTTCGGCTGAGATGGATTCCAGAGATAGCAGCACCATGTTTCCTGAGGTGTAGGCGGTCTCGGCACCAGTCAAGCTCTGACTTCACTTCTTCAGTCTGTTCCTCAGCGTTTCTGTTGAAGACCTTCAGCGCGGCCTTCTGTGCTAGAACAGGATCAGCACTTATTTCAGCATCTTCTTCAACAAAACCCGATGCAAGCCTTCGAGCTGCTTGAGCAGAGAGGAAGGCTTCCTTCTGCTTTTTATTGTGCTCCTCCTGAGCATGTACAGCGTTGTTGTATTCCTCTTGTGATAGATAGGCAAACTCGGAGTCCCAAGAGGTACGAAAAGGAATTTTTACTCTTGTACTCTCGAGTCGCTCTATCACGGCGTCTAAACGCCCATCCCTGTTGACAGTAGCAGAGTTGTCAGGGTAATTCTCACCTTCAGATCTAGGAGAGTTAGAGGGAGGAGATCTGGGAGAAGAAGCAGGGGTAGAGAAGTCATCAGAGATGAATTCATCATCTAATGAAAGGCAAATGGTTTCAGGAGGGGCTCTGATTTCAGGGGTTCTAGAGGAAGATGCTTCGGGGTTAAAGCGGGTTGGTTTAGAAGGAATGGATTCAGGGTTTAGAGGAGTTACTCTGAAAGTCATTCTGCTTAGTTCGGCTCTTGTCTGTTCTGATGGACTATTCTCTATGAGGCGAATAATCTCACCAGTGACAGAACCAAAGTTCACGTCCTGAAATTCAGAGTTGTCTTGGGTTTCAGGTTCAGGGGTTGGTGAAGGTGTAGGTTGAGGTGTTGGTTCAGGGGTAGGTTGTTTGGGTGGTTGGTAGACAACTATTTGTAGGTTATTAGTTGGTGAGTCTTCAGAGGAGGTGTCGAGGGTGATGGTTTCAGGTGTAGGTTTAGATTTAAGAAGAGTGGAGATAGGTTGGTTATCAGAAGATGAGGGAGAGGATGGTAGTAGTAACGTACCAGGTGCACCGGGGTTCTCCCCCTGAGAGTGTGCAGGCCCTGGAGTGGGCGTTGAAGCTGGAACCTTCTCGACGAAGAAATCGTCGTCTTCATCATCATCTTCATCATCATCCTCATCCTCGTTCGTTCCCCCCTGTTCGTTGGTTCTCCAGTTGGTGGAGGGGAATAAACGGAATGGTCTCTCTGGGGCTGTCTCTCCCCCTCAACAGGTGCCTGTTGTAAGGCGGCTGTTGAAACACTCCGCTGGAGGAGAGAGGCCATGTTGGCGTTGAGCTTCCTGGTGATGAAGGAAGATGAGAGCAGGGACTGTAGAAGTTCCCTATCAGCCGTAGTGAACGACGGCGGTGGAGGAGGAGCAGTGGTGAGTGTGTTAACTGCAGTGGCGAGCTCAGCCACTTTCTCCTGAAGGGCTCGTAGGCCATTCTCCTGTGCATCCAACCTCTGCACCACAAGTTGTTGGAAGTTGGTGGTGGAGGTGGAGTTGTTGTTGACCGCTGTGGAGAGAGCGGGCAGCGCCGTGGCCTTCAGGTCGTCAACAGACGCCTGAAGGGAGGAAGAGGAGGTAGCCACCTGAGAGACCTTGTCATGGATCGCATCCAGACAAGGTATGGTGATAGTGACACCAGTAGGAGCAGGGGCGGCGGCGGCGGCAGCAGCAGTAGCAGAGGCTGCGGCGGCTTCGGCGGCAGTGGCAGCGGCCTTGGCAGAGGCTAGCTCAAGCTCCAGTGCCTGAAGCTGGGCCTTATGAGCTTCCTCTTGCAGTTGCAGTGCTGAGCGAGCATACTGCAACTATCATTCAGCGGACTGACGACGAAGCTCAGCTGCGTTCAGCTGACGGTCGGCGTCCGTGAAGATGAAGTCATTGAAGGGGTCATCCTGGTGTAGTTGAGGATGCTCTTCAGTAGCTGCTCCTAAAGAACCTGTAAAAATAGTAGCTAAGTGAGCACTAGAAGACTCAATAGCTTTCATAGAAGAAGAAACGGCAATAATTTGCTTTAAAGTATTACCTGAGGCTAGGAGGGTATCAGAACGATTACCCTCCACATTCTCTGAGTGTTCGAGATGAACGACCTCAGGTTCTTGTGTTACAGGAGCAGTATCAGGAGTATCTGCATGGGAAGAAGTTTTAGATAAAGGAGATGGTTTATTAAAAAGTTGAGGCAGGGTAATGTAATATTTCTTACCAGCCGGCGCCTTCTTTTTCTTTTGCGCCCTAGATTTGGCGCGTTTGGGCTGAGGTGGAGGAGAGGAGCCAGAGGGAGGAGGGCGCTTCAGAGGCGCCGAAGAAGTTGTTGCAGTTGGGGAAGTCAGTATAGGGTTAGCTACTGACATAGCATGCATAGAAAGAGAAGAAGAGGGTTTGGATGAGAAAGGAGAAGACATACCTTGAGCAGGAGCAAAGATGGGTTGCTCTTCTGCGTCTGGTTGTGGTTCAAGGACAACCAGGACAGCAGACAGAGGGACATCGTCAGATTTGGAAGACAATTGATCCAGAAACTTCACGCCTAAGGCGTAGTTGTTGAAGTTTCCCTCTGTTGGGTAGTTGGTACCCATGTGCAGTGCCAGGACTGCAGAGAAGAACCTGGTGTAGGGGACGTTGACCACCCTGGTTCTGTTCTTGATCTTCTTGATCATGTCGTCCCAGATGCATCGGACATAGTCAAACTTGCGATTCTTGATCGCAGAGTAGATCATGTTCTGAATCACCGTGGGGAATTGCTCCGTGCTTCCCGTCTTCCCTGTTAGACAGAGACCAAACGTGTTCCATATGTAATAGAACATAGCGTTTAGCCCCGTCTTGTGGACAGTGGCAGCAGTCTTCACCAGAGGATGGCCTTCTCTCACAGGCCATTTGTAGCCAATGGCATCCAGGAGCTCGATGACGTCGTCAGAGGAAGGAGAAGAAGGAAATTTCTGCTTCTTGGGGAAGTTGAGCACGTTCCTCAGGGTCCCGATGCCGAACGAAATGATGTCGTCCTTGATCTGGAACTTAATCACTTCGTGCATCTTGCCCTTCGAGTTCCTTTCTTGGGCCGTGGTAGCAGTGGACCATAATTGCAGGAGCAGAGGTTTGTTGGGCGCTGGGTTCAGAGTGAAAGCCGTCTTCAGGGGACAGGAGAGGAGAAAGTCCCTGGCAGGCTTTAGAAACGCCTTGTTTGCTGGTAGGTCGAATTGCCCAATTAGATTGTTGGGCTTGAACTGCAAATCGTGTTGGGGGATGACTATTGGAAGGTTTCCAGTAGCAGTCATCAAAGTTGTGGCCTCAGAGGAGAGCTGGGCGTCCAATGATGTAGAAGTAGTAGCAGCCATTCTGTTTAAACACAAAAACAACATATGTGGATGATTAAAGATCCAAAATATGCATTTTTCTTCACTTTACAATGAACACAGAATATGTCCTTTATACTTGGAATGGATTAGATACCAAAATACACAAAAGGAATGTGTTTTGGTAATAAAGAGAACTTCTATTTTGATGAATAGATATCAAAATAGGAGTTTATGATTGTTCTTAAAAGAAATAAGAAAAACCATATAAACTGTTTTAACAAAAATCTTAGAAGATTTTAGGAAAACTAAGATCAAACGAAGTGATCTTAGGGTTTTTGGAAAACGTTTAACAAAATAAGTTGTTTAGATGAAGAATACCAACTTAAAATGTGGAAAGAACAAGAGTAAAGAAACACTTACGATGATCTTGTTAAGAAAAGTGGTGAGTGTATTCTTGGTGTTCTTGAGAGAAAACAGTTCTTGCTTTTTCTTGCTTGAGTTCTTAGAGAGAATTATGTGAGCGTAAAGAGTGTAATGGATTACGAGTGAGGTTTTTATACCTCGCGGTAGGAGAGAGAAAATGGATGAGAGAGAAAAGGGCGGCTAAATTCAAACGTAATGATGAAAAAAGGAAGTTCTACGCGCGTTCACGCGCCTGACACACGTCGTGGGGAACAGGAAACGTCCCATTACGTGTCAGTTCAGATGAAAAGTTTGTTTTATTTGAAAAGATAAAAACCACCTTTTCAGGGGATAATTCCATTTTAGTGAAAGATTTGTTTTCTTGGAATTGGAGTACTTATCAGATAAGTACTGTTTTGGGAAAATCCTCTTATCACATTTAATGCGATAAGGTTTCAGGAGCAGAGGTACTTACTTGAGAATCATCAGTATTCGGATGTTGAACAAAGATTTTGTAAGTACTAAATAGAGTCATCCTCTGATGAGAGTTTGTTCAGGAGTTGTTAAGGAAAAAGTCCTGAGAATAGTTATTCTATAGGATTTAACAACTGTTTGTCCTGAAAAACTTCAATCATCAGGATTTAACATTCCAAGTTCACTGATGAGCATATTGAAACGCGTCACATCCAGTGGTTTGGTAAAGAGGTCAGCAAGCTGATATTCAGTAGGGACAAAATGGAGTTCAATATCACCATTCATCACATGATCCCTGATGAAGTGATATCTCACTTCAATGTGCTTTGTCTTGGAGTGTAAGACAGGATTGTTGGCGATGGCTATCGCTGAAGTGTTGTCACAGTAGATAGGAATTTTAGAAAGTTGTATGTCATAGTCCTGAAGTTGATTTCTCAGCCACAGGACTTGAGCACAACAGATTCCTGCTGCAACATATTCAGCCTCAACAGTTGATGTGGACACAGAGTTTTGTTTCTTGCTAGTCCAACTCACCAACTTGCCACCTAGCAGGTGACACCCACCAGTGGTGTTTTTCCTGTCGATCTTACATCCTGCAAAGTCACTATCAGAATAAGCTGTTAGATCAAACCCTGAGTCCTTGGAGTACCAAAGACCCAGATTAGGAGTTCCCTTCAGATATCTGAAGATCCGCTTTACAGCGGTCAGATGGGATTCTTTGGGTTCAGCCTGATAACGAGCACATAAACATGTAGAATACATGATATCAGGGCGACTAGCTGTGAGATACAGCAGAGAGCCGATCATTCCTCTGTAGAGAGTCACATCAACAGGTTTCCCTTTGGAATCCTTGTCAAGTGACAGAGGAGGAGCCATTGGAGTCTTCATCGGTGTACAGGATGTGAGATCAAATTTCTTCAGCATCTCATGTACATATTTACCTTGATTGATAAAGATTCCCTTTTCAGATTGCTTGATCTGAAGTCCTAAAAAGAATGTTAGTTCACCCATCACAGACATTTTATATTCAGATTTCATGAGCAACTCAAACTTTTCGCAGAGTTTGGGATTTGCGGATCCAAAGATAATGTCATCGACATATATCTGGACGAGAAGGATATGCTTAGGATATTTCTTTAGAAATAAAGTGCTATCGATCTTTCCACGAACAAAACCTTTAGAGAGAAGAAAGGTTGAGAGGGTATCATACCAGGCACGAGGAGCCTGTTTTAACCCATAGAGAGCCTTGTTTAACTTGTAGACGTGATCAGGGAACTTAGGATCTACAAAGCCAGGAGGCTGAGCCACATAGACTTCTTCATTAAGTTTACCATTCAGAAAGGCATTTTTGATGTCCATCTGATAAACCTTGAAGTTCATATGTGCTGCAAAGGCTAGGAAAAGTCGAATTGCTTCGAGCCTAGCCACAGGAGCAAAGGTTTCATCGTAAGCAATGCCCTCTTCCTGCCTGTATCCCTGAGCCACAAGGCGAGCCTTGTTTCGAATAATAGTACCAATCTCATCAAGTTTATTTCGAAAAATCCACTTGGAACCAATGATAGTACGTTTTCGAGGCCTAGGGACGAGAAGCCAGACATTGTTTCTGATGAACTCTGCTAGCTCTTCCTGCATGGCTGAGACCCAGGCAGGATCACGCAAAGCATCATCTATTTCTTTAGGTTCATTTTCAGAGATGAAATTAACGTAAAGACAGATGTTACCAGATTGGCGTCGAGTTTTAATGCCAGAGGAGGGGTTACCAAGAACTTGATCAATAGGATGATCCTTGGTCCATCGAAGAGCAGGTGGCTGATACACCTGTCCTGAAGTGGAAGCTTCATTTACAGATGGATCAGGGAGAAGATTAGTAGTAGTAGGCTCACTAACAGTGGTTTGAGAAAAGTCTTCACTGTTAATGGGTTGATCAGGTTCAGATGGTGTGATTTGGGTAATTGGAGTGGCATTAATCAGAGGTGGAATGTGTATATCAGTGGGTGGTATTGGAGGATCTTCTTCAAAACCATCAGGAAGGTTTTGAGGAGTTGGATCAACAATGGGAGGTTCAGGGACTTGAAAGAAAGAGTCAGCCCACTGATTTATTTCAGAGTTTTCATGAGGGTGAGGAAAAGTAGGACCCGATTCATCAAACTTGACATGATTCGTTTCCTCTATGGCTTGTCTTCGTTTGTTGAACACACGGTAGGTTTTAGAGATAGAGGAGTATCCAAGGAAGATTCCATCATCAGATTTGGAATCGAACTTTCCAAGGTTATCTTTGTTGTTCAGGATGTAGCAGACACAACCAAAGATATGGAGATGTTCTATAGAGGGTTTTCTGTTACGAAAAAGTTCGTAAGGAGTTCTTCTGAAGCGCTTTACTATCAGGGATCTGTTCTGGGTGTAGCAAGCAGTGTTAACAGCTTCAGCCCAGAATTGAGTGGCAAGGTTGGCTTCACTCAACATAGATCGTGCAGCTTCAATCAGGGTTCTGTTTCGTCTTTCAGCAACGCCATTTTGCTGAGGAGTTCTTACAGATGAGAAGTTCTGAGAGATACCTTTCTGATCGAAGAAAGTTTCCAGGGTACTGTTTTTGAATTCAGTTCCGTGGTCACTCCTGATTGATCGAACAGTAAGGTTGTTGAGTCTTTCCATCTTCCTGACGAACAGAATGATTTCTTCAGGAGCATCACTCTTGGATCGAAGAAAGAACACCCAAGTATATCTGGAATATTCATCAACGATTACCAGAGTATATTTCTTTCCAGCAATGGATTGGACGTTGACTGGTCCAAAGAGATCCATGTGGAGAAGTTGTAGAGGAGAGCTGATGGAGGAAATCTGCTTGGACTTGAAACTAGCCCTGGTCTGTTTTCCTTTCTCACATGCTGAACAAAGGGATACCTTTGTATAGCGAAAGTTAAGACCAATGACAAGATTGTTGATGCAGAGTTGATTCAGCGTCTTGAAGTTGAGATGAGAAAGACGCTTGTGCCAAAGCCAATTTGTATCAGAGGAAGCACGAGATACAAAGCAGAAGTTGTCAGTGGAAGTATTCATGTTGATGATGTAGATATTAGCATGTCTCACTCCAGTGAGAATAACTTCCTTTCTTCTGTTTTTGACTTTGCACTTCTTCTTTGAGAAGGAGACTTTGTGATTCTTATCACACAGTTGACTGATGCTCAGAAGATTATGCATCAGGCCTTCAACATAAGCAACTCTCTTGAACGTAGTTACTCCGTTGGTCAGTGTGCCATACCCTCGGGTTTGGCCTTTACCGTTTTCACCAAAGGTCACAGCAGGACCTCTTTCTTCACGGTAGTTAGAGAGGACAGATTTAGAACCAGTCATATGTCGAGAGCATCCACTGTCCAGGTACCAGATGCCCTTATCCTGTAAAATTTAGAGTTTAAGTTTTTCTTGGTACCCATAGAACTATGGATCCAGAATTATCAGTAGGACTGGTGGAGTCAGTGGCAGCCTTAACTGATTTATCAGTTCTTGAGGCTGGAGTCTTGACTGAAGAGACAGTCTTGACAACCTTCTTTCCTTTGACTGAATTATCAGTCTTAGGATTTTTCTTTACCTTGGCTGATTTTTCAGCTTTGGTAGCATCAGGACACTTACTCGCAATATGGTCATTTAATCCACAGTGAAAACATTTGCGATATTGAAAGCGTTTGAACTTCAGAGTAGCTGGACCAGCACCAAGTATGCCTTTAGCATTGGACAGATGAGGAATTGGTTTCTTCTCCTGAGTCTTTTGCTTCAGGTCAATCTTCAGTCTGGGAACAGGATTCTGGGAGAAAGATTTTGATCCTGAGACTGAAGGACCACCACCTAGAACTTTGTTCTTGGGTTTAGGACTCTTGGTCTTTGAAGGTGTTACAGTTTTGGATTTTTCCTTGACTGTGTTCTTTTTGCTCTTAGGAGCACCTTCAGAGTGTGTGTTAGAAGAAGAAGGGATATTTTCAGGAGCATTAGGATCAGGGATAGAAGAAACAAATTTTCCAAATTTGAGCATGGAACAGTCAGATTTAGTTCCTCCACGAGTGTATCCAAGACCCCTTTTGTTTTTAACATTTCTTCCTGAGGCTAATATTTCATCAACCTTTTCAGAGGCGTCACTCCATCCTTTGATGGTGACTTTTTCAGCATTTAACTCAGCCAGAGCTCTTTCTTTGGCAGCAAGAGCAGTTTCTCTTTCAATACAAAGAGTTTTATTAACAGTGACCTGGTCTCTATAGTTTTCTTCTAGAATGGTAAGTTGTTTTATTTTTTCTTGGCATTCTCTGAGTTGATCACGAAGATCAATGTTCATTTTCTCAGCAGAGGTTTTACCATTCAGGGCTTTGTATAGATCAAGAGTAACCAGGTCCAGCTGAGTTAAGCTTTCAAGAGGAACAAGAGGAATAGGTACCTGACTGGAAGAATCAGTCGCGGAGGTGGAAGCTTCAGGAGTTGTGGAAGAAGAAGCTTCAGGAGCCTGAGTTGGAATTTCTTCAGGGACCTTTTCTATCTTAGCCATGAGAGCTAAGGTAGGTTCCTCACTAATGGCCATCAGTGCCACTTGAGTATCTTCCTCATCAGATGAGTCATCAGAGGAGACATCATCCCAATCGCAGTCTTCTGCGATAAGACCTTTACCCTTGCGCTGAATTTTCATCTTTTTATACTTTTCTTTCAGGCGCTGGTATTTGGGGTTCTTAGAAGAAGATTTGGCAGAGGAGGGAGCAAACTGACTTTTCTTGTACCTGCAATCATTAGCAAAGTGTCCTTTGCCCTGACAGTTGTAGCAGATAGCAGTAGCCTTATCAACAGGGTCTGATTTAGGCTTGTCAGTAATAGTAAGATGTTTCTTTTTGTGGAAGTTTCCCTTTTTGGCAAACTTCTTGAAGGATCTAGTTAATAAAGCAAGAGATTCATTGAATTCAGGATCTTCTGACATGTCAGAGTCAGAAGATTCTAATTCAGTAATAGTTACTGAAGAAGGAGTAGCAACAGTGGGAACTAAATTAGAGACCAATGCAACAGAGTTACTTTTGGTATCTTTAGAATCTCTTATGAGATTTTTTTCAGTTTCTTCCGTTGTTCACGGTTAAGAAGAATACCGTACAACTCACTTAGTGTGAGTGTCTTTATGTCCTTTGACATAGTTAAGCAGGAGGTGTATATTTCCCAATGTTCAGGAAGAGCTTCCATGAACTTGGTAACCACCTCAGAGTTAGAGTAGGTAGTACCGATAGTCTTCAGATCAATCAGAAGACAGTTGAATCTCCGATGTAGCTGGGAGAGAGTTTCATCCTTCTGATGAATAAAGCTTTCATATTGACGAACCAAGAAAATCTTTCTTGATTCCATGAGAACAGCAGTACCTTCATATTGAACACAAAGAGTGTCCCATATTTCTTTAGCAGATCGAAGGTGGCAGACAGAATGGAATACATCGTCAGGGAGTGACATGGCAATGAGAGACCTAGCCTTAGTGTCAATGTTGACCAGGCGTCTGTCTTCATCATTCCAGTCAGTCACAGGCTTTACCAGTTCCCTCTCAGGTATAGCTGGTTGGCCACCTGCAGCAGGAATGGGGTGGACGGTTTGTGTAGGCACATGTGGTCCATTTTCCAGAAAGTATGGAATCTGGGGATCAGAACCAGAGAGAAAGAGTTCCATCCTGGTTTTCCAAAGAGAGAAGTTGTCTTTGTTAAACCTAGGAGGCTTTCTAGCAGAGCCGGTATCAAAGTAGTTATCCTTAGCTTGAAGAGCCATGGATTAGGAGAGAGGATCGCAAGATTTTTCTAAGAGAAGAAAATGAGAGCTTGTATCTGCTCTGATACCACTTGTTGGTCCCAATAAGGTGACCTTCAAGCAAGGATAGTGTTTGGGATTATAGAAGGGGGGGTTGAATATAATCACACAAAATTTCACTTTTAAATTCTTGTTGTATTAACAATATGAATTTACAGATTGTTGCGGAAATAGAAAAGACAATGAGTCTAAACTAAACAATCTAAGTTCTTTCACTATGCACTAGAGTGAGAAGATTAAGAAAAGAAAGAAGATAGAGGGAATAAAGAAAGAAAGGATTAGGGTATTTTTAGGTTGAAGAAGAAGTATGGAGAACATCTCTTCAAGTCCTATTTATACCCAATGCATTAAATACATGTAGACTCACTTTTGTGTACGTGTCACAATGTAAGTGGTCCTTTGTACTATTTACTATAAACAAATACTCTTTGCATGGTGTGCAAAAGAGGAAGTGTGTAAACAGTTGCCTTGAGGTCTGATAAGTACGGAGGGAACAGTAAAGAGACTGTCCTTATGTACTTTTGTGTCAGTAAAGGCGGATAATCCTTTTGTGCATTAGACTAAGACATTACACTAATCCTTCAGGATCAGGATACTGATCAGTGACTAGAGTCCTGAAACTGATGTTGTTCAGGGTCACTTGTATCCTGATGAATCTTCAGGATGTCATACGACTTTGAGCAGCCTGCTATCACTGAGTTCCGTCTTCAGATCACGAGCATGCTGTTCCTGTCATCAGCTAATTCCTCGACGTCGCTGATGGTTCTTTGAGTATGATCTTGATGTCTTCAGGAGGTCTTCACTTCAGTGGACAGGATCAGTAGACTGCAGAACAGACTCGTTCGTCTCCTGATCCTGATCCTGATTACTATAAAGATAAGTTACAGCATAAGTAACATGGAATAACACTGAACAGACTCAGTGATAATTCCTCAAGCTATAACAGAAGTAAAACCTATTCACTAAGTAAAGATTCAGGATCATTATCATTTCATCAGGTCTTAGGAGAGCTGGATCAACTGAGAGCGAACTTTGAAAGAGCCGCCGCTACCACCACATTGCCGGCAGCAGCGTTAGGTGATGGCAGCGGCGACTGTGATGGCCTTTAGAGAAGACAACGAAATAGAGAGCCTAAAGCTTAGATACCATGTTAGAAACCAGACGAGTTTAAGAAGACGATGATGAATGAAGAACACACAAGATAGAGGCCAAAAGGTTAGCCGTATATTGATATGAAAAGTATAATGCGTGTTACAATTGAAACAAGATAAACCTATACTATAAATAGAGAAACCCTAAGCTACATAAACAAGAAAGGGGCCGAAGGCCCATGGGCTATAATAAACTCTAACAATAATCTCTCACAATCTAGATCACTTTCTCATCCACATCGTCAATCTTTAAACATTTTCTCTTTTCTTTGAATAAATTTATTTGTCTTTTAGTGAGAGAAGATCACCATTAAAAATAGTCTTAAATATAAATAAACTAAGTTGTTTTTATTTTTCGCTTCCGCGAAACTGAAAAGTTTTGAAAACATATTTTTCGTAAAGCTTTCAAAGTTAATTTTCAAATAAATACTTTAAAAATTGGTCCTATTTCGGTACAAATTTTTATGGATGAAATTTTAATTTTAAAAAAGTTACCACTTACTAGGTTTTATCAAAATAATTTTTGACAAGATTAAAACTTCAAATTATTAATACCATAATTTGGAGTTTATTCAAGGGTTTAGTTTGTATGTATCCAACTTTAAAAATTACCATTTAATACATTAAACTACCAAAAGTTACCATTTCATGCATCGTGACCTGCTATCAAAGGTTACCAGCAGGTCACCCCTCTCCGGCGACTTTTCCGGCCATCCGGTCATCTTCTCCGGTGAGATTCCAACGACTGCACTATTTCCGGCGACCCATTTTTCCCGGCGACCTCAACCATTTTTCCCGACGATTGTTTTTTCCGGTTTTTTGAATGGCATCGGCTACGGCAGTGGCGGTGGCGCTTGGTGCTGCCGTCATCACAAGGCCACCGGTGACGACAATGGTGGTTGTTTTCGCCATTGTTGGCGGTGGCGACATTGGTGCTCCGACCGGTGACGACAATGGTGGTTGTTTTCCAGGGTTTTTCTGTTGGGAATCGAGAGATACAAAACATGCACAGCGGAATAAAAACCCGATTCCCAATCGAGGATCCAATCCCAAACCATACAGACACAAAAAAGGGTGTTTGGTGGATTACCTTTGCGAACAATAACTCCGAAACGCAAGCAGGGGGTACACCGCTACTGGCACCGGTTGAGAGGGTTGCTAGACCACCACCGAGGATTACCCGAAAAACGAATGCGGACCTTCCTCCCGCTGGATTCTGGCGCCGGTTTTGGGAGAGGGAGAGAGAGAGAGATTTTTCTGGATTTTTGAACTGAATCAATCAATCAACTGATACCCCAAACCCTTTATTTATATGGACAAAACAAGCAGTGTTTGATTCCATATATAATTCTTGGTAATTATCTCTGAAATAACTTCCATAATTATCCAATTAATTAATCTAACTGATTAATTAATTATAAATAATTAAACTAATTTTTTATTTCTTTTTCTCTCTAAATAATTAATTAACCAATTAATTATTTCCCATAATCCAAACATTTTCATTTTGGTGTGCAGCAGTGTGACCTACTAGTGTCTTATAACATTGGATATGATAACCCCGTTACTGTCTCGCACATAATCCTAACAGACTCCCACTTGTGCTAGACATGTAACTGGACTGTTATCATTCGCCTAAGGAGGTCCCTAGCCAGACGCTTAGGTTAACCAGGTTATAAGATCTCTTATATCCAGAGATACAATTCACGCTTGAATTTGTACACAGGTTCATTCCTTTTGCACACGATATTTCTAAAGTGATTTAAGACATGGAGTGGAGGATTCATTTCTTAAAATCAAGTATTTCTTGACTCTGATTTCGATTGCCTGCAGTAACGGATATTACTAAATAACCCTTGTTATTCTATCCGAGCGTGGCCACGCGTTTTCTGCCAATCTTAATCGTCAAGGGGCCCGGAAATATCTCTCTTTTGAAAGAGGTGCAAATTCCTTCTTGACTACTTGCATTTGGATCCACGGCTTCCGCTGCATCTAGCCACGTCCCGTATGGCCACCCAGTTACGGTGCAGCGTTAGTACGCGCTAAGAGTACAGTGGTCCTCGTGTTCCCAAACCAAGTATCTCAGGTCTAAGGACAACCTATCAAGTCAGTGCCTATGACTGAGGCTCCATGAAGCAGACTTGATTACTGGTCACTTCCAATACCCAAACACTCTAATGAGTATCTACAAACACTTGGTCACATCACTTGTGCTTTTATTCTTTACTTTGAATAAATCATCAAGTATTTATAATAGCGTCAAACTCCCTATTGAAATTCCCATTTCAATAAGTGGCTACGGAAATTTAGATTTCATACAAGACTTTGTAGAATCATGGATACGTTAAATATGCAAAAAATAGTTAATTTAGAACAATCATGAAATTAAAACCTCCATTTATTTCCAACACACTGTGAAATAAAAACTTTACATGATTACATTGTTTCTAAATTAGACTATAGTAATAATTGATAAACTAAGTACTAGCTACTGGCTTCCAGGTACTGCATCCCAATGGAATTCGCATGTGCCTCATGCTTTGCCCTTGCTAGTGGCTTTGTCAGCGGATCTGCGACATTGTCTTCTGTTGGAATCTTGCATATTCTCACATCTCCTCTTCCAATGATCTCTCGGATGAGGTGATACTTTCTGAGCACGTGTCTCGACTTGTGATGCTCTCTAGGTTCCTTTGCTTGCGCCACGGCTCCTGAGTTATCACAGAATATATCTATCGGTGTCGAGATACTGGCAACCACTCTGAGATCCGATAGAAAATTCCTTAGCCAGACAGCTTCCTTTGCTGCATCACATGCTGCAATGTACTCTGCTTCTGTAGTTGAGTCTGCAATCGTGTCCTGCTTCGAGCTCTTCCATGAGATCGCACCTCCGTTTAGGGTAAAGACATACCCTGACTGTGACCTGAAGTCATCTCTGTCGGTCTGGAAACTAGCGTCAGAGTATCCGGCGACACTAATTTCATCCTCAGTACCTCCAAAGACCAAGAACATTTCTTTCGTTCTTCTCAGATATTTGAGAATGTTCTTGACAGCCACCCAATGGGGCTCACCCGGATTCTGTTGGTATCTGCTCGTAACACTTACTGAGTAAGCAACATCGGGCCTAGTACATAGCATGGCATACATAATCGATCCAATTGCAGAAGCATATGGGACCGATTTCATCCTGTCCTGATCTTCACTAGAAACAGGACACTGTGTTTTACTTAACACTATGCCATGTTGCATTGGAATGAATCCTTTCTTGGATTCATCCATCCTGAATCTCTTCAGTACTTTGTCAATGTATGTACTCTGACTAAGTCCGATAAGCCGCTTAGATCTGTTTCTGTAGATCTTTATACCTAGTATATAAGCGGCTTCTCCAAGGTCTTTCATCTGGAAACATTTACTTAACCATTCCTTAACACTCTGTAAAGTTGGTACATCGTTTCCTATGAGTAGTATGTCATCTACATACAAGACCAGGAAGGTTACTATGCTCCCACTGAACTTGGTGTAAACACATGGCTCGAACTCACTTTTAGCGAAGCCAAACTCTTTGATTCGCTCATCAAAGTGTAAGTTCCAGCTTCGAGATGCTTGCTTCAATCCATAAATAGATTTTAGCAGTTTACACACCTTATTGGGATTCTTAGGATCTTCAAACCCCTCTGGTTGTTCCATATAGACGTCTTCTGTTAACTTTCCATTCAGAAAGGCTGTCTTGACGTCCATTTGCCAAATCTCGTAGTTAAAGTACGCTGAGATGGCCATTAGAATCCTAATTGACTTTAACATGGCCACTGGTGAAAAGGTTTCATCATAGCCGATACCATGAGTTTGCGTGAATCCTTTTGCGACCAGTCTGGCCTTGAAGGTGTGTACATTTCCATCCATGTCGGTTTTCTTCTTGAAAACCCATTTGCGTCCAACAGCCTTACAGTGTTGTGGCAAATCAGTCAACTCCCAAACTTGGTTGTCGTACATGGATTGCATCTCGGCCTTCATGGCTTCCTGCCATTGTTCAGACTCACTGCCTGACACAGCTTCTCCATAGGATGTTGGTTCATTTAAGTCTCCGCTATCTTGAGAGACTAGGAACCCAAGATACCTATCTGGTTCTTGTCTTACCCTGCTGGATCTGCGAAGGTCCTGTGTTTGCACTTCCTCAATTGGCTCTGATTGAGGTTCAACATTGTTATGTTGAATTTCTGGCTCAATAACTGGTGTAGTGTTTTCTTCGTCTACTATCTGTAGATCTACATCCTTTCTGGTGTTCTCTAAACTGAGAAACTTTTCTTCCAGAAATTTTCCATTTTGAGCAACAAACACTTTGTTCTCTTCAGGGTTGTAGAAATAATATCCCACGGTGGTCTTGGGATATCCAACGAAGAAACACTTGTCGGATTTGGGTTTGAGTTTTTCTGAGGTAGGTCGTTTGACGTAAACCTCACAACCCCAAATTTTCAGAAAAGATATATTGGGTTTCTTACCCTTCCATAACTCGTATGGAGTCTTTTCTACCGACTTTGTTGGCGCTCTGTTCAGTATGTGTGCTGCTGTTTCGAGCGCGTGTCCCCAGAATGATACTGGCAGCGAAGAATGACACATCATCGTTCGTACCATGTCAAGCAAAGTACGATTTCTCCTTTCTGATACACCGTTCATCTGAGGTGTATACGGAGGTGTAAGTTGGGATACAATCCCACATTCCATCAGATGATTGTCAAACTCATCACTGAGATATTCGCCACCACGATCTGACCGTAAGAACTTGATCCTCTTGTCAAGTAGATTCTGTACTTCATTTCGATATTCCTTGAATTTCTCAAAGGTTTCAGATTTATGTCTCATCAAGTAGACATAACCATACCTACTGAAGTCGTCAGTGAAGGTAATGAAGTACCGGTATCCTCCTCTTGCTACATGACTGAAAGGTCCACATACATCTGTGTGGATTATTTCAAGCAAGTCAGTAGCCCTTTCATTCTCACTGTTGAAAGGTTGCTTTGCCATTTTGCCAGATAAACAAGATTCGCAATTATCAAAAGGTTTGTAGTTGAAATTGCCAAGAAAACCTCCTTTTAGGAGTAGTTCAACGCGTTTCTTGTTTATATGGCCCAAACGACAATGCCAGAGGTAAGTTTGATCCTCAATATCCTTGGATCGCTTACTTATATGATAGATTTCACTACTGTTGTCTTGTAGATTTACTGTATATAGACCATTTACGGGTGTAGCTTTAAAATAGAAAATATTATCTTTAAAAACAGAAAGCATTTTATAAGAATATTTATAATAAAAGCCTTGGTCTACTAACAAATCAAAAGACAATACATTCTTAATCATATTTGGAATATAATAACAATTATCCAGTTCCAAAACTAGACCCGAGGGTAAACTAAGACTATAAGATCCCACGGCTTCAGCAATCAACGGAGTGCCTTCGCCCACTCGTAGGTTCGAACGGTCCTTCCTCAGAGTCTTTCTTCTAGTGAATCCCTGTAAATGATTACAAATGTGGTTACCACTGCCTGTATCAATTACCCATGATTCATAAGAAGTGATTAAGCAATCTATCATAAAGATACCTGGAGTATCGGGTAAACCGATATCCATCTGGTCGATGTTCATCGAGTGCTCGCAAATATCCTCGCTGCCGCACTCTGGGCAACTCAGATCTCCCAGCTCATCAATTATATCAGTGTCCATGAGATTTGCAGGTTCGGGTACTGGCTCTAGACTGGCCAGGATATCTTCATGAACTTTATCCACGTCGTTCTTTGGTTCCTTCATGTAGGCACTAGCTGTGTCTTGAACTTCCTTTGTGAGGGAGAACCACATGAGGTACACTAGCTCTTCCTGAGTTATCTTGTACCCCAGACGTGATAAACATTTAAAAAGCCTTCTCATTTCAATAAGATGGTTTTTAACTGACTGACCCTTCTGTAGCTTTAGGGAGAGAATCTCTTGCATGATCAAAAGCTTGCCCGTGTGCTTGTAGAAACCTAACTGGTTTTCTACATTCCTTACAACCTCGTGACAGAATTTCTCTCTTAAGTCTCCCGTGAACTCGGGTGACATAGAGAAAACTAGAACCGACATTACATCCGACTCATCTGCCATGAATCTAAAATATTCAGCAAATTCCTCTTCTGGGGCATTGCTTCTGGGTCGTGACATGGGCTTATTGATCACATAAAGCTTACCCTGGGCACTCAAAACATTCTGTAAGTGCAACTTCCAAACTGGAAAGTTCTGGCCCGTAAGCTTCCACTTGCCCGTAATGAGGCGAAGTGATTCCTCAGGTGAATAAAACGGAATGCTAATTGGAGACATCTACAGAAGAATATAAATTCCACTTTAGTTTATAATTACATAATTCTAATAAATTATTACCCTTAAAATAAATTTATTAGACTAGAATCCATATTTCACATGTGTCGGGAAGCATGTGATCATGTCAAACCGACTCATGCGATCTATGGTAGGTAAAACTATACCAATCGTATTCCTATCTGAAAATACGACTTCTAGATCGTCGGGACATCGGATATTAATAATCCGTGCATATTTAGTCCCTCTAGTGCATTTTGGCCTGGTACCACCCAGTGAATAAATAATTACCAAAATAGATTGCACCACCCGGGACCTGGACAAACTCTGGCCGGTACCACCCGGAGATAATTCGCAGAGTTTTATCTCCTTCCAGTTTCGGTTTGAACACGGCGTTCATAGTGTGTGCACTTACAACGCCCTATGTACCTTACACCGGAAGTGCCCCTAAAGTGGGCTGCACTTACTAATCTATGATTTCTAACAAGGGTTTAAATTGCCAGTTTCCTTTTTCAAAACCTTTGAAAAACTGGATCCAAATACTAACTGTATTTGTATCCTTTTAATTTTTAAACAATCCGTTCAAAAAGGGCAATTTATATTCAATGATAATTACATAGATTAAACAACCACGCAATTTAAATATAAAAAGCACAGTCATAGCTTAAACCCTTAAACTAATGTTGTTTTTGTGAGCCAACACAAAACAACGGTCTTAATCCCTAAGTGACAAAAGTCTTCAACTTCTGGCACTCCCACTGGCTCCGAGATCCATGGCCGTCGTCTTGTCTCCGTCTCGATGTAATTGAAATAATTATTACAAATGGGTTCAAATGGCACGCAGGCCTCCCAACTATTCTAATAAAACTTTAAAATTACAAAAGGGTTGTAAATGGCTCGCAGGCCTCCCAACTATTCTAATAAAACGGATAAAATAAACACAACCACGGGTCTGAAGGGTTCAGCTATGACTTATCATATAATTAAATAAGTTAAAACACATCTGAATTTTAATTTAATAATTATAAAACTAATTAATTAAAACAATTAATTAAAACTTATCCTGAATCGTTTTAACCTTATCTGAAAAACGATCCTTAATTCGAAAAATTATCCGGAAACGGATTTCAAACTGATACCCGTTAACGATAATAACGAAAACTAAATACGCCACCACCGCCGCCCGTACCTCCCGTAATCGCCGCCGGCAGCGGCGACTTTGATAGCCACCGCCACCGCAACGACCACCGCTACCACCAAAAGTAACCGGCGACGGCAGCAGCAAAAGAGCCACCACCGCCGCCCACCGCAATCATGACCGTCGGCGACAGTAACAGCTAAAAGCCACCACCGCCGCCGCGACGCTTCGACAGAAAACAACGAACGCCGCCACCACCGTAACTGGTGGTGCGGCTGGCCTCGATTCGACAGGCAGGCGGCGATCGACGCTGCCTCCAATTTCCTCCGATCGATCGCCACCGCCTAGGTGGTCGATCACGGCCGGCTTGGGTTCAATTGACACCACTGCCACCACAATCGGTGGTGCGGCGGTTTTAATTTCCCGTTGATGCCGTCGATTGCCACCACCACCACAAACGGTGGTGCGGTGGCTACAACCGGAAACCGCCACCGTCACTGTCGACGACAGTGGCCATCGCCACCATCATCAATCGCCACCACCACCACATACGGTGGTGTGGTGCGTGCGACCAACCACAGCCGTGTCCACGACCTGTGGTGCGGCGTGGTGGTGCGACAGGAGGACAGCCGCCGGCTACCACCAACTGTGGTGTCGCCGGCGGTGGTGTACGATGGTCTTGGTGGTTTGGTCGGCTAACTACCGCCCGTTCCACTGCAGTCAAGGTTTATACAAAAATCTAATTTTAACAATGAACGAATAATAAAATTAAATTTCTTTAAACCTATTAAACTGATAAACCTGATCTGTAGGTTTTAGGAAGTGGCTCTGATACCACTGTTGGGAATCGAGAGATACAAAACATGCACAGCGGAATAAAAACCCGATTCCCAATCGAGGATCCAATCCCAAACCATACAGACACAAAAAAGGGTGTTTGGTGGATTACCTTTGCGAACAATAACTCCGAAACGCAAGCAGGGGGTACACCGCTACTGGCACCGGTTGAGAGGGTTGCTAGACCACCACCGAGGATTACCCGAAAAACGAATGCGGACCTTCCTCCCGCTGGATTCTGGCGCCGGTTTTGGGAGAGGGAGAGAGAGAGAGAGAGATTTTTCTGGGTTTTTGAACTGAATCAATCAATCAACTGATACCCCAAACCCTTTATTTATATGGACAAAACAAGCAGTGTTTGATTCCATATATAATTCTTGCTAATTATCTCTGAAATAACTTCCACAATTATCCAATTAATTAATCTAACTGATTAATTAATTATAAATAATTAAACTAATTTTTTATTTCTTTTTCTCTCTAAATAATTAATTAACCAATTAATTATTTCCCATAATCCAAACATTTTCATTTTGGTGTGCAGCAGTGTGACCTACTAGTGTCTTATAACATTGGATATGATAACCCCGTTACTGTCTCGCACATAATCCTAACATTTTCTCTCCAATCGGTGCTCTTTCTCGAGGTCTCGAACACATCGGTGTTCCTCCATGGGGGATCGAAGTGGTGGTCGGTACTCCTCCGGGAGCTGCTGTGGCGGTGAGACAGTGATTTCTCGACGATCGAGATGAACTTCTTGAGGTGGTGGATGTATTCGGGCCCCGGGACACCGGAAAAAAACAATCGTCGGGAAAAATGGTTGAGGTCGCCGGAAAAAATGGGTCGCCGGAAATAGTGCAGTCGCCGGAATCTCGCCGGAGATGATGACCGGAGGAGATGACCGGCTACCTGCTAAACAAGTTTCATGATGCATGAAATGGTAACTTTTGGTAGTTTAATGTATTAAATGGTAATTTTAAAAGTTGGATACATACAATAGCAAAAGGTGACAAGTTGGATATATTTTGGGGAACTAAACCCTTTATTCAAATATATATATTTAACAAATATTTGAATATATTGACATCCACTTATCACTTATCATCATCTATGAAGATTTAACTCAAAAGAATTATATATAACAAAAAGATAATCTAATTTAAAGGTTAAAAGTACCATCGTGGCCATCTATTACTTCACTATCTTTCACCTACCATAGGATGGTTGCTTTGTTTTTAAGAGGCGTTTGATTTTGAAATGCAAAATTTGAGTTTATATGCTTAATGGCACTTCTATACTAAAAATACGATAAACGTTTAGGACATTACAAAAATATGTTTAAATAATTTTTAAAACTTTTCCCAAAATACCCCACACATTCTTTTTCCCATTACGGCAACACTAAAATGGAAGTCATGTTTGTTCCATTCCATCACTAAAGCACTAAACTGAACAATGTGACTATATTTTAGAGGTTTGTTATTCATATGGATAGGAGGGGGGGGGCGTAAGTTCCCTTTCCCCTCTTTTGTTTTACATTTGCTTTCTTGTAACTGCAAGGGTTTGTGATTCAGCCGTACATGGAAAAAACGTCTATTTAAAGGGACTTGAAAGCCATGAGTTCAAGTTTCGCTAAAGATGATAAGTGTAATTGAGCTTAAT
This sequence comes from Centaurea solstitialis, assembly GCA_030169165.1. Classification (NCBI taxonomy): domain Eukaryota; kingdom Viridiplantae; phylum Streptophyta; class Magnoliopsida; order Asterales; family Asteraceae; genus Centaurea; species Centaurea solstitialis. Next base: position 9,730,573 of record CM058040.1, on the reverse strand, counting down.
TTGTGATGTTTAAATATTATATATACTTCAAAAAAATAGAACAAGAATCCCATGAGTTTGTTTAGAAAAAAAAAAGTGGGCTTTATATATTTTGATATATAATCATATTCGAACAATGCTTACGCTCTATTGCTCTTTGATGTCTTCAGAAAGGAAGTAACAAGGCATTGGAACAAAGAATTAAGATGATATGGAAACTTAGACTACAAAGATGGAACCACCAATCACGTATTGTATATGGCTAAGCCAGTAATAGAAAGACCAACTCAATTACTTGTTCCACTTTGAGCTCACCACCATACCATAACAAATTTGTGTGTTTCCTAGTAAATTTAGTAGGGATATTCACACAAATCTTGGTAACCATCACCCTGATAATTCTCTTTGATTTTTTCATTAAAATACTCTTTTATGTAGTTTCTCCATTCTCGTGTTGCTAAAGAATCTATGCAATATAATAAAAATACAAACAACAAATTAGCAAAACCGAATTCTGAACAACAAAAACCAATAGGTTTGACATCAAAACATAAGAAAAAAAATTGAAACTTCCTACAAATGGATACTAATATTACCAGTGCAATTAAAAACTTGGGGGGCATCGAAAGCATATGCTATAACATGAACAAACTTTAGTTTCAAAGATTTCAGTTGGACCAGGAAATTTAATTCATGAACGAGAGTGATTATGATGGATGGTGCTATATAATAAAATGTGTAATTTTTTTTAGCGGGCAAATTATAAAATGCGTAATTAATCACAAAATTTTGAAAATGTCATATCTTTTAATTGAGACCCTTGATCAATATCTATACAAAAACAAACTACCGAGGGTCATTAAGCCATATTGGTAAATTCATCATATTTTTTAAATGCCTTAGCTTGTTTCAATTGTCGTGTGATGTAAAATGGTATTTTGAAAAGAAAAGAAGATCAAACCTATTTTTGTTAAAGACGATTAAGTTTATTTTACAATTAAGTTTATTTTGCTATAAGGTGGCACAAATTTCTCTTAGAATTTAAAGACGATAGGAAGGATTAACAGAGTGCTTATAATTTCAGAGTTAAGAAACTTTGGATCGTATTTCACACAAGTATAGTCTAGTTTTTGATAAAATATTTCTTTTTACAACATTTACTTTAAGTATTATTTATTAATAAAATATATTGAAATTATAATTTCTCTTTGCTTACAAAATAATAAAAAATACAATATCACTCATATTTTTTTTCGACATGTATAATTAGAGAGCTATTTAAACAAAATTTATTGAATTCATCTTTTATTTTTTTTAGCAAATTTCACGTTTGGTCCCTATGATTTACCGAAAGTAGCATATTTGGTCCTTACATTTTAAAAAAAAATACACTTTACACTATGGCATGTATTTTCATAGGGATTTGGTCACTGGGTCTAACAGCCGTTAGAAAAAGTCGACAAGTAGAAGGCTAATCTTGTCTTTTTACTTTTTCTACCCTTTTAACATTTTATAATTGATTTTTTTTAGCTATTTTAATCTTCATCTTCTTTACTTCGAAAATCATCTTCTTCCTCTTCTTGAATTGAAGAACCCTAAAATCAAAAACCAGATTCTAGGACTCGAGAAAGGTTCATTAATCCCTTAGTTGTTGAAAAACTCCTCCTCAAACCACCTCCTTCCCATCTTTGGTTGCCAGGTCCGCAACTCTTCGCCCCAAAAAGGTGGTGCGTCGTCAGATCTTTTCAAGAAACGATTCGTCGAAGGCAAGAAACCGATTTGGAGTTCAGTCCAAGTTCATGAGTTCTACCTAATGTGATTTCTCGACTAAAAACCCTAAATCATGTGCTGGACAAGAATGCTAAATCAGTACCAAATCGGTGGTGGTCGTTAGGGTGGTGGTTCAATTTCATGTTTGTGGAGAAGAAACCAAAGCTCAATTGAACATACTTTGAGCTTTCGGATCTTAAACGTTGCTAGATTGAAACAAATTCGTTTGGGTTCTATTTCATGCCGATGTAGGTGAGAGAGAATAGAAGAGAAAAGAAAAGAAGATAACAACAAAGCTTGCAAATCTTGATTTGATTTCGTGTTTGTGGATCCTTTCAACCTCGAACACAGATTTGAACCTCGAATTTCGACTGATTTCATAATTGTTCTCAGAGATGCAGAAAAAAGAAGGTGGGGGAGAGAGATTTAGGTTTTTGGTTTTGGTTTGTTAATTTGTGATTGATTTTGGTATCTTAGTTTAGAATCAATTTTGGTTTTTGGTTTCATATGTTTTATTTAGGCTTTTAAATCTGTAATTGAATTAGGTTTTTGGTTTTTCAAAATTGATTTGATTGAGGTTTTTTTAAATATGTGTTTCTTCAAGATGTTCTTTAATATATGATTTCGTTTTGGATTTGATATAGAAGTGTTCTACCATTGTTTATGATCTTCAAAGTGAAACAGATGAAGATTAAAAGAGATAAAGAATAAAAAATCAATCCTAAAATGTTAAAAGGGCAGAAACTACTTAACGACTTCTTCTAACGACTATTAGATCCATTAACCAAATCCGGATAAAAATGCACACCACAATCTTTAAAGTTTAAAGTGTATTTTTTTAAATTGTAGAAACCAAACGTGTTGCTTTTAATAAACCACATGGACCAGAACTGAAGTTTACTCTTTTTTTAGTAAATTACACTTTTGGTGTCCATGGTTGTAACATTTTTTCAACTTTGGTCCCTAAATTGAATTAATATCACGAATATTCCACGAGGTTGCCACTTTGTTTTAGATTTGGTCCATAAAACTAACTTCTGTTAAATAGACCAGTTAACTCCAAGGGTATTTTCGTCCTTTTCATATTTATTTGTTTTCAATTAAAAATAAAACAAATGTATTATTATTATATTATTAAAAAAATATTAGATGGGACCATCATCTTCACCACCAATACCCACAACCAACTACCACCAGCAAACCACCCACCATCACCATAGCCACCGCCACCACCAAAACCACCCACCATCACCATAGCCACCACTAAAGCTCCAAAGCAGACGCCGTTTCACTTTTCGGCCACCCCTTTCACTTTCAAATCTGAAGCCGGCGACTGATTAAAGCAAATCTGGGTTCCGAAGAGAACTATGGACTTAGAGAGAGGTGACTGACGAGATGGGTGGCCAGATCTGGTTGGTGACGGTGGTGGAGGTGGATGGTGGAGGTAGGCTGCGGTGGAAGTGGATGGTGAAGGTTGGCAGCTAGTGAAGGTGGTGGGTGTTGGTGGTGATGGTGATGGTAGGTCCCATCTAATATTTATTAATAATATAATAATACATTGTTTTATTTTTAATTGAAAACAAATAAATATGAAAAGGACAAAATACCATTTGGAGTTAATTGATCTGTTTAACGGAAGTTAGTTTGAGATACCAAAATTGAAACAAAGTAACAATTTTGAAAACTATTCGTGATATTAATTCAATTTAGGGACCGTGATATTAATTCAATTTAGGGACCACAGTTGGAAAAATGTTACAACCACGGACACCAAAAGTGTAATTTACCCTTTTCATTTACATAGCAAAGAAAAGCAAAAGAAGCATGGAAGGATATAGAAGACACGTGTGAAGGAGAAAGGAGTGGGAAATGGTGATTTTTTGAACTTATCATCATCACACAATTGATGACTCACACAAATTATCCAAAACTTCATAATTCATTCATGGCGTCCCATCTCTCTCTACTCTCTCTCTCTCTCTCTCTCTATATATATATATATATCTATCTAGGGTGGGTTCAAATGTGAACCACTTTTTGATTGTGAACGTGAGGACAACCGAGAGCACGACACGTGGCGGATGACTAAGCGCCACGTCATGTCCACGCGGATGACTTAGCGCGATTCATGGGGAGGGCATTGAATTAAAGGAGGGGACCACACTCAAAGCCGACGTGGCGCCTAGTCATCCGCCACGTGTCGCACTCTCGGTTGTCCTCACGTTCACAATCAAAAGTGGTTCACATTTGAACTTTCCTCTATCTATCTATCTATATATATATATATATACACAAATCTACACCATTCCTATCCTCCATCAATACAAGAACCCATACTTCTTCATCGATCTACACAATAACCCTAAACATTTTGATTTCTGTAACTGAAACTACTACTACTACTACAGCTTAATCATCGCCATGGCTACACAAATTACTGTTTCTTCTCCGATCTCTTCGATTCCTCATGTATCTCCCTCGATATGCCTCCCAAATTCAAGGTTTTACTGCTAATTTTTGCTCATTTGAATTAGATCGTAAATCAAATGATTTGATTTGATTTGATGAACTAATCGTAGTATTTTTATAATTGGGGATTTTCAGAATTGAACTGTGTTCGTCGATTTCCACGACGAAAGCTCAGCTATCGAATCAACGAATTCGTAGAAACGATAACGGCATTGGCAAGAGAAAGTTGAACTTCAGGTGATCACAATCTTTTAGGGTTTTTATTTTATGGATCATTGAATCAATTAAGGTTGTGTTTTGCAAACTAATAAGCTAGCTAGCTGGTAGCTGATAAGCTAAGTTGTGTTAACTAATAAGCTAGTTATGAGTTGATAAAGGTAGCTTATTATAAGTAAAAACTAATGAGCATGTGAAATGACTAAAAAATAGTAATTAATATTAATAAGGGTATAATTGGAAAAAGCTACTAAAAGCTCCTAAAACGCTAGTCCAACTAGCATTCAATAAGCTAGCTTATGGTCGATCCAAACATGTACTAGCTTATCAGGTAGCTTAATTTTTGGCCAAACACGACATACAGTTTCACACAAAATTTAAGAAAACCTAATTCCAAATTTCTTCCTTGTTAAAAAACCTAATTGAATTCAGAATAATTGATGTGAATGAAACAGTTGGATGGCTACGGTGGGAGAGAATGTGAAACCGGCCACGCCGGTAACACCTACGTCGGTGCCGGTGCGTGTGGCACATGAGCTTCAACAAGCCGGTCACCGTTATCTGGATGTCAGGTATAATTGAAACTTGGAGGGTCTAGAATTCATTATGTAATTGTTCAGGGGTGTAAATTGTAATATGTTTTGTATGAATTAATACTTTAATAGGACCCCTGAAGAGTTCTCTGCTGGACATGCTGTTGGAGCCATTAATGTTCCTTTCATGTTCAGACTTGGATCAGGTTTATTTCTTTCTTTCTTTCTTTTTTCTTTAAATAAATAATGTTCAAAATTAGAGGGTATTTTGGGAGGGCTTTTTTAAGTCCAAAAGTGCTTATTGACTTATGACGGTGGTAAAATGGTAAAAGGACTTTTTAAAAAAGTATTTGGATTAGTTTTTGTGGTGGTAAAAATCAATAACTTAAAAAGTGTTTGCGTTAAAATGTAGGGTTATGTGAGATGGAAAAGCCAAAAGCCAAATCAAGACTTTTTAAAAACCGTATCAAAAACTATTTTGAAAGTGTTTTTTAAGTTTCCAAACACTATTTTTATCTATTTTTAACTTATTGGCTTTTTGAAACACACTCCCAAACATCCTCTTAATTATGAATCAGTAACATGACCTTCTAAAATTAGATCAATTTGGCGTATTTTTCATGGTATTTCTGAACTCGAATGCTAATTTCGGTTTATAACAATTTCTTTGTTGGTATAATGGTGCAACAGGGATGACGAAAAACCCGAATTTTGTGGAAGAAGTCTTGGCCCATTTCGGAAAAGATGATGAAATTATCGTTGTAAGTTACAAAAACTAACCCGAGTTTCGAGTTCTTCGATCGAGATTTATCGTTTAATCACTTATATGAATCTGTATATAATGATTACAGGGATGCCAATTGGGTAAAAGGTCGCTTATGGCCGCCACCGATCTTCTTTCTGCGGTAAGTGTGTATAATGTTTAATCGAATCATATGAATACCAATGGATTTAGGTGGATCCAGTCCTATACGATGATCCATTGGATGTTGGAATTTGTCATCCTATCTGATCCATTAAGACAACAGATCTAATGTATGATTTGATCGGATCAGTTTCATCAGTTGGATGTTACTATTGGTTATCCGTCGGACCGGATATTTTGATTCAATGTTCAACTAACTAACCACCACTCGGATATTTTGATTCAATGTGCAACTAACTTGCCACCACTCGGATATTTTGATTCAATGTTCAACTAACTAATCACCACTTCAACCAATTATTCATGTGTATTCCTGATTTCTTAAAGAAGAACAATATTTACAAATATTAACTAAAAACAATACCATAAAATTATACTCCATCGGTCTCAAAATAATTATCCGCATTTCAATTTTGGTTTGTCCAAAAATAGATGCCTACTTTCCAATCACACCTTAGGGGTAAAATTGTCATTTGCTATAAACAGGATTGGATGAGCTTGTTGTATATGTGGGTCGGATCGGGTTGTTGAACTATTTGTTGTTGTGCAGGGTTTCACGGGAGTGATGGATATAGCGGGTGGGTATGCTGCGTGGGATAAAAATGGACTTCCGATCGAGTCTTGATTATTAGGAGAATGAATAAATAAAGTGTTTTCTTTTTCTTGTTGCAAGTAATTGGAGCATGAATAATCTTAGATTGTAAATAGATAGAAGGTGGTTAGATATAATGCACATATAATAGGCCACCAAATGATGCTGATATGGTTCTTGATCCATGTACGGACAAGATGACCATAACGATGACCATAACGTTGGTCTCACGATCGTTACTTTGTCGAAACTAAAAAGGAATTATATTTTGAAAAGACCGTGTGTCATCCGTGTCTTTAGATCAATATGATTTTTAGATTTATCTTTGTATTTGCTTTTACATTTACTTTTACTTTAGGCTGTTTATGAACTTTTATATGTATTTAGGGGTTGTTTGTTTACCTCTTAATAATACCATTAAGAGCTAAATTTGAATCGGATAGAGGAAACTCTGTTTGGAAAAAAGAAAAAAAAAATCCATGTCTGAATGGCTCGAAAGCCTACAATCGATTTTTCACTCATGGGGCAACCCTAAATCATTCGGACCGTGTTTCTTCCTAGACTGCCCTTCAGTCAAACCTCACTCTCTCACGTCGTTGTTCCTCTCGCGAGTCACATGTTTGCTTCCTCAGGTCATTGCATCTCATCTGCTACGTATGTCGGTATGTTCGATTGGCACCCCAAATCTTCATTTTTGAGCTATTCTGTTTCTTTATCACTATTTCTATTCCTTGTAATTTGTTTTCCTATGTACTTGAGTAATGCATCTGGTATAATTTTTTTTACATGGTGTTCTTCACTTGATTTGGATCATATATATGTGTTGTCATCCATCTTTAAATCACAAGTCATAAGTAACATGTTGCACTTGAATCAGTTCTTTTTATGTGATTATATGACCACAATGTGATTTATGAACCCATTTTGTTCATTATTGTCTTAGCAGATGCTAATCAATTGATTACATCGATCCAATTGATTAGGTGTTTGATGAAAAATGGCTTAATGACAAGAAGTTTCATCATGATCTTCCAACTTTGGAGTAAATCGGTTTTGTTCTTAAATGCCATAATTGTACTTTCAGCTGGTTTTTTGTAGTACTTAAATAGAGATAAATTATAGGTTTTGCGGCACAATAAAGGAGGTTCTGCTAATCAAATAAAGGTTGTTAAGTAGATTTAATTTGTATGTCTCATTTGTTGTATGTAGGGGTGTGCAAAAATTAACCGATCCAATTACCAACCGACCGACAATGATTGGATATCCAATTGTTATTAGATTGGATCGGATGAAAAAAAATTGACATCCAATTGGATCAGTTCGGATTCCGATCCAATTGACCATCCAATGTCAATCGACCGGACCCATCCAATTACCATCCAATGACCCATCCAATAATAATATAATATATTAAAGTTCAAATAAAAATAAAATTAAAAAAGTAAAGTCATTTTCACCTTTTGTCCTTTTCCCTCAATCAAAAACATTGGATGGATGATTGGATGTATTTGATTAGATCATCCATTGGATGTCGAATGGATCCAATCCGATTTATATTGCTTGGATTCAATCCGGTCCAATGGATATTCGTTGGATAACCAATAAAATAATCCAATGGATAGAACCGAACCGAACCGATCATTCATTGGATTTGAAAATTCCAACATCCAATGGATGATTGGATCGGATTGGATCTCCTCAAATCCATTGGATGTCATCCAATGAACACCCCTAGTTGTATGTATCTACCCATCTAAGAATGGTGTTTGGTAGGATGCACAAGGGTAATTGACAAACATGACATATTGTAATATTGTTTGATCATTTGAATCAAGATGATGTGTTTATTTTAATGTGAGATATTCCGTATATTTCAATATAAATGTCTTAATTGATAGACATTATTTTGCAAGATTTATAATTTATATTTGCATAGTTTTATACTTTTATATATGCAAGATGGTTTATTAGAACAAAGCATTTATCAAGCAGTTTGATTTCATTTATGATTATATTGTATAAAAAGTTAAAATGGTAATTTTATATCATTCAAACTGTTCATTTAAAGTATTTGCCAAACAATCAATTTTAATTATGCACTAAATTATAGAGAAACTTTTATCATTCTGACCACTTAATCATATTGCACCAAAGTATTCAGATTCTGTCAAACAGTCCCTTAATCAGTTTCACATTGTTTGGTAAGCATAAACTAAATTTTTAAATTTTTTTAATTTATTTTGGATAACGTATGGTTTTTCCATTCTATTTTTTTAATTATATCCCTTATATTTTACATAATTTTCTTATCATTATGTTTAAGGGATTTATACATTGTTATATAACTTCTTTATATATTGTCATCAGGAATTTATTAAAAATAACCAACAAAAATTACAATTAAAACGGAGTCAGTCACATGGTGCAGCAACCCCAAAACAAAAAGAACGGAACAAGAGCAACCAACCTAAACAAGAATACTACAAAACAAATAAACAACCAAAAGAAAAAAGACCAAAATAGCAAGGAAATCATACGGAGGTCTGGTAAGGAGTGACAGTCCAACAGTCTCAAGGTATTAAATCTTTTCTTTATCTTCTCGAAATCCATTTGTATACTTGATCCCGTATGTTGGCAAAGAAAGCCTCTGCAAATTACTTATTTTTAAAAAACAAATTGTTTCGATGTCCACAAATCAAGTAAGATGTTGCCCAAATAGTTGCTTGCCGTATCCTTTTGAGTGGGTATGAAAATGAAGTTCCACCCAATTGCTCAGCAGAAACAGAAACCAAATAACACGGTTTCACATACGTATCAATCGAAACAAGTAATGACAATAACCAAGCAATCAAAGTAAATAAAGAGTACAAACAATGCACGAGAGATTTACGTGGTTCAACATAAATGCCTACATCCACACTCGAAGAGAGCCTTTTTTTGTATTAGGTAAGAATCGACCTCCTTTACCAAATACAAGATTTGTGTGTTCTTCCTATTTTCTCACACTCTATTTTTCTCCTTATCTTCTCTCCCTACCAGCCGAAAACGTACTAACTTATATAAAAGAAATGGCCATAAAGCCATGGGCCAAGTGTTGAGCCCTTTAACCATATTCTGTCAACTAAAGAATAATAACATAAGTTTAAATAATACGGAACAAAAATTCTGCCAATGACGCGTAGCTCAGTTGATGATGGTTGGGAGTAGTGATTGTCCAAAATTGAATGGTCTTCGATTCGAAACTTGGGGTGCTCCCATAACCACAAACGCTGAGTAAGTCAGGTATGGCCCCCCACCTTACGGAACTGACAAACGATTGTGAGTCGGTTGGGATTGTCGGTATCAACCTTTTTGTCCAACGTACTAACAAAAGTCTACCATATACACTTGCAATTCATCACCTCGTATAACATTTGATAGGCCGAGCTCAAATTTGGTTGATGACCAACGAGAAATTGCACATCTCTTGACATGTAAAAGTTAACCGGTTGTGCCATTTAACTATGGTTGCCTATGTTCATTCCAATTATCGTCATTGGTTTTGGTAAATCAATTTTCAAAACTAGATTGTACTGAAAGCTTTCATTAAGAACCCAATAAATTGATTATTTGTTTACATATACGTTTACTTTAACCGGTCACAAGACGCTAATGCCTTGCTAGACATTCCACAATCCACAACCAGACTCTTCTAAAAAACGAGCTAGTTGTAACGGCGCCCTTTTAAGTGAAACATTGAAAAAGATTGATTTTGTAAGACTACAATTAAACTTGAGATATATCAACCCCTTTCATAAAACTTATGCTTCAAATGTTCTTAGTTTACATACCATGTTTTTCTAAAACCACCAAAAAATCGAAGTCGAAAAACATAAGATGTCATCTTTTTACGAGACTTGCGTATTAAAAAGTATATCATGAAAACATGTTACTGATAAACAAGCAACAAGAACATGAGTTTTAGAATGAAAACAACACTCTACAGTATTTTGATATGAGCAGAGGAGTTTGTGCATGAAAAATATTATGATGATGATGATTACACAAATTACATAGAATAACTGTTGCCTGCTACTTCAATGGTGCCCTTTTTTAAAACCTGAGAAAAATCCACCAATCGATTTCTCCTTTTGCCCTTCTCCCCCATTTCCGACCTATTATTCACACCATTACATTAACAATTACATTCATTATTCAAGTGTTTAACTTGGATGATGGAAAGAGTGCAAGGGCGGGCATACCTCTTTTGCTAATTGCTTTAGCTTGTCTAGAATTTCGGTGAAGTCGGGTCTTGATGCTGGGTTTTGTTGCCAGCAACTATCGAGCAACTCTGTGAGCTTTGGATGAGTCTGCTTAGGAATTGTAGGTCGTAAACCCTGTAGTAAACCCATTGCTTGTTATGCTTTGCGACACAATACTCCCAACTATAGACCAATATTAACTATTTCGTTCGGCTTCAGATATATCACAATTACTTTTCCACTTAGAGTTACTTTTCAATTAACAGTGCTTTTTATTAATAAGTTCTGCAAAAAAGAATTACTACCATCTGGACCACCCCTACTATATTGGTCTTAAGGATCATGGGGAAGATTAATCATGTGTCACATGGGCATGTTGGTGGTGGGATCGAACCCCAAACCTCACACCGTATCGATCCACAACACTCCCCTCCTTTCTACTCTCTCTCCATTCCACAATAAATGTGCACAATGAAAAAGGCATAGTCTCAGAAATGTGTTATACCCTGAGTTAGAGGTCAATGGGTCAATATTAGTTGGCAGGATAAAAGAGTCAGTTACTTGCTTAGTAGTATAAATAAGAGAGTAGGGGGCTGTTAGTGGATTCATTCTGTTTTGTGATTGTAAACTGAGTTTCGGCTCATTGGGAGAGAACAAGCCTCTCAAAAGCTTGTAACTGTTTTTTCCTATCAATTTCATTACAATCGGCTGGCTAGATCAGCTGGTTTACAAGAAATGTATAAATGTTAAGACTGTTTAATCAAGCTGTCACCCTTGATAATATCGCGGGTAATGAAGTCCTTCATCTCTTAATTAGGTATAGAATTGAAAAGTAAGCATGCGCTTATGAAAATGGACACATTAAATATAAAAGCGGACATCTATTTTGGGGCAGACAGAAATTACTAAATGGTCTTTTAAATATTTCAGCAACAATATGTGGTTTCAGACACGGAAAGGGAGATTACCTGTTGTACAACACCAACTGCTGCTTGTAATGGGGTTAAGTATGAGTAAGGAACCTGTAAGAACATTTACAACATAAGAAAAAGAAAAGAAGAAAAACAAAAGGAAAATTATGCACACATGTTTAAAAACCGACTTACTTCGCCGGTTAAAAGCTCCCATAGGACTATCCCAAAACTGAAAACATCAGCTTTATGATCATATGGTTTGTGCTCGATAACCTTCAATTCCATAACAACTGTTACTAAGACAAGCCCACGAATGCAAGGAGAAAATGTAAGAAAAGGATAAAAGATGCAGATAACGGGCTTCTTATTAGTATCAAACGGTTGAGCATAAGAAAATTATTGAGCACCATTACACCACCACATTTACAATATTGTACCAGTCAGATAAATACATCAAGAATTACCCAGTTGCTTCCGGTGCGGCTATTACTAATAAATAGAGTAGATTACAAAAACCATACTTGGGCTGTAAGCCAATCTCCAAATTCAATGTTCCAAATGTAATTTATGCTGAGTGCAAATTAGTATCAAATTTCATTAACCTTGACAGAACTATATAGGTTAGTCGTATACATTTAGAGTTTTATTGTTATCATCTACATCCCCTTCATTCTTTTTCTTTAAAGTTTATTGGTAAAACTATTTTAACGTTCCAAAAGTATACACATAAAATGATGATTTTATCTGTATTTACTAAAATACATAAATTTTCTAGATCGACAAGTCAAATTCAATCCATAATAGAATTTCTAGTTCTCATTTTAAAAAGAACAAGGGTTTGATGGTTGGTCTTGAAAGGGAATCATAATCTTCATTTTAAGACACCAATTCAAACACATTTTCAAGTAACTTTGCATGTCCTTTGAATGAAAATACATGCTCAATGTGGATTGTGAATTTGGCATTCAATTAAATGTGCAAATTGAGAACTGGGTGATCTCTGGAGATTGAGCAATTAGCCAATTGCACATGGTTTTTGTAATTTACTCTAACCACTAACATGATGTCAAAAAAGTTTTATAAAAGGGTCCTGAAAATACAAAAAGAAACACAGTGATATACTAATTGAAGTTCAAACTCAGAAATACGTCCACGGTGTGTCGAAATGGAAGCATTATAGTACCTCGGGGCCATCCAACGGTATGTTCCAGTTTCTGCAGTCATTACTCCAGACTGAGTCTGAACCCTGGCCACTCCAAAATCAGCAACCTTGACAACCTGTCCAATTATATTAAACTTCAAAGTCAGACGGAAATATGCAAACATAATTTGTCTGTAAAACCTCAAAAAATATAGACTAGCATACCAATGCACAAAGAAAGGGCATAGATAATGATGCATAATGATTGAAAAAACATGGACTCTAGGTAACTCTTACTTCATGTTCATCCATCAGAAGATTGGCGGTTTTCAAGTCCCTGTGGATAATATTATTTTGATGCAGATAGCTCATGCCCTTGGATATATCAATCGCCATTTTCAATAACAAAGGAAGCTTAAAAGAACCATTCTGCTTGTGCAGAAAGTTATATATGCTTCCCCGTGCCATGAACTCTGATGAGAGAAAAGAAACATCATCACTACAAAACAAATTCATTATATGAAGCTTCAAATGCCTTATACTTCAGAACACCATTGGCAACACACTGCTTGACAAGCATGCATATTATATTATGGATAAGCGTTCAATAGAAGACGCTGTCTTCTTAATGATAATATAGTTGACTGATGAGTCACAAACTAGCCTCCGGCTAAAGTACTAATAAATGAAATTGCTTCTAAAATTAATTATGTTACCAGTTACTATGCAGAGTTTCGTAGGCTCTGTACATGCTCCAATAAATTGAACCACATTCTTGTGTCTAATCTTCCTGCCAAGGGAGGAAAAATCAGGGAAAACAAACCAAATTAAATGATTTAGTAATGGTAAGGAATAATAAATGAATCCTCCATCTGCTACCACACATCTCCAAATACTTGCAACAAATTGACTAATAAAGATATTACTGATTTAGTAATGGTAATGCAATTAAAATAAATGCAAACCTCATAATGAAAACTTCTTGAGAGAATTCTCGTAGCATGTCTGAATCAATTCGTTCTGGCTTGAGAACTTTAATAGCCACTTCCTGACTACAATATGTGCCTTTATATCTGAAAAAATAGAAATATCAGAGCCATGGAGACTTTTCACATTCTGAAGAACGTTAAGAGTTCAAACACTTACAGATCACCAAAGGTACCAGATGCAACTTTATTTTCGAATTTCAGCAAACTGGCATCGAGTTCCCATACATCAGTTCCATCAGTAGGTATTTTAACATGATCATTCAAAGGCACAGAGGTGCTTGGAATTGGAACAGGTTTACTTATAGCAGATGAGGAATGCTTTTCAAGATAAGGCTCCCCCTGCAAAGAAGTTGTAAATGATCACACTTACAGGCGTCCCAATCAAGCAAAACAAGAAGCAGCAATCTTTGTCTCAAACTAATTGGGGTACACCAAATGGGAACCTGACAAAAGTTATAGAGACAAAATCCTTCCTGGGACTCCTGAATATATATATATATATATATATATATATATATATGGAACCAAACGGTACTTGGCCCAGTGGTACCCTGGTTTACGGGTAGAGTCCGGCCTCCCAGGAGATTGTTCAAACCTCACAAAAAGGTAAGGACCCTGTGCATGAGTATATGCTGTATATAAATATTATATACTTAATAATACCAGATGAAACTGCATATAAGTTGCAGGATAAATACTGCAAAATACCAAGTGTCCAAAAGAAACTACCTTAGCCTTCATAATCTCCTGTGCTATTGCATTTCTGAGCTGTGCAGTTTCCTAAAAGTTGCCAAAACCAGTCAGTACGCAGTCATGATCATGACATAGGAAGCCAATGTCATACAAGAAGAAATTAGGACAAAAACGGCATGGAGTTACTTACCCTCCTTGATTCTATTTATATGCTAGTTCTAATGTAAGTTTAACACCATTACTACAAAGGTTATGTACTGTTAGAATGTAATTAATGTACATTTAGTTGTCTAGGCCTGTGGGCTCTACGTTTCTCTTTTTTAGGGTTTCCTGTCCATATATAGCCATTTGTATCATCTCATTGTATCATTAAGCAATAACATAATTTCTGATTACATGTACAAAGTTGTATGAGTATTTTAATTAACAAACTGGAGCATGGAGGTTAAACAAAGCAATGAAGCAGTATATTACCAAGAGATCCTGTAATCAACCCGAGAGACCTTCAACACAAGTAATACATGACAAATTACAACTTGTTAACTTCAACCGTAGTCTAGGACTGACCTTTATCTTGACATAACAGGTGGGTGTTCTATTGTTTGTTCTTATTATATACTGTTATATAATTTGAATATATCCAAGTTTACAAAATGAGTATTGACCATGGATGTTTTCCATTTTAGAAGAATACCCATACATGCCATGACAACGAAAAGTCAGTGCTTATATCAAATATTTTGTCTAAATGGAATTCAATCCAGTCATTTAGAGACAGCTAAGACAAGTACCTCATGAGGCCATCCATCAACAACAAAGACATCCAAGGAGAATCCATCAGCAGTGGAAAAAGCATGTGCTTCTTGAATGTTCAATCCAGCCTCAGAAAGCAAGGAAGTCAACTGCACAATTGATAATAAGTAGCTTGATCTAAATTTCGCATAATAGTACAAATCTCATGTCAGGAAAACTAAGCCGGTCGTTTTATAGAAGTAATCCTGCAATTAACTAGCTTTTCATCCTTCAAATGAAGCTGAAATCAATAGATTTATGATGTCCCAGCACATATAAAAGGTTCTGTACAGAAAATAAAACATAAAGCTAACTTTTTGGTGATTGCAAGAGAAGCATCATCTCAGGAACAACAAAAGGGGTTTCTGCCAACTTCCCTATGCACCACAAATAACTAACCTAGAATAAGCGATCACAGTAGTGAAACGCTTTTCCTCAAGACAAAAGAAAAAGAAGGCAAAAAGGTGATGGTCTTTATTCACAAGGCTTGGAACAGTTTAGCTTGATAGAGAACAATATATCGCTATATACATGTGATATAAACACTTCAAAAACTGAATCATACATACAAGACAAGCCTCAAAATAGAACCACCGGCCCTTTTCAGAGATACAATGGGCCTACTATTGGAACTCATGTAGAGGTAAAGGTTGGAAATAAAAGCAAAGAAAAGATGGCTTCATGTATGTTGGGACCCATCACGTGGTAATTTAGCATGTGGGGTATAGTGGGCATTGAGGGGGTTGAAAAGCATCCCCATGCACGCATGCAATCTCTGAGCCAGTGCGATTTAGGGAGTAATGTGAGCAGGTGCACTTTGCATGGAGCATACATTATATTATTGTCTGGAACCACATGCCTCTAATAGTTCAATAATCTGACTGTTTTTTAGCATACTTTCTATTGTCTAATATGTTAAGCATATGCACTTCACATTACTATCACAATAGAAACAGAGGAGGTTCAGTAAGATCCTTTTCTCCCAGCTCATGCAGTTTCAGACTTCAAAATGAACAGCCAAGTATGCACCAAGCAGAAGGCGAAAAGGGGATTGTTTAATACCTGACTTAGGAGCTTTGGCCTGTCTATCGTAGAAAATGTGATCTCATGCATAGGCCTGCACTACCGAGATTCAGGAAGTACATTTAGTGAGACGCTATTTTATAATCACAAATTGAAAGACTCCTTAGAAGAACAGGTATAAAAAACTGACATTGAGTTGGAAAAATCGATGCCTTAAATCGTTTTATCAGAAGATCATCTTGAATAAAAGAATACATATCAGCAAGAGATAGATGAAAACAATTTTCTAACAATTGGAAAGCCATGTGGAAGAGCATGTATGCAAGTCATAATTATGAGAATGGCTTAAATTGTCACATTCAGTGTTTAAGGTGGTTAATCATACACATTTTTAATTATTTGTAACTTGTTAACCTTTTAGCACGAACTGCAGAAATCTATGCAATTCGAGATAGCTTATATGCAGTCATACAGAATTTTTCTCACAGTATCATGCACATGCTTATATGTGTGTGCACCTGTTAAGTCTAATGTCTGTGTTGGTAAATGTATACACACTATTTATAGTTTAAGTAATATTGTGAGCAATCCACCAATAACTTGTTACAAGATCTATTGTTTCTTGACCACTGGATGCAGCATTAGCAAGTTAGAAAGAGATTTACCTAGAAAAAACTGAAGTTGAAGTCACATCATTGTCAGCATGACTGTCATGTTGTTTATTGGCTTTTAGTGCAAGCGCTTCAAGATTTGGTGCAGAGCCAAAAGACGGGGGGTGCAATCTAAAGCGCATATAAATCATTGGAGAGATATATAATAGCACAATGAAGAACAAAGTTAGAGAAAAAACTAGATAGAAATCAACAAATAGAAATAATTGACGTGTCTTTTCATATATCAAACAGCATTCGAACTCCCAACAAGTAATAAGAGTAAGAGACACAGAAATAAATACTTTAAGCATGCAAATATAAAGCTGAAAATAGCACACGATTGTTATTATGTTATTACCCGCTTCTGCTGCTGTAAGTCAAAGGACTTTGAGCATCTTCTCTCATTGAAAATTCCATGTTGTCCAAATCAGGTGTGTTCCCATCAGAGGTAGGATGGACCTATATAAGATATTCCTTGCATAAGACAGAAGTACCATCAAAAGGTAATCAAGAAAGCAACCTGTGAATTTTCAAGAAATACCCAGATAATCCTTATGAGTTGCTTTAACATATTCATATCCAGAGATCAATGAACACATATTGTTCAACTTAATTCAAGGTGGGGAATATTGCCAAGAATATAACACAATGGAAGTTACAGAAGTACAGATTAATAATTCACAAAGACTGCCATGTGTGTGTATATATATAAATGTGCAGAAAAACAGTTTTCCCTTAAGCAAATAAAAGGCAGACACATGATAATGTGTTTTGGGTCCAACTCTATCCTCCTGCTTAAGAGAGCATAATAAATACACAGACCTCCCATCCACAGACATATACTAGCAAATACTGAATATCCTCTCCTCGACTTTTTATTCTAGAATGTCATGTCATGAACATGCATTCCTGCTTTTAAATATTGACCATATGGGTTGATGTTTAGAAGAGAACCTTGATCACATTGGAAATGATATTGCTGGAAACAGCATGAGTTTTTCACAAGTAGATTCATTGTAATTCTTTCTGCCAAAAATTACGCGGTTTTCAATCAGCAGAAGATTGGGTACCCATTCATCAGTACCGCTTGAGAGCCGCTGACACTTGTGCATATTTCCCTGCTCCTGACTTATCTGCCACCAAGCATGTTGTTATCACGGTTCCTTTTCTGCTCAGAACTGATCCTAGTGTCTCTTTGTGTGCTCTATCAACAACCAGATTCTAATCCAATTTCCCACTAAAAATGAAAACATACACTATATCATGATCAGAAACTCAAAGAGGTGAGGTGAGACTTCAAAGCAGTTAAGTCGGTATCTTCAAGCAGGCTGGTGGAAGGTATCGACTTTAAACCATATATGCCATGCATTTCAGTTCTAAAATCTAAACAAGGTCGGTTTTATGCTCATGTGGAGTGTGGAAAAGATTATATCCATATACAGATTGATGGAGACTTCTGCTGAAATTGTGTGATCCATAGAAGAAAAAAAGGAAGTTTGCTACAAGATCTTGGGACACTTGTTGAAAGCAATTAACAGTCACCATTACTGAAAAAGATCTTGCTTAGATGAAGAGAGTGAAAACCAGAAGAAGGAAAGAAAAGAAAATAGAGCTGTCCTTTTGAATTCACCCAGCCCAAAAAGAGAAGTTAACAAAAAAAGTGAGGCTCGTCTAATTCATCTACCATTCATCCTTAATAACCCTACACAAGCAACATGTAATGTAACCCCTGTACTTTCTAATATCTATGTCATCTAATAGCAAACTTCCTATAAACATCAAACAATTGACCCTTGGCAGCTCTAGCAACCACTTCACAGCAGTCTTTGCTAGCAAACTGGTCCACATCATGCATTGATTACGTTCCATGACTTCAGCTCCCCTGAGCAAGTTGTATGAATTCACATTTCAAAGGCCCAATACCCATATCAGTATTAGGCCCACCAACTTGGATAGAAAGTGATTATGCAGAAGAAACTCAAGTGCCTTGGCGTTATGTCTTCTACTTGATCCCAAAATAAGCAAAAAGTAAGAGAATTATCCTATGATTATCCTATATTGCACAAGATTGCAACCCAATACAGGGTGAAAGATCGTGTGAGAAGTTTAGTTAACATGATAAGTGGATCTGAACCCTTGATCACTTTTAATCTCAAGCCCATCCATTAATCATGCTTGATACGGGAATTGATCCGTGCATCTAGATGCATCTCATTGTGCATCCAACAGTGAAAAACCACTTCTACGCTTCTCACTTAACTCAATCTTCGGTGATGATTACTGTTTAGCAATAATGATGGATGGGAATGGAAGCCATGCAACAGAAGCAGCACTTTTGTAACGAAACAAGCAAGGACATGGGCATTACACACATAAATCCAAAAGCAAACACATCACCAACTGAACTCGCAGCAGCTATCTGTGCAGTAGTTCAATACTCTAATCTATAGTTTCCTTTACATGAAACCATATTCACTAAAACCAAGAAATCAAAGAAAATCATCCTCTACTTTTTTAATAAAGCCTTCCTTAAAATCACTAAGATAAACCCTCTGGATCGAAATTTCAATCAAAAAAGGTCAAAATGGAATCAAACACATAACAGGACTGTTGCTTTTACAAACACCTAACAAACTGTAACTCAGAATAAAAGGGTTAAAATACCAACATCAAGAACTAAGGCCAAACCATAACAAAAATCAACAAAATTAATGCGAAAGCCCCTAATCCAAGATCCATTGAAAAAAAAAAAAAACTTTAATCGTGATGCCAACCAATGTCAATAACCAATTAGCTACTTCCTACTAAGCTTAATTCTCAAATAGAAACCTAAAAAAATCCAAATAGTTAACTTTTTAGTTCATTTTTACCTGCACTAAGCGGACTTCAAATGCAGGTCTGTTAGCAGGATCTTCCGCCATCTGCAAAACTCTCTTGTGCGTGATCACATCCTCAGCTCTCTCCACATTCACATCCAACGCATATCTATCCACAATTCCACATCCAAAAAAAAACACACTTTTATAACTAACACAGTTCCGTACACAGTAAAGCATTTCATCAAACACTTTACAGACAATAATAAATACCTCCAAAAATGTTACATTATACATCAATTCACACTTTCTAACAAAATCATACTCAAAATTGAATACAAAATCGACAAAGATCACCTCGGAGGAAGGCGATTGAAGTGAATCCATAACTGGTCTTCAAAATCAGGGTTTTTGGTATCTTCATGATTCATATCGTACAATCGAGTGAGAACATCGTTGTAAACCTCGAGCTTCTGGCGTCGTTGGCGGCTCTTTTTGGGGGATTCCACGGCTCGGCTGCCACAGCTTTCATTGTCTTCCATGGCCATCGATCGACGATCAAAGTGGAAGGAATTTTCCGGTGAAAGAAGGGTTTAAAGCAAAAGGAGTGTGTGTGTGTGTGTGTGTGTGTGTGTGTGTGTGTGTTTTCCGTACGTGAAAGTGTGACCTAGGTGGTAGCTGCTATACGGCGGAGTTGGGTTGTTGGTAGGGCCCACCCCAACCCTGCTGACTCGGATTCCTCTGCCACCTGAGTTCTTTAATGCTTATCTATATCTATAGTATTTGTATTTATATATACTACCCTACTACCCCTTCATAATTCTTTAATATCCATATACCCCTTTTAAAATTGATGATGATATCATGCTTACTTTTCTTTTGCAATTTTTTAATAAAAATTCAAATTCAAAACATTGTTTGTTTTGGTATACCGATTGGATTTCATGTTAGATACGTGGAACAGGACACGACAGAATGGAATAAAACTTATTGTTCCATGTTTGATGCAACATAAAATAGATGTCTCACGTTTGATGCAACCCCAGACGGAGACAAAAACTGAGGAAGACTTGTCAGGTGTCGAGCTAAGAGTCTTGTGTGTCAAGTTCGAGCTCGACTCGTCAAGGACTTGTCGGGCTCGGGTTCAGTTCATCCCTGTAAATCAATACTTAATGTGTTTCTTTATTTTTTATTTTCTTATTGTTATATATATACACACACACATTTATTTAGGCTCGTTCTCGTTTAGGTTCGAGAGTTTAATCTAAAATGAAGCTCGAGCTCGAATCGAGTTTTTAACGAGTCAACCCCGAGTAGTTGTGCTTGTTTACGCCCCTAATTATGCGCTTAAATATTATAAATGTATGTCTGGTTTAAATTAGTTTTTACTAATTTATAGAGTTGGACAATGTTTATATTTGCTTGTTGGATATATGCATGCATATAAAGGATAAGGAGAGTAGATACATCAAATGCAAACTCTAGAGCAATTATAAATCTACAAATCTAATTTCATTTGGAGCTTCATATATGAAACATTTAAAGATATTTTATATGTAGAAAAAAAAACATAAAAATACAGTTATATTCATACACATATATACAAGAACAAACATATAAATTAAACTAAACTCACTAACTGGTTTAATTGATTTTATGGATCAACAATGACATTTGGTTCTATCTACTTTGATTATGCAACTTATAAAGTACCTAGATACCCAAGTTTGAATATGGGGTCAGTAACCAGGGGCCACTGAGTGTTAATCCCAGTAGAGCATGCATTAGCTCTTGGTAAAAATTACCAAGGATGTAGTCTGAGAAAACCCAAGTGAACAATATAAAAAAAAGTACTTAGACACAAAATACAAGTTGAGTTTTATTAATATGACATAACTTCATGCTTTCTTTTTAGTGAAGAATTGTGTTAAGTTTTATTCACGCTAATAGAGTTGATTTCCCATTGTACTTCATTCACATTAGTATTATATAATTCACAATAAACTATATTACAAAAGATAATGTTTGAGTTTGTTTATGTTATCTAAAGCTATAACTAGGCCTGTAAACGAACCGAACGTTCATGAACCGTTCGTGATTTTGTTCGGCGGGAAGTTCGTTTATGTTCGTTCGTTTATTAAACGAACGAACACGAACAAGATTTTATGTTCGTTTAAGTAAACGAACGAACACGAACAACGTTCTCGTTCGTTCAATTATGTTCGTGAACGTTCGGTTATGTTCGTTCGTTTATGTTCGTGAACCATCGTTCGTGAACTGTTTGTTTATATTCGTTCATTTATGTGTGTTCATTTATATTAGTATATATAATAAAGTTTAAAAAATACTACACAACCTCTCTCCTCTCGAGTAAAAACTTCTGGATGTTAATCAGGAATTAATCAAAAATATGTAGGATTTTCTGTTTGTTCTCTTCGTTTGTTAATGTTCGTTCGCTTATGTTCATTTGTGTTCGTTTACGTTCGTGAACCGTTCGTTTAAGAGTTTAATGAACGAACACAAACGAACATGAACATCATTATGTGCTAAATGAACGAACACGAACAGGATTTTTCGTTCGATTAAGCGTTCGTGTTCGTGTTCGTGTTCGTTTAAACTTAAACAAACGAACATGAACATGCCCCGTTCGTGTTCGTTCGGTTCGTTTACAGGCCTAGCTATAACAATTGTTTTTCTGTGGTAATCTATGTCTAAAATATACATACTTTCATTCAAGAGTTATTTATCAAAAGTTTATTTGTAAAGCATGTACAAGTCAAGTTATCTTATTAAATGAATATGACAATTACCAAAAATCTTACTTAATAACCTTAATGGGACAGCCTACCGGTTAAGACTTGGTGTTAGGAAAAAATTCACCCAACTTTGAATCCAGGGATGAGCAACCAGGGGTCACTGAGTGTTAATCCCAAGGGAGCATGCTTTAGCTCTCGGTAAAAATTACCAAGGATGTAGTCTGGGCAAACCCAAGTGAACGTTATTAAAAAAAATCTTACTTTGTAAAACCGAAGACAATAATTGAGAGTCTTACTCGATGAGGCTTTTACCAAGGTTAATGAATAGGTCCTGGAGGCTTTTTGGTTCATCATACTATTGCTCTAGGTTTATATACAACTACATTGAGTTTATCAGGTAAATTGTTGCATAAGATACCATTTTGGTGAACATTCTTTCTCGGTAAGTGAAATATAGTATTGAATCTTGCCAATAAGATAACTATATGGTAATGGCCCCTTAATTTTTCAAAATATATATTTTCAAAATATTTTGGTGGTGTCTGGTTTGCAAAAATGGAATCTGACATGAATGAAATTTGTCAAAAAAAAACTAAAATTTGAAGGAATTGTAATGAAATTTAATCATGCATGTTCAACCATGTATTTGGTTGCCATGAATTGAAATAAATTTATCAAAAAGAATTTGAATCAACGTTTGGTTCATTGAATATAGTAATAAGTAGGGTGCACAACGTACTAGTTGGGGTGTTAGTGATGACGATGGTGGTGGAGGTGATGGTAACAACGACAGTGGTGTGGGGTGAAGGCAACAATAGTAACGATGTTGATGGTGGCATTCGTTGTGGCAACATCGAAGATGGTTATAGGAGCAGTAATAGCGGCAATAGAGACATCCATAAATTGTAATGGTGGGATGGAATTAATTGAAGTAAAATAAGAGTACAATAGTTTCTTTTTAAAGACATCGGTCTTATATATAGGGTCATATTTCGTTATTAACTACAAATAGTGTGTTAACTGTGTTAGTTCATTAGGCTATCAGTAACGGGAATGGGCGGGCTGCGGGTTCAAGCCCGCCGGCTTAGGCAGGTTCAGAGGGTTCGGCTACGAGCCTCGACGGGTTCAGCGGGTTTGGTCACCGGCGGTTTGGGGGGGTTGGGTACTAATTAGAGGGGGTTCCAGAGAGTTAATTGTGGGGTTAAGAAAAAGTTGATGTGAAAGCTGATGTGGCAGTGGGGTTGGGCACGCATAGCCTTACAACCATTGATTGATAACTCTTAATAAATAAGGGATTACTTCTTCAAAATGTATCCAACTATCCCTAATATACTATTGTATGTATCCACCTAAAAAAATTCTTTTTGTATATATCAAACTTTATTTTTTAGTCTATTGTGTGTATTTTTGATACACACAATAGTATATTGGGGGATAGTTGGATACACATAATAGACTAAAAAATACACATAATAGACTCAAAAACAAAGTTTGATATATACAAAAGGAATTTTTTTAGGTTGATACACACAATAGTATATTAGGGATAGTTGGATACATTTTGAAGAACTAATCTCAATAAATAATGAGTTACTTTAGTATTTTTATATATAGTTTTTTGCCTTGCAACTTATGCTTAAGTTTGTTTCATAAATGATGGTTTATTTTTCTTACTCAAAACTTATAGCCTTTAAGGAGTAAAATTATGGTAAGATATAATATTTTTCATAGTGCATAATGGCTGAAAAAGATATATTTTTGATAATATTTATTATTATATATTTTTATGTAAATAGTTTAGAATTGCAGTGACGCAGAGGGAATATCCATTTAAATATTCCTCACGCCATCATTAAATCTTAAAATATTTTGCAAGGAATTTATGCCCAAAAAAAATTTATTTGATTCAAATATTATTTTCGTTTAATATTTTGTGTGGTCACCACCCAATTTATGGATTTAACTATTAAAATATTTTCAACCATTGGTAATTTAATATACAATGATTTAATTTCAGATCATTCAACGACAGTAATGCAAGAAGTTTGACTACAACAAGATAACATGTGTCCACCAATAAAGCCAAAAAGGTTTGCATGTGAGAAAAAACAAGATTTATAATTTTCTGTAGTATAAAAAATAAAAATTAATGTCTTTATTTACTCTTGTTTTGATTGGTTTTGTCATGTTCAGTTTTATCTCTGTTAATTCAGTTCAAGTATCATAGTGTCTTAAGGGTTGTTTTGCTGGATGGTTTGGCTGATTAAGAGGTTATATGATACATTACAAAATGAAATATGGTTATTTGGCAATTGTTGAGAATGAAATAAGGGTAATGGTTAAGGGAGACCTAATATACAAAATTATTCAGATGTTTTAAAACAATTAAGCGACGATCTTTTACCTCTTAATGAAACTGTTAAGAGGTAAACAAACAACCCCTTAATCTTAATAAATAGAATGGCTTTAATAGGAGATGAAGTTATATATTGTTACTTAGAGAATCACTTTTTCCCCTAATAACTGGTCATAATATATAACTAATTCAGACGTTAGTGTTATGGTATCATAATGATCTATTTACAAATTGTTTTGATATATGGGAGGTTTAATGAATCTAGCTTTTGTAAGTCACAAGACATGAAGTTTCTCCTCGGCTTTACGTTTTCATATTAAAACAGGTTTGCAGATTGTCGGTTCTAGTATTGAACTATGAGTTCACAACAAATATTTGTAAAAGAAATGATGAATACAAAATTGCAAACTTTTCTTTCAAGTTTAATTTGTATTAATGTAAATTAAAAGAAAAACTATAGATTATTGCGTAAGTATTAATAGGAAAACCGAATCTAAACAATTTTGCTTATGCGATCATTTGCACATCGAAATTCCGTAAGCACACTGTGGATGGGAGGTATAATCTGTATTTTATAACAAGTTATACATTTAATATTTGCCAATCAATTTTAGACACCTGTCACATCATATAAGTCAGACCAAACTACATATGTATGTTCTTTTCAATTCACTATATGATGTGGACTCCTACATGTACTAGTGTTCTTTGTGTGTGGTTGACCAAAAAAAGGTAGGTAGCGACAAACATATTTTTTCAAACACTTTAGAAGGATGTCTCTGGCATAAGTATAGTAATGGTTAAATTTTGGATGGTGAGAACTTGAACAATAAGTATACACAAATTGGCTTCAACTTAGAAGTATTTGTCAAGCTTCTTAGCTTGATGGATTCATCTGATGGTATTCAGGCAGCTAGTTTTCATGTTGATCCCCCTCCAACATCTTTCTAGCTTTTTTTTAACTTGTTTTTCGACTCGTTGAAGGCGTTAGACTTGTATGAGGATGAAATGTGAAATGTATATATATCATTATGAGAATCAACCTGGTCAATATACACAAAGTAACACTAAACACTTATTATAATATGATTGATGAGCTTAAGCATTTTGTGTCTGACAAATGAAGCGCTCTACTAAATCGATATCATCAGTGTATATATATATTAAAGGAAGAACCATCAACAATAAAGTGACATCCTCTAAGCATCCTCTAAGGTTGGTGTGGTAAGCAGTTTGAGGCTTGACAGGTACGGATGGAACAGTAGAAACACTTTTTGTTTGTACTTCTGTCAAAAAAGCATGATTGTTCTTTTGTGCTATTGAGTATTAGACAAATGTGGAAATCTTCACCTTCAAATATATGATCAACGATAAAGGTTCATTGGTGGGAGTTCTCATCTAAAGCTGAGCCTTGAGCTTTAAATCGTCACATTTTGTAGTCAGGTTGATATCATTGAATCCGTCTTCAAATCACGACCAACCTTGATTGTTTCATCAACTATTTCTTCGATGTATCCGAGGATTTCTTGAACAAGACTTGTTTCTCTTCAGAGGGATACTTAGCTGCTATAATGTAAGCTATCAGTGATTGCTAAACAGACTCAATGATCGGTAATGTTGAAAAAGTAGTAAAAACGTAAACTCACAATTAGGAATATCACTGAACAAACTCAATGATAATTCTTCAAGCTAAATTGCAACCAAGTACTTTACACTAAGTACAAAATGATTATCATCAATTTTATCAGATTTTAGGAGAGCTGCATTAACAATCTCTACGAGTCTGAAAGTATGAAGGTTGTTCTTCTTTATTGACGAGTGTTAGTGAGTTCTTTGGTAGAAGTGTATTGAACAAACCTTCATAAAAACTCACCACAAACAAATTTCACCATCTAATATCACATTAAAATAGTCAAACTAAAAATAAATATCCATTGTCTAAATAAATTGACGATTAAGGTGAATATAAAATTATTTAACTACTGATATATTTAAGAACTCTCGTACTCACGTTCTTTTCTTAACCAAAATAACTATTAATTTAACCGTTAACTAAAACTCCATACAAAGTCACATGTTAAACATACACAAATAATTTATCACTTTTAACGTATATGCGATTTGCTTATTAATTCAACTAATACTATATATATACCAACATTTATTCTTGATAAAGCCTTAAACACATCAAGTTTCAATAATACTTAGAAATAATATTGCACATAAGTTCCTTCGGGGACATCCGATAAAATTGGAACGATGCAGAGAAGATTAGCATGGCCCCTGCGCAAGGATGACACGCACAAATCGAGAAATGGTCCAAAAAAATATTGCACATAAACTTGCAATTTATGCTATGTTTGATAAATTAAATGATAAACTAGTTAATGATTGATAAGCTACCTGGTAGCTGATAATGTAACACTCGTTTTCACCTTTCTTTTATATCTTGGTTTAGGCAGTTAATTAAATAGTTGTCATGTTTTAGAAGTTGGAGGACCGAAGTGTATTTTATGGAAGTGCAAGGGAGGGGGTGGAGTATTTAGAAAGGGAAACCCTCAGACTCCATCATTTGGCAGTTTCCAGAGAGCGTATAGAGGGAGACAGCGACTGAGGAGGGAGAAGAAAGCAAAGGAGTCGAATTTGAGGTTGTGATCAAGCATTTGGGGCGGTGATCGCGCTAATTGCACTTAAGGTAAGGGTTCTATGTTAGTTCTTTTGTCAATTGTGGTTTTTGATGTGGTCTATTGATGGTTAGGGTTGAACGTTAAATTGGTGATCATTAGATCATCAATTAGCATGTGTATAGTCGAATTGATCGTACGTAATCGCTAGGTATCGACCCGGGATGTTGTATAATCTTGGAATTTGTTGATTTTGGACGAATTGGAGGTTTGGAGTGGAAAACCCAGGGCAGAAGTCGCAACCCGCGGCTTGGGTGCGATTTCTGGGAGTCCGCGGGTAAGCCGCGAGTAGGGACCCGCGGCCTGACGTGCCGTTTTGGTTGTTTCAATTTTTAAGTTTTCCGAAACGGGCTCGTTTGGGGTTCTTTTGCTTATGGACCCCTAGGGGCTTATGTAACTTGATGTTATGTGAAGTTTCGTGGAAATTGGTCGAGGTTTGCTTGGCCATTTCACGTTAGGGAGTCGGGATTGGGTTAAGGACCCGTTTTGGGCTTTGTTTGATGTGTAAGTGTTTGTGTTATGGTTAGGTCGTGCGAGCTGATTGTGGTACTTGTTAGAAGAGCTGAACTACTTGTCTTATCAGGTGAGTACCTCACTTAACTCTTATTGTTATGTGTGCATGGTTATGTTTACATGTGTGATTATGTAATGTGTTCCTTCGGGAACATTGGGAGAGTACCTATGGTGGTAGTAATACCCCTAGGGAATTTGGAGAGGCCTGGTACCAGTGTCATATGTCCTTCCTTGATGGTATTGAGCCGTAAGGAAGGTTGGAGATTGCATGTTTATAATTGCTATGTGAATTGATTGTGTAAGCATGATAGTAGGTGGTTATGTGTGTGCTCAATAAGCTTTATGCTTACCCCGTTGTTGTTTAATCTTTTAGTGGCAGGTACTTCCCGTAAGGGAAAAGAGAAGGCTACCGTTTGAGGCTCCGAGATGGCAGTTCAGTCAAGATGGTTGGGAGGAAATGCTATGTTATGATGTTGAACTCTTTTGTTTGTTTTAAAAACTAAACTTCTATCATTTTCCGTAAACTTTTATATTTAAGTTGTGGGTTGAATTATGGTTTAAAGTTTCAGACTTCGTTGGTTTTGGATGTAATTTGGGACAAGCTTCCGTTTTTAACGTGAATCTTGGTTACTTTCTAGGAAGTGAGTGTTTTGAATTTGGGATGTTACAAGTTGGTATCAGAGCCTAGGTTTAAGGGATTCAAGTATTCACAAGTGGTGGATACTTGGACTTAAACCAAAAGCTTGTGTTTTCGTAAATAAAAGTAACCAAAAGAAATATTTTATGGAGAGATGAATAGTAAGACTGAACTGCAGACCGGAGCATCAGAACGGGGGTGAGCACACTAACCTTACCTTGTTGAATATGTTGATATGTTATGATGTGAATGCATAGCATGTGTAAGATGTGAACACTAGATATGTGAATTACTAGTGTATGCAGTCAAAATTGAGCATGAACCTTATGATAGCTGTTATGACTGTATGTATGCATGCAAGCCTTACTTAGGCTTAGAAATATGTGGTTAAGAGTAGAAACACGATTTGGATATGTATTTGACTGATAGATATGTTATTGAAGCTTAATGTTTTATTATTGTGCATGACAACTAAGTAGGGGATTAGGACTTGAGTAATGGTGTTGAGGCTAGGCATGTAGGGTGTAGTTACAATGATACAAGGGCCCATATCATTGCAAATACACTGTACATGTTGGGAATTGACATAGTTACGAGAGTTTCTATGAACCAACGATGTTGTGTGGGAAAGGGGTAGTGGCATGTTAGGACCCGCGTGCGTGTCCACCAAGTGTTTAGTAGACCCCTAACGAGCATGTAGAGAGGAGAGATATGAAGTTAGAGCCATTGGCTCGAGCTAGAATGGGTTAGGAGGGAGAGTTTTGTGGTTATTTAAAAGTTACGTGTTTCATGAATTAGTATGGGGAGACCACCAAAGAAGAGCACGAAGGTAGTCGCTGAAGAGGATCAGGAAATCCCTGACCTGAGGGAGATGATAGCAGCGGAATGTTAGGATTATGTGCGAGACAGTAACAGGGTTACCGTGTCCAATGTTATAAGACACTAGTAGGTCACACCGCTGCACACCTAATTGAGAATTTGTGTGAAAGAGATAAATGAGAAGAGAGAATTAAATAATTATTTACTAGTTTTAATTAATCAGTAAATTAATTAAAGAATTAATTATTTTAAGGAATTAATTAAAGGATAACTATAAAGGGAATTATAATCAGGTTAGATCACTGCCTTATTCTATCCTATAAATAAAGGGTTAAGGCTTTGATGAATCAGTTGATTAATCCTACAAAAATTTCTCGCTCTCTCTTTCTCTCTCCCAACCGTCGACTTCTCTCTCTCTCACACATCGGTCGGAGTTTTTCCGATCAGTAACGGTGGTCTAGCAACCCTCTCGCATGGTGTCAGTAGCGGTGTATCCCCTACGAGCCTTCCGGAAACTAATCGCAAAAGGTAAACCATCAAACCTCGCTAAAATTGTATCTGATAAGGTTTAAGATGGGTCCGGGTTTGGGAATCGTTTTTGTTATCCGCTGCGCACCGTTAGTGCCTACGGTTCCCCAACAGTGGTATCAGAGCCACTTCTTAAACCTACAGATCAGGTTTAATTGTTTGTTGATTAGGTTTAAAAATTTGATTTTTATATGTTTTGAATTGTTAAAAATTGAAATTTTAAGAAAAAAACCTAACGAATCAGAAGCTGGTGGTGGAACGGCGGCAGTTAGCCGACCGAACCACCGTAACCACCAAATCACCGCGGCCACCGGCAACACCACAGATGGTGGTAGCCGGCGGCAGTCCTCTCGACACAACCACAGCGCCGCACCACAGGTAGTGGTCGCGGCTGTGGTCGATTGTATCCACCGCACCACCGATTGTGGTGGCGGTGGCGATCGATGGTGATAAAAACCACCGAGTATGGTGGTGGCGGCGATTGCCATAGATAATCAAAACAACCACCAGCCGGCGGTGGTGGCTGATGCCGCCGTCGTTGGCGGTGGTGGTAGTGGCGTTTGGATCGTCGAGAAGAGGGCGGCGGTGGTGGTGGCAGATGCTACTGCTGCTGCCGTCGATTGATATCTCCACGACAAGCGACCAAGGTGGTGATGGTGGTCTCGTTTAACTCGCCGGAAAAACGAGCGGCGACGGTGGCAGTAGCCACTGCCGTCGTCGATTGTTTTGTGGGGACACCGGAGCGGCGATGGTGGCCAGCTGGTTGCCGTCGTCGCGACTATGGTGGTGGCGTCAAGCCGCTGCCATCGTTCGATGTTTCCAAGTGGGGGCAGTGGTGGCATAAGCCGCTATTGTCGTCACCGGCGAATTGTTTTATGACGGTGGTTGATTGTTTGATCGCCGTACCAAACGGCGATGGTGGCGGTATTCGTACCGTTGCTGTCGCCGGCGACCCCCTACCACCGATCGACGACCGCTAGGCGGATCTATGGTGGGGTCGGAGGCGATTAAGGATACAACCACCGGCGAAAGATCAACGATGGTCGGTTCATGTTTGGATCTGGATCGGTATCGATAAATGCCAGATTTGGTAACGATAACTGATAAGGGTTTATCCTAAACCAGATAAGGTTTAGAACCCTAGGGATTAATTTTATTAGTTAAATAATTAAATTAATTTAGTTTATTTAAATTTAATTAGTTCTGTTTTAATCAAATAAAATCTAGTCAAGATTTTGTTGTCATAGTCAAACCCTTTGACCCATGGTTGTGTTTTTGTATTTTATTTATTTCAAGTACTGGTTACGGGAGGCCTGCGTGCCATTTACAACCCGATTATTTGTAATATTATTTTTGTAATCGAGAATTGAAGACGGAGCCAAGGAGTCAACCATGGAGCTTGGAGCCAGTGGGAGCACCGAGAAGTTTTGTCCCTTAGGAATAAGGACCGTCGGTTTTATGTTGGCTCACGAAACGACAATAGTTAAGGGTTTTTGACTATGACATGTTCTATTGCGTGGTTGTTTATATTTATCAGTTATATTGCGTGGTTGCTTAAGTTACGTAATTTTTAAATATAAACATTTGCTTTTTAAAATTTAAATATTTTTTAAAAGGTAAAATTGGAAACAAAATACAGTTTGTGTTTGGATCCAAAGTTTTGAAAAAACTGGCATATATGACCCTTGTAAAATCATAGATTAGTAAGTGCAACCCACTTTAGGGGCACCTCCGGTGTAAGGTACATAGGGCGTTGTAAGTGCACACACTATGAACGCCCGTGTTCAAACCGAAACTGGAGGGTGATAAAACTCTGCGAATTATCTCCGGGTGGTACCGGCCAGAGTTTGTCCAGGTCCCGGGTGGTGCAATCTATTTTGGTAATTATTTATTCACCGGGTGGTACCGGGCCAAAATGCACTAGAGGGACTAAATATGCACGGACTATATATCCGATGTCCCGACGATCTAGAAGTCGTATTTTCGAGTTAGAATACGATTGGTATAGTTTTACCTACCATAAATCGCATGAGTCGGTTTGACATGATCACATGCTTCCCGACACATGTGAAATATGGATTCTAGTCTAATAAATTTATTTTAAGGGTAATAATTTATTAGAATTTGATAATTATAAACTAAATTGGAATTTATATTCTTCTGTAGATGTCTCCAATTAGCATTCCGTTTTATTCACCTGAGGAATCACTTCGCCTTATTATGGGCAAGTGGAAGCTTACTGGCCAGAACTTTCCAGTTTGGAAGTTACATTTACAGAATGTTTTGAGTGCCCAGGGTAAGCTTTATGTGATCAATAAGCCTATGTCACGACCTAAGAGCAATGCCCCTGAAGAGGAATTTGCTGAGTATTTTAGATTCATGGTAGATGAATCGGATGTAATGTCCATTCTAATTTTCTCTATGTCACCCGAGTTCACGGGAGATTTAAGAGTCAAATTCTGTCACGAGGTTGTGAAAAATGTGGAGAACCAGTTAGGTCTCTACAAGCATACGGGTAAGCTTTTGATCATGCAAGAGATTTTCTCCCTGAAGCTGCAAAAGGGTCAGTCAGTTAAAAACCATCTTATTGAAATAAGAAGGCTCTTTAAATGTTTATCACGTCTGGGGTACAAGATGACTTAGGAAGAGTTAGTGTATCTCATGTGGTTTTCCCTCACAAAAGAAGTTCAGGACACAGCTAGTGCCTACATGAAGGAACCAAAGAACGACGTGGATAAAATTCATGAAGATATCCTGGCCAGTCTAGAGCCAGTACCTGCACCTGCTGATCTCATGGATACTGACTTAATTGATGAGCTGGGAGATCTGAGTTGCCCAGAATGCGGTAGCAAGGATTTTTGCGAGCACTTGATGAACATCGACCAGATAGAGATCGGTTTACCCGATGCTCCAGGTATCTTTATGATAGATTGCTTAATCACTTCTTATGAATCATGGGTAATTGATACAGGCAGTGGTAACCACATTTGTAATCATTTACAGGGATTCACTAGAAGAAAGACTTTGAGGAAAGACCGTTCGAACCTACGAGTTGGCGAAGGCACTCCGCTGATTGCTGAAGCCGTGGGATCTTATAGTCTTAGTTTACCCTCGGGTCTAGTTTTGGAACTGGATAATTGTTATTATATTCCAAATATGATTAAGAATGTATTGTCTTTTGATTTGTTAGTAGACCAAGGTTTTCATTACAAATATGATTATAAAATGTTTTCTGTCTTTAAAAATAATATTTTCTATTTTAAAGCAACACCTATAAATGGTCTATATACAGTGAATCTGCAAGACAATAGCAATGAAATCTATCATATAAGTAAACGATCCAAGGACATTGAGGATCAGACTTACCTCTGGCATTGTCGTTTGGGCCACATAAACAAGAAACGCGTTGAACTACTCCTAAAAGGAGGTTTTCTTAGCAATTTCGATTAAAAACCTTTTGATAATTGCGAGTCTTGTTTATCTGGCAAAATGACAAAGCAACCTTTCAACAATGAAAATGAAAGGGCTACTGACTTGCTTGAAATAATCCACACAGATGTGTGTGGACCTTTCAGTCATGTGGCAAGAGGAGGATACCGGTACTTCATTACCTTTACTGACGATTTCAGTAGGTATGGTTATGTCTACCTTATGAGACATAAATCAGAAAGCTTTGAAAGATTCAAGGAATTTCAGAATGAAGTACAGAATCAACTTGACAAGAGGATCAAGTTCTTGCGGTCGGATCGTGGTGGCGAATATCTTAGTGATGAGTTTGACAATCATTTAATGGAGTGTGGGATTGTATCCCAACTTACACCTCTGTCAAGGTTCTAAATGACGTGAGGCGTGGCATGGCGGCGAGGTTAAGCCTCAAGCCTTACGAGTTATGGCGAAGTCATGACGTTTTTCAAGGCGTGCCCTAAGGCGGATACACACATACTCGTACATAGTTATAATTGATATAAAATATATAGAACTTATAAAAAATGATATGAAGAATGCAAAGTCGGTATTAAATGTCATGAATATCTAGTCACTACTTTCTTTAATCCTTAAAAAATTCATGTTCGATTATCCATGTACGAAATGGAGATTAAGCATTTACCTATTTATGGTTCTAGTCTTAATGTTTTCTTTTTATGTTATTCAAGTCTTTAAGTCTTATGCATAGTTATCATTAATTCCTTAAGTTATATATAAAACTAATATCAAGTCTTACAAAATAACTCGTTGTAACGTGCCATAATTCATCATAACGCGTTACAATGCAAGTCAAGCCTTAGAATGGAGCCATAGGGGTTAACGTGGCGGCGACCCCAAGCCTTGACGCCATAACGCGCCATAACGAGGTCATAACGAGTTATTTAGAACCGTGACCTCTATATACACCTCAGATGAACGGTGTATCAGAAAGGAGAAATCGTACTTTGCTAGATATGGTACGAACGATGATGTGTCACTCTACGCTACCAATGTCATTCTGGGGACATGCGCTCGAAACAGCAGCACACATACTGAACAGAGTGCCAACAAAGTCGGTAGAAAAGACTCCATATGAACTATGGAAGGGTAAGAAACCCAACATATCTTTTCTAAAAATTTGGGGTTGTGAGGTTTACATCAAACGACCCACCTCAGAAAAACTCAGGCCCAAATCCGACAAGTGTTTCTTCGTTGGATATCCCAAGACCACCGTGGGATATTACTTCTACAACCCTGAAGAGAACAAAGTTTTTGTTGCTCGAAATGGAAAATTTCTGGAAGAAAAGTTTCTCAGTTTAGAGAACACCAGAAAGGATGTAGATCTACAGGTAGTAGACGAAGAAAACACTGCACCGATTGTTGAGCCAGAAATTCAACATAGCAATGTTGAACCTCAATCAGAGCCGATTGAGGAAGTGCAAACACAGGACCTTCGCAGATCCAGTAGGGTGAGACAAGAACCAGATAGGTATCTTGGGTTTCTAGTCTCTCAGGACAGTGGAGACCTGAATGAACCAACATCCTATGGAGAAGCTGTGTCAGGCAATGAGTCTGAACAATGGCAGGAAGCCATGAAGGCCGAGATGCAATCCATGTACGATAACCAAGTTTGGGAGTTGACTGATTTGCCACAACACTGTAGAGCTGTTGGGCTCAAATAGGTTTTCAAGAAGAAAACCGACATGGATGGGAATGTGCACACTTTCAAGGCCAGACTGGTCGCAAAAGGGTTCACGCAAACTCATGGTATCGACTATGATGAAACCTTTTCACCAGTGGCCATGTTAAAGTCAATTAGGATTCTAATGGCCATTTCAGCGTACTTTAACTACGAGATTTGGCAAATGGACGTCAAGACAACCTTTCTGAATGGAAAGTTAACAGAAGACGTCTATATGGAACAACCAGAGGGGTTTGAAGATCCTAAGAATCCTAATAAGGTGTGTAAACTGCTAAAATCCATTTATGGATTAAAGCAAGCATCTCGAAGCTGGAACTTACACTTTGATGAGCGAATCAAAGAGTTTGGTTTTACCAAAAGTGAGTTCGAGCCGTGTGTCTACACTAAGTTCAGTGGGAGCATAGTAACCTTCTTGGTCTTGTACGTAGATGACATTCTACTCATAGGAAACGATGTACCAACTTTACAGAGTGTAAAGAGCTGGTTAAGCAAATGTTTCCAGATGAAAGACCTTGGAGAGGCCGCTTATATACTTGGTATAAAGATCTACAGAAATAGATCTAAGCGGCTTATCGGACTTAGTCAGAGTACGTATATCGATAAAATTCTGAAGAAATTCAGGATGGATGAATCCAAGAAAGGATTTATCCCGATGCAGCATGGCATAGTGTTAAGTAAAACACAATGTCCTGTTTCTAGTCAAGATCAGGACAAAATGAAATGGGTTCCATATGCTTCTGCAATTGGTTCGATTATGTATGCCATGTTATGTACCAGCAGATATCAGTAAGTGTTACGAGCAGATATCAACAGAATCCGGGTGAACCTCATTGGGTGGCTGTCAAGAACATTCTTAAGTATCTGAGAAGAACGAAAGAAATGTTCTTGGTCTTTGGAGGATCTGAGGATGAAATTAGTGTCACCGGATACTCTGACGCTAGTTTCCAGACCGACAGAGATGACTTCAGGTCACAGTCAGGGTACGTCTTTACCCTAAACGGAGGCGCGATCTCATGGAAGAGCTCGAAGCAGGACACGATTGCAGATTCAACTACAGAAGCAGAGTACATTGCAGCATCTGATGCGGCAAAGGAAGCTGTCTGGCTAAGGAATTTTCTATCGGATCTTAGAGTGATTGCCAGTATCTCGAGACCGATCGATATATTCTGTGATAACTCGGGAGCCGTGGCGCAAGCAAAGGAACCTAGAGAGCATCACAAGTCAAGACACGTGCTCAGAAAATATCACCTCATCCGAGAGATTATTGGAAGAGGAGATGTAAGAATATGCAAGATTCCAACAGAAGAAAATGTCGCAGATCCGCTGACAAAGCCACTAGCAAGGGTAAAGCATGAGGCACATGCAAGTTCCATTGGGATGCAATACCTGGACGCTAGTAGCTAGTTTTAGTTTATTGAATTATTACTATAGTTTAATTTTGAAACAATGTAATCATGTAAAGCTTTATTTCACAGTGTGTTGGAAATAAATGGAGGTTTTAATTTCATGATTGTTCTAAAATTAACTATTTTTCGCATATTTAAACGTATCCATGATTTTTTACAAAGTTTTGTAAGAAAATCAAAATTTCCGTAGCCACTTATTGAAATGGGAATTTCAATAGGAAGTTTAATGCTATTATAAATACTTGATGATTTATTCAAAGTAAAGAATAAAAGCACAAGTGATGTGACCAAGTATTTATAGATACTCATCAGAGTGTTTGGGTATTGGAAGTGACCAGTAATCAAGTCTGCTTCATGGAGCCTCGGTCATAAGCATTGACTTGATAGGTTGTCCTTAGACCTGAGATACTTGGTTTGGAAACATGAGGACTGTTGTACTCTTAGCACGTACTAACGCTGCACCGTAACAGGGCGGCCATACGGGACGTGACTAGATGCAGCGGAAGCCGTGGATCCAAATGCAAGTAGTCAAGAAGGGATTTGCACCTCTTTCAAAAGAGAGATATTTCCGGGCCCCTTGACGATTAAGATTGGCAGAAAACGCGTGGCCACGCTCGGATAGAATAACAGGTGTTATTTAGTAATATCCGTTACTGCAGGCAATCGAAATCAGAGTCAAGAAATACTTGATTTTAAGAAATGAATCCTCCACTCCATGTCTTAAAGTCACTTTAGAAATATCGTGTGCAAAAGAAATGAACCTGTGTACAAATTCAACCGAGAATTGTATCTCTGGATGTAAGAGATCTTATAACCTGGTTAACCTAAGTGTCTGGCTAGGGACCTCCTTAGGCTAATGGTAACAAGCATAGTTACATGTCTAGCACAAGTGGGAGTCTGTTAGGATTATGTGCGAGACAGTAACAGGGTTACCGTGTCCAATGTTATAAGACACTAGTAGGTCACACCGCTGCACACCTAATTGAGAATTTGTGTGAAAGAGATAAATGAGAAGAGAGAATTAAATAATTATTAGTTAAATAATTATTTACTAGTTTTAATTAATCAGTAAATTAATTAAAGGATTAATTATTTTAAGGAATTAATTAAAGGATAACTATAAAGGGAATTATAATCAGGTTAGATCACTGCCTTATTCTATCCTATAAATAAAGGGTTAAGGCTTTGATGAATCAGTTGATTAATCCTACAAAAATTTCTCGCTCTCTCTTTCTCTCTCCCAACCGTCGACTTCTCTCTCTCTCACACATCGGTCGGAGTTTTTCCGATCAGTAACGGTGGTCTAGCAACCCTCTCGCGTGGTGTCAGTAGCGGTGTATCCCCTACGAGCCTTCCGGAAACTAATCGCAAAAGGTAAACCATCAAACCTCGCTAAAATTGTATCTGATAAGGTTTAAGATGGGTCCGGGTTTGGGAATCGTTTTTGTTATCCGCTGCGCACCGTTAGTGCCTACGGTTCCCCAACACGGAAGTGGGTGAGGCATTGCATGACATGCTTCCGGGCTATTTCGCCCAAATGAAGGATGAGCTGACTAAAGATATGCGCAACCAGGTGGAGGCAGCCGTGGCCGCTAGGCCTGGTAGTTCGGGAGGATCAGGTGGAGGACAACCGAGGGTCACTACTTACAAGGACTTCTCGGCTTGTCAACTACCATAGTTTAACGGGCAGAAGGACCCGGTGGCCATCTCTCGCTGGATATCTGAGGTGGAGGGTGCATTCCTCACCAGTTCAAGTTCTGAGGAGGTAAAGGTTTTATGCTTCGAACCTGCTGAGAAAGGCGGCAAAACACTGGTGGAACTTGATCAACCGGACGCGGACTCCGGAGCAGATTGCCACTATGACATGGGAACAGTTCAAGGAACTGTTCAAGGAGCAGTATGTGCCTCAGGTGGAGGTGGAGCGGCTGACTGGGGAATTCCTAGCAATGAAGCAGACGACTGAGACAGTGAATGAGATCACCAATCTATTCCTGGAGCGTTCGCTCTTTTGCCCTGACTATGTGGCAAGTGAGCGAATGAAGATGTACCGTTATGCGGAGGTCCTGAAACCCGAGATTCGGGAATTTGTGGTGATGGCAGAGTGCAAGACCTTCCAACGTATGCATGAGGTGGCTAGGACTCGGGAGCTAGAGCTCGAGAGGCAGAGTAAGAGGAAGAAGGCGGAGACGACTCAGACGCAGGCCCAGCCGGTAAAGAAGTTCAAACCGACGGAACCAAAGGTAGTGGTAAAGAAGGATTTCCGAATTTCCCAAAGTGTGGACGTCATCAGTTGGGAGAGTGTCGGATGGGGTCGGGAACCTGCTTCAAATGCGGGCAACCGGGCCATTTCAGCAAGGATTGCAAGGTGACCATGAGGCTCTGTTTCAAATGCTTCCGACCGGGTCGCATAGCAAATGAGTGCCCTCAGTCTGATGGGGCAACTCAGACTTCGGGAGTAGCGCCAGTAAAGACCGGGGAGGCGAGCACAGGTAAGAAGACAGAGGCACCGAGGACCCGAGCTAGGGTGTTTCAGCTGACGTTCGAGGAGGCCAAGAAGGAGCCTGACGTGGTGACAGGTAGTTTCCCTGTCAACTCTGTACCAGCTCTTGTGTTATTTGACTCAGGAGTTAGTAAGTCGTTTGTGTCTTATTCGTTTTGTAAGAATTTTATGCATTTAAAGGGTAGATTAGACAGTCCGCTGGAGGTAGAGATGGCAGCTGAGAAGTATCGGATATGTAAGCATGTGTATAGAAACAGTGTAATAGAGATTTTTGGAGTCAAGTTTAGAATTGATCTCATCCCGATACCTATGAGGGAGATCAATGTAGTGGTAGGGGTAGACTGGTTGAGTCGGAATGGAGGTCACATCGACTGTGAGAATGAGCGGGTAGTGATTCGGAACCCAAGTGGGGGAGAATTAACTATCTTGAGTGAAAGACGGAAGAAATTGCCGAAGTTGTGCACGCTAGCTAAGGCTAGGAAGCATGTTCTCCATGGAGGACATAGCTTCTTGGCGTACGTGGTCGACAGCCGCGAAGAGGCAAGGAAGAAGACAGTTGCAGATGTGCCAATGGCTAGCGAGTATCCGGATGTATTCCCGGATGACTTGTCTGGCGTTCCACCCGAGAGGCAGGTAGAGTTCCGGATAGATCTTGTTCTGGGGACGGCACCGATAGCAAAGGCACCGTATCGGTTGGCACCTCCGGAGATGCAAGAGTTATCGAAGCAGTTGGAGGAGCTTTTGGATAAGGGGTTCATTCGCCCGAGCACCTCACCCTGGGGAGCCCCTACCCTATTTGTAAAGAAGAATGATGGGTCGATGTGGATGTGTATCGACTACCGGGAACTCAAAAAGCTCAAGATGAAGAACAGATACCCATTACCGAGCATCGATGATCTCTTCGATCGGCTTCAGGGAGCCGCTTGGTTCTCGAAGATAGATCTTCGTTCGGGGTACCATCAGCTGAAAGTTCGAGAGGAGGATGTACACAAGACGGCTTTCCGGACCAGATACAGGAATTTCGAGTTCATCGTGATGCCCTTCGGCTTGACGAATGCGCCGGCGGCGTTCATGGATTTGATAAACAGAGTTTTGCAGACCGATGTTGGATAGGTCGGTGATCGTTTTCATAGATGATATACTGATCTACTCCAAATCGAAGGAGGAGCACGTAGAGCATTTGCGAGAAGTGTTGGAGGTTTTGCGTAAGGAGAAGCTATACGTGAAATTCTCCAAATGTGACTTCTGGTTACAAGAAGTCCAATTTCTAGGGCATCTTGTAAACCGAGAGGGCATAAAAGTAGATCCAGCAAAAGTGGAGGCGGTGATGAAATGGGAGACGCCGAAGACTCCCACGGAGGTTAGGAGTTTTCTTGGATTGGCCGGGTACTACCGCCGGTTTATCCAGGACTTCTCCAAGATAGCTGTTCCATTGACAAGATTGAATAGGAAGAGTGAGCAGTTTGTTTGCGGCGGGGAGCAGAAGGCGGCTTTCGATACGTTGAGAAGGAAGTTGTGTGAGGCTCCGGTTTTGACTCTACCGGAGGGAGTAGAGGACCTGACAGTCTACTGTGATGCCTCATATCACGAGTTAGGTTGCGTCCTTATGCAGAGGGGACGGGGTGATTTCCTATGCGTCTCGTCAGTTAAAGACGCATGAGGTAAACTAACCAACCCACGATTTGGAGTTGGCTGCGGTGGTGTTTGCACTCAAGCTATGGCGACACTACTTGTATGGGGTTCGCTGTACCATTTATACGGATCACAAAAGTCTCCTTTATTTTATGGATCAGCAAAACCTCAACATGAGGCAGCGGAGGTGGCTAGAGGTGGTAAAGGACTACGACTGCGAGATCCTTTATCACCTGGGAAAGGCGAATATGGTGGCGGATGCTTTGAGTCAGAAAGGGAGTATCTTACTCCTTCAAGTACCGTGCATGAGGTTGGCCGTGTCAACATCCTTGATTGAGTTGATACGTCAGTCTCAAGTGGAGGCGGTTAAGGCAGATAACCGGAAAAAGGGAGAGGATTAAAGGTCAGTTGGATCAGTTGGCAGCCGACAGTCGGGGTTTGTTGACTCGATACGGCCGGGTGTGGGTTTCGGTCTCGTGCGAGGAGAGACAGACACTCTTGAATGAGGCTCATAAGTCGAAGTTCTCAATCCATCCCGGTGCCACTAAAATGTACCGTGACTTGAGGACCGACTATTGGTGGCCAGGCATGAATTGGGACGTGGCTAAGTATGTGAAGTGTTTAACGTGCTTAAGAGTCAAAGCAGAACATCAGAAGCCACACGGGAAACTTCAGTCTTTGGAGATACCCGAGTGGAAATGGGAGCACGTGACCATGGACTTGGTTACCAGGCTACCAAGGACGCTTAGGAAGCATGATGCCATTTGGGTGGTGGTTGACCGACTGACAAAGAGTGCCCACTTCATCGCGATACGAGAGGCCTCTTCTTTAGAGGTGTTGGCGGACATCTATGTCCGGGAGATAGTGGCAAGGCACGGAGTGTCGGTGACAGTGACTTCGGACCGAGATGTTCGGTTCACATCACATTTTTAGAGCAGATTTCACGAGGAGCTGGGTACTAAGCTTCAGTTCAGCACGGCTTTCCACCCTCAGACAGACGGTCAGAGCGAGAGGACTATACGGACTCTTGAGGATATGCTTCGGGCGTGTGTTTTAGATTTTGGAGGTAGTTGGGAATCTCACCTTCCTTTGGTTGAATTCTCTTACAATAACAGCTTCTATGCCAGAATCGGCATGCCTCCCTACGAGATGCTGTATGGGAGGAGGTGCAGGACACCCATTTGTTGGGGAGAGGTTGGTCAGAGAGAGTTGGGGAGTACTGAGATTGTTCAGAGGACGACTGATAGCATTCAGCTGATTTGTGAACGGCTGAAAGCAAAGGTTATGCAGATAAGAGGCGATCAGATCTTGAGTTTTGTGTGGGAGAAAAGGTGCTTCTGAAGGTATTGCCGTGGAAAGGGGTGATACGATTCAGGAAGTTTCGTGGAAATTGGTCGAGGTTTGCTTGGCCATTTCACGTTAGGGAGTCGGGTTTGGGTTAAGGACCTGTTTTGGGCTTTGTTTGATGTGTAAGTGTTTGTGTTATGGTTAGGTCGTGTGAGCTGATTGTGGTACTTGTTCGAAGAGCTTAACTACTTGTCTTATCAGGTGAGTACCTCACTTAACTCTTATTGTTATGTGTGCATGGTTATGTTTGCATGTGTAATTATGTAATGCGTTCCTTCGGGAACATTGGGAGAGTACCTATGGTGGTAATAATACCCCTAGGGAATTTGGAGAGGCCTGCTACCAGTGTCATATGTCCTTCCTTGATGGTATTGAGTCGTAAGGAAGGTTGGAGATTGCATGTTTATAATTGCTATGTGAATTGATTGTGTAAGCATGATAGTAGGTGGTTATTGTTAGGATTATGTGCAAGACAGTAACAGGGATTACCATGTCCAATGTTATAAGACACTAGTAGGTCACACCGCTGCACACCTAATTTGAGAATATTTGTGTGTGAGAAATAATTAAGGAGAGAAGGAAATAAATAATTAGTTAATTATTTATTAAATTAATTAATCAGTTAAATTAATTAATTAAGTAATTAATTAATTAAGGAGATAATTATAAAGTAGTTATAATTAGATACAATCACTGCCTTATTTATCTCTATAAATAAAGGCTTA
Source organism: Centaurea solstitialis (assembly GCA_030169165.1). NCBI lineage: Eukaryota > Viridiplantae > Streptophyta > Magnoliopsida > Asterales > Asteraceae > Centaurea > Centaurea solstitialis. Next base: position 9,687,757 of record CM058040.1, on the reverse strand, counting down.
AGGTGATAAACCAGTAGATTCTTTTTTCCAAAAAAAATTACTCTCTCTCTCTCCTTGCCGTCGCTGGCCTCACACACACACAGACGAACGGAGCGTTTTTCCGATCCATCACGGTGGTCTAGCAACATGTCTCACGTGGTGCCAGTAGTAGTATACCCCCTGCTTGCGTTTCGGAGATGATTCGCATAAAGGTAAACCCTCTAAAACCCCCTCGTTTTGTGTCTGTAAGGTTAAGGTTGGGTCTGTGTTTAGGGATCGGATTTTTGATATCGGCTGCGTATGTTTTAGCCTCCGGTTCCCAACAATGGTATCAGAGCCACTTCCTAAACCTACAGATCAGGTTTGTTTGATTATTAGGTTCGTTAAAAATTCGATTTTTATCTGTTCTTAATTTTGTAAAAAATTGGATTTTTCGAAAACGTAACCGGCGGTGGAACGGCGACAGTTGGCCGGCCGAACCACCAGGCCAACCACCGCCCACCGGCTGTCCTCACGACACAACTACCGGCCGCACCACCGTTTGTGATGACGGCAACGCCTACGGGGCCACGATCAAACGCCGAACCACCATTCGTGGTGGCGGCATCGTTCACGATCAAAAGCCACACCACAACCGTGTGGTGGTGGCGATTGGTTATCGATCGGACCGCCGATCGGCGACGGTGGGTATCGCCGCGGTCGTCGACGGCGGTGGTGATGTGATTTGATTCGCCGGGAAGCGATGGTGGCACCACGGTGTTGCTATCGTCGCCGGATTAAAGGCGATTAGTGGTAACGGCGGTCGATTGCCGCCGCAAAGGGGCGTCGACCGCTACTGATTTTGATTTCCGACCACAGGAGGCGGCGGCGGTGGTGTTTGCACTGCTGCTGTCACCGGTAACTGATGATAACCAGCTCGCGCCGCGAGTGGCGGCTTCGCGCCGCGAACAGCAGCTTCGCGCCGCGAGATGCGTTATTCGCGCCGCGAGCAGTGGCTTATGGTGGTGGCTGTTGTTTTCCAAACACTGACCCGTGCGGCGGCGATGGCAGGTAGCTGTTGCTGTTGTGGTAGGTAACAACGGATAAGGGTTTTGCTTAAACCAGATAGGTTTAAAACCCTAGGAATTAAATTTACTTTATTAAATTAATTGTGTTTAATTAATTTAGTTTAAATAGAAACTAGTTAAGTTTTTATTTTTAACGTCATAGTCAAACCCTTTGACCCATGGTTGTGGATTACGTTTATGTATGCTTGTTCTATTCATTCGTTTTTGGGTATGGGAGGCCTGCGTGCCATTTACAACCCGGTTTTATTTATGTAATATTTTTAATAAAATAATTAAAGAATCAAGAACTGAAGACGGAGCACGAAGTCAACCATGGATCTTGGAGCCAGTGGGAGCGCCGAGAAGATCATGCCTTGTGTGTTGTTGTCACTTAGGATTGAGATCGTCGTTTTGTATTGGCTCGCAAAACAACAATAGTTTAAGGGTTTTTGACTATGACATGTTATTTAACTGCGTCGTTGTTTATATTTAATAGCATGTATAATTAAAATTAAATATAAACTGTTAAAATAAAATGGATACAAATACAGTTTGTGTTTGGATCCATGTTTTTGAAAACTGGAATTGTTTGAAACCCTTGTTAAAAATCATAGATCAGTAAGTGCAACCCACTTTAGGGACGCCTCCAGTGTAAGGTACGTAAGGCGTTGTGAGTGAGTACACCTCGAGCGCCCACGTTCAAACCGAAATTGGAGGGGATAAAAACTCTGCGAATTATCTCCGGGTGGTACTGGTCAGAGTATGTCCAGGCCCCGGGTGGTGCGATCTGTTTTGGTAATTGTTTATTCACCGAGTGGTACCGGGCCAAAATGCACTAGAGGGACCAAATATGCACGGATTGAATATCCGATGTCCCGACGATCGAGAAGTCATGTTTTCGTATTAAAATGCGATTGGTATAGTTTTACCTACCATAAATCACATGAGTCGGCTTGACGTGATCACATGTTTGCCGGCACGTGTGAAATATGGATTCTAGTCTAATAAATTAATTTAAGGGTTATGATTTATTAGAAGTTTTATCATTTTAAACTAAATCGGAATTTTATTCTTGTAGATGTCTAAATCTGTAGTCCCGTTTTATACCCCTGAGGAATCGCTCCACCTCATCAATGGCAAATGGAAGCTTACAGGACAAAATTTTCCAGTTTGGAAAATGCACCTTGACAATGTCTTGAGTGCACAGGGTAAGTTGTACGTTTTGGAAAAACCTGTTTCACGACCTAAGAGCAATTCTCCTGAAGAGGAATTTGCTAAGTACTTTAAATATTTGGCGGATGAATCTGATGTCATGTCGATTCTAATTTTCTCTATATCACCTGAGTTTTCGGGAGGTTTAAGAGATAAATCCTGTCATAAGGTCGTGAAAGACATAGAAAACCAGCTAGGTTTCTATAAGCATACAGGTATGGTAAGCTTCTAATTATGAAAGAGATACTTTCATTGAAGTTGGAGAAGAACCAATCAAGTAAAGACCATCTCATAAATATAAGGAGGCTCTTTAAATGCTTGACACGTCTGGGATACAAAATGGCTCAAGAAGAGTTAATGCATCTCATGTGGTACTCACTCCCGAAGGAGATATGTGACACAGCTAGTGCCTACATGAAGGAACCAAGGAAAGACGTGGCAATGTTACATGAGGACATTTTGGCCAGTCTAGAGCCGAAACCAACACCTGCTGAACTCATGGACAGTGATTGGATTGATGAGCTGGGAGATCTGAGTTGCCCAGAATGCGGTAGCCAGGATATTTGCGAGCACTCGATGAATATCGACCAGATAGAGATCGGTTTACCCGATGCTCCAGGTATCTTTATGATAGATTGATTAATCACTTCTTATGAATCATGGGTAATTGATACAGGCAGTGGTAACCACATTTGTAATCATTTACAGGGATTCACTAGAAGAGAGACTTTGAGGAAGGACCGTTCGAACCTACGAGTTGGCGAAGGCACTCCGCTGATAGCTGAAGCAGTAGAATCTTATAGTCTTAGTTTACCCTCGGGTGTAGTTTTGGAACTGGAAAATTGTTATTATGTTCCAAAGATGATTAAGAATGTTATGTCTTTGATTTATTGGTAGACCTGTGAATGGTCTATATACAAATATGATTATAAAATGCTTTCAGTCTTTAAAAAAAATATTTTCTATTTTAAAGCTACACCTGTGAATGGTCTATATACAGTATCTGCAAGATGATAATAAAGAAATCTATCATATAAGTAAACGATCCAAAGATATTGAGGATCAAACTTACCTCTGGCATTATCGTCTAGGCCACATAAACAAGAAACGCGTTGAACTACTCCTAAAAGGAGGTTTTCTTGGTACTTTTGATTTTAAACCTTTTGACAACTGCAAATCCTGTTTATCTGGCAAGATGACAAAAGAACCTTTCAACAAAGATAATGAAAGGGCCTCTGACTTATTAGAAATAGTTCACACAGATGTGTGTGGACCATTTAGTCATGAGGCAAGAGGAGGATACCGGTATTTCATCACATTTACTGACGATTTTAGTAGATATGGTTATGTCTACTTGATGAGACATAAATCCGAAAGCTTTGAGAAATTTAGAGAATATCATAATGAAGTACAGAATCAACTTGACAGAAAGATCAAGTTTTTACAGTCAGATCGAGGAGGCGAATATCTTAGTCAAGAGTTTGGCAATCATCTAATGGAATGTGGGATTGTATCACAACTCACACCTCCGTATACACCTCAGATGAATGGTGTGTCAGAAAGGAGGAATCGTACATTGCTTGACATGGTACGATCGATGATGTGTCACTCTACACTACTAGTGTCATTCTGGGGACATGCGCTCGAAACAGCAGCACATATACTGAATAGAGCACCAACAAAGTCGGTGGAAAAGACACCATACGAGTTGTGGAAGGGTAAGAAACCCAAAATGTCTTTTCTGAAAATTTGGGGTTGTGAGGTTTACGTCAAGCGACCTACCTCAGAAAAACTCAAGCCCAAATCCGACAAGTGTTTCTTCGTGGGATATCCCAAAACCACCATGGGATATCACTTATACAACTTTGAAGAGAACAATGTTTTTGTGGCTCGAAATGGAAAATTTCTTTGGAAGAAAAGTTTCTCAGTTCCGGGAACACCAGAGAGGATGTGGATCTACAGGTGGTAGACGAAGAAAACACTACACCGACTGTTGAGCCAGAAATTCAATATGAAAATGTTGAACCTCAATCAGAACCGATTGAGGAAGTGCAAACACAGGACCTTTGCAGATCCACTAGGGTAAGACAAGAACCAGATAGGTATCTTGGGTTTCTGGTCTCTCAGGTTGGTGGAGACTTGAAAGAACCAACATCCTATGGAGAAGCTGTGTCAGGCAGTGAGTCTGAACAATGGCAAGAAGCCATGAAGGCCGAGATGCAGTCCATGTACGACAACCAAGTATGGGAGTTGACTGATTTACCCCAGCACTGTAGAGCTGTTGGACGTAAATGGGTTTTCAAGAAGAAAACTGACATGGATGGGAACGTGCACACCTTTAAGGCTAGACTGGTCGCAAAAGGATTCACGCAAACTCATGGTATTGACTATGATGAAACATTTTCGCCAGTAGCCATGTTAAAGTCAATTAGGATTCTAATGGCCATTTCAGCGTACTTTAATTACGAGATCTGGCAAATGGACGTCAAGACAACCTTTATGAACGGAAAGTTAACAGAAGACGTCTATATGGAACAACCAGAAGGATTTGAAGATCCTAATAATCCTAATAAAGTGTGTAAACTGCTAAAATCCATTTATGGATTAAAGCAAGCATCTCGAAGCTGGAACTTACATTTTGATGAGCGAATCAAAGAGTTTGGTTGCGCGAAAAGTGAGTTCGAGCCATGTGTTTACATTAAGTTCAGTGGAAGCATAGTAACCTTCTTGGTCTTATACGTAGACGATATTCTACTCATAGGAAACGATGTACCAACTTTACAGAGTGTAAAGAGTTGGTTAAGAAAATGTATCCAGATGAAAGACCTTGGAGAAGCCGCTTATATACTTGGCATAAAGATCTATAGAAATAGATCTAAGTGGCTTATCGGACTTAGCCAAAGTACATACATTGACAAAATCCTGAAGAAATTCATGATGGATGAATCTAAGAAAGGATTTATCCCGATGCAACATGGTATAGTGTTAAGCAAAACACAATGTCCTGTTTCTAGTCAAGATCAGGACAAGATGAAATCGGTTCCATATGCATCAGCAATTGGATCGATTATGTATGCCATGTTATGTACTAGGCCCGATGTTGCTTACTCGGTAAGTGTTACGAGCAGATATCAACAGAATCCAGGAGAACCTCATTGGGTGGTTGTCAAGAACATTCTCAAGTACCTGAGAAGAACGAAGGAAATGTTCTTGGTCTTTGGAGGTTCTGAGGATGAAATTAGTGTCATCGGATATTCTGACGCTACTATCCAGACCGACAGAGATGATTTCAGATCACAGTCAGGGTACGTTTTTACCCTAAACGGAGGCGCGATCTCGTGGAAGAGCTCGAAGCAGGATACGATTGCAGATTCAACTACAGAAGCAGAGTACATTGCAGCATCTGATGCAGCAAAGGAAGCTGTCTGGCTGAGGAATTTTCTATCGGATCTAAGAGTCGTTGCCAGTGTCTCTAGACCGATCGATATATTCTGTGACAACTCGGGAGCCGTGACGCAAGCAAAGGAACCCAGAGAGCATCACAAGTCAAGGCACGTGCTCAGAAAGTATCACCTCATCCGAGAGATCATTGGAAGAGGAGATGTAAGAATATGCAAGATTCCGACGGAAGACAATGTCCAGATCCGCTGACAAAGCCGCTAGCAAGGTGAATGATGGGGTAAATATTTTACCCTCGCAACTAATAAATTTTGTGCAATTTTTCTCACCTTTTACATATATTTTGTCAAAACCACGCTAAATATCACCGCATGCACCCTTTTGTTACAAACATACATACATATGTAATTTTTCGCATTTTATCACTTAAACTTATGTAAATTTTATGTGTTTTCAGGAACCGGTGTCATGGGCCGTTTTTGAGGATTTCTTTTTGAAGGACCGGACAACCAAATTCTCGAAGATGGATCGAAACGGAAGTTGGGCTGTTTTCGGTGGGTTGGCCGAACTCCACGGCTGTTGGGCCGAAGCCCATTTTGATCTTGGATTCAATATTTGGTTTTCTTGGCCCAATTGGCCCATGAACACTTAGTATATATATATATATATATATATATATGAATGTATGTAGCTTAAGATAGATAGCTAGCTCCAAGAACACTTGATCATCTCCTCCATCACCCTCCCAACTTCCTAGTTTTTTGCGGTTTTCGGGTCTCCCTCCTATGGGCCGAAACCCATCATAGCTAGTTTCTTTTGCTAAGATATTATCGATACTTTGGTGTACGTTCGGGTTTCCTCGTAGTGAGGCCGAACCTTTCTTTTGGGCATACTTGGTCATTTCGCTTTCGGGTCCTTTTGGAACACGTTGTTGGGCCCGTAAGCATTACCAAGTATTGTGGCACAATAGTATAATCTACGCAATATTTAAGTTACTTCGTTCTCGCGTATTTAATTCTAGTACTCATATATATATATATATATATATATATAATTATATATTGATTTATATACATATAAACATGTTCATTATAGTCATTTACGTTCCTTGTTCTATCGTATATTGATTAGTTGTTATAAGTAGTCTCTTGATTAATTGTTTACAATATATACTGGTCACTTTTCCAGTTTGTCTTATTAACTGTTTTAATTTCAACTGGTCACTTCCAGTACTTGCACTTTACCAACTGTTTTAATTATTGCATTTTATAATTATTTCTGTCATACTAACGTTCTCTTGTCCAATTAATTATTAGTTTAAAAATCGTCGTAAAACACACCCAAGCATGATAGGCTAATTTCATAGCTTGGGGTGTAAGGTTTAATTTGGAATGAATCTTTGGTAAAGAAAAAAGTCTTTTATATAAACTCAATTTTTACCACTTTAAGTATAATGCCTCATTAAAGATTGTATTTGGATTTTTACCAGTTAAATAGATGTACGAAAATGCGGTAGCTTTTCAGAAGTTACTAAAATGTGATTTTGGGGATATATGAGTGGGTGACAACACTCGTTGCTATTATCTCACGTCTTTAGCATTTCATTAAAGAGTATGTCTAAAAGTTAACTAGTAATAATCCAAGGACATGAAAATGTGTTAGTCTCTTAAGGGACTACAATTGGCACTATCCCTGAAGTTGGTATCAGATCTAGTATCCCATTAAAGATTATAACTAATTATTTAACAATGAGTCAGATGCATGAAAATGTGTTAATCTTTAAGAGGTTACGTAAGTGTTGATTTTTAATACATCTTAACATTTCATTAAAGATTGCATCTAAACTCATCGATAAATAATTGGGCTATATGAAAATGTGATAACTTTTCAGAAGTTACTTGGATATCATTTCTGCATAATTGAGATTATTAAATTACTTCCTATTCAATTTACCTGTTTTTATTCCAACTAAAAGACTTTACACCCCTTGCTCTCTTTTTATAATTGTTCTCTTAAAGTAGCTCATAATCAACCAACCAACCAAAATACTTTTTTATCCAAACCCCATTTGAAGTTAACTTTCACCAAAACTGAATCCCGAAAGATTGTTTTCACCGATTCCTTGTGGGAACGATATCTGGTACTTGTACCATTTTATTACTTGTTTTCAAGAAAAACGACAGTAATTGGAGGTTTATACTTGGACCGAAGGTTACTTGTTTTATTTCTTTTGCACACCTGTTTTGACACCGTTCGTTCACTCAAATAATTAAATAATCATAAAAGAACAGGGGGTCGTGTGAACCAATCAACAGTGAAGCATGAGGCTCATGCAAATTCCATTGGGATGCAGTACCTGGACACCAGTAGCTAGTTTCAGTTTATTATTATTACAGTAGTTGAATTTTGAGACATTAGATCATGTAAGGTTTTATTTCACAATGTGATTGAAATATTGGAGGTTTTTAATTCGTGATTGTTTCAAAAGTTAAACTGTTTTTGCATATTTAATATATCCATGATTTATGCAAAGTCTTACAATAATCTAAATTTTCGTAGCCACTTATTGAAATGGGAAATTCAATCGGGAGTTTAACGCTATTATAAATACTTGATGATTTATTCAAAGTAAAGAGTAAAAGCACAAGTGATGTGACCAAGTATTTATAGATACTCATCAGAGTGTTTGAGTATTGGAAGTGACCAGTTTCAAGTCTGCTTCATGGAGCCCCAGTCATAAGCATTGACTTGATGATAGGTTGTCCTTAGACCTGAGATATTTGGTTTGGGAACACGAGGACTACTGTACTCTTAGCGCGTTCTAACGCTGCACCGTAACAGGGCGGCCATACGGGACGTGACTAGATGCAGCGAAGCCGTGGATCCAAATGCAGATAGTCAAGAAGGGATGTGCACCTCTGCAATAGAGAGATATTTCCGGGCCCCTTGACGATTAAGATTTGCAGAAAACGCGTGGCCACGCTTGGATAGAATAAGAGTTGTTATTTAGTAATATCCGTTACTGCAGGCAATTGAAATCAGAGTCAAGAAATACTTGAATTTGAGAAATGAATCCTCCACTCCATGTCTCAAATTCACTTTAGAAATATCGCGTGTAAAAGGAATGAACCTGTGTACAAATTCAAGCGTGAATTGTATCTCTGGATATAAGAGATCTTATAACCTGGTTAACCTAAGTGTCTGGCTAGGGACCTCCTTAGGCTAATGGTAACAGTACAGTTACATGTCTGGCACAAGTGGGAGTCTGTTAGGATTATGTGCAAGACAGTAACAGGGATTACCGTGTCCAATGTTATAAGACACTAGTAGGTCACACCGCTGCACACCTAATTTGAGAATATTTGTGTGTGAGAAATAATTAAGGAGAGAAGAAAATAAATAATTAGTTAATTATTTATTCAATTAATTAATCAGTTAAATTAAGTAATTAATTAATTAAGGAGATAATTATAAAGGATTTATAATTAGATACAATCACTACCTTATTTATCTCTATAAATAAAGGTTTAAGGTGATAAACCAGTGGATTCTTTTTTCCAAAAAAAAAAATTACTCTCTCTCTCTCTCCTTGCCGTTGCCGGCCTCTCACACACAGACGAACGGAGCGTTTTTCCGATCAGTCACGGTGGTCTAGCAACCTGTCTCACGTGGTGCCAGTAGTGGTGTACCCCTGCTTGCGTTTCGGAGATTATTCGCATAAAGGTAAACCCTCTAAAACCCCCTCGTTTTGTGTCTGTAAGGTTAAGGTTGGGTCCGTGTTTGGGGATCGGATTTTTGTTATCCACTGCGTATGTTTTAGCCTCCGGTTCCCAACAGTTATGTGTGTGCTCACTAAACTTTATGCTTACCCCATTGTTGTTTAATCTTTTAGTGGCAGGTACTTCCCGTATAGGAAAAGAGAAGGCTACCGTTTAAGGCTCCGGGATGACAGTTCAGTCAAGATGGTTGGGAGGAAATGCTATGTTATGATGTCGAACTCTTTTGTTTGTTTTAAAAACTAAACTTCTATCATTTTTCGTAAACTTTTATATTTAAGTTGTGGGTTGAATTATGGTTTAAAGTTTCAGACTTTGATGGTTTTGGATGTAATTTGGGACAAGCTTCCGTTTTTAACGTGAATCTTGGTTACTTTCTAGTAAGTGAGTGTTTTGAATTTGGGATGTTACAGATAAGTTAGTGGATAAACAAATTATGTTTGTAAAAACTAGCTTATGAGTATGTAAAATGACTAAAAAGAGGATCTTGAATAAATAATCAATTACATATATAGAGGGTCCATTCAAGGAAAAACCATTTTTTTGTAAAAACTTGAGGAATAATCTAAGCCTTTGATCTGAAAAGGGCATGATCGTCATTTTGGTAATAAAAAAAGTCGCAGTTTATTCATTACATGAATATTCACTATCATATTCACCATATCATATTCATCATATATTAACCATATGAATATTCGTATTCATCTTATGAATATTCATATTCACCAGATAAAAAATTATATAAATTCACCATCATATTCACCATATGAATATTCATATTCACCATATCATACTCACTATATATTCACCATATGAATATTCATATTCACCTTATGAATATTCATATTCAGCAGATAAAAATTATATAAATTCATTAAGCAGGTGAATATGAATACAAAACACAATATCCATTACATTTACATATTCATAAGTAAAAAACAACCTAAATACATACAACCATAGCTCTCATCTCTCTCTTTCCGGCCACCACCACTATTAAATCCGGCGACCTCACCACCACTACCACCACCGCCGCCGTTAATTCCGGGGACGTCACCACCACCACCACCATTAAATCTCAACCACATTTCTCCTACAAATCCAAAAATAATCCAATCCAACAAACCCAATCATAAAGAAACCTATCTAGAAAATCAAAATTAGGGTAAATTTCATAGAAGCATTTCATCGAACACCTGGTGTGCAATAGATCATAACCACCACCTAAACACAAAAGAAAGGAGTGTACCAAATCTGAAAAGGAGGTGGTGGCTAATGGCGGCATCAAGTGGTGGCATACGGCGGACGTCGGTGGTAGCAGCAGTAAATTGCGACCAAGGAAAACAGATCTGGAAATCCGGACCGTCGGACTGGGATCTGGCCTTCAGACCGTCAGACGGCAAAGAACTCCGGACATCGGACCACGGACTACCTAACCACGGAAGCGCAAAATGTCACCAATCCGTCGTCAAGCACCATCGCCGGCGACGGCGGCGGTGGTGGTATAGATTGCGTGAAGAAGGTGCCGATCGTGTCCAGCTTAGTTTGCGGAATCTCGGGCTTCGTTTTGCTAGTTGCAGCTCTTCCCGTGTGGAGGTCGGACGGTCGCCGGTAGGTGGACGGTCGCTAGTTGGTGGAGGTCGGCCGGTCGCAGGTAGGTGTGGGTGGCCGGCGTCATCACCGAGAGAGAGAGAGAGAGAGAGAGAGAGAGATCAATTGGACTTGTCGTATTCCGCCATGGATGGATTCGGATTCGGATTCGCCGGAGCGGAGAAGAAGGGTGGTGGTAGTGGTGGTAGCGGCGGTTGATGGTGGTGATGACGGTGGAGTAGTGGTGACGGGCGGTGTTGACGGTGGCTGATGGTGGTGGCACCGCCGAAAGTGACCGGATTTTTAGCTAGGGTTTTGGATTTCTAGAGAGAGAAAGTGGAAGGGAGATTGATCTTTTTTGAGGTTAAAGTTGCACGTATGGAAATGGGGTAATAGGAGATAAGGTTAGAGTAGTTTAAAATGACCAAATTACCCCTTTGGGGTTATAATCTAGTGTGGCACACCAAAAAATTTAAAAAAATGTTATTGTGTTGCTTTGTGTTAATAACCATTGATTAAAATATTTTAATGATTGAGATTAGTCCTAAAGTTTTTACAAAATATGAGGTTTTTATTTGATTAAGCCTCTGCATATATATATATATATATTATAATTAATATAATTAAGATAAATCTTTGATAATGTTATTAAATAAATTTATAATAATATAATATGTTAAGTAATACAAATAAGGTAGTAGAAAAATTGTATAATATAATATATTGATTGAAAAAATATAAAATTGATTATTATATATATACTATAAATTTAAAATTTTAAAAATAATCTACATTAATTTATTACTATTACATATAATAAAATTAAAAATAAATTTGTTCACCTTCATATATCTCAAGTAATTAATAATTTTTTAGAAAAATATACTTAAAAATTAGACTAAATGTTTAGTATGTTTTAATTATCTATGAAAAAAAGTATAACTTTAATTTCATATAACTTACATAGGTATTTTAAAAACTATTACATTTGTTTTTTTATAAGTAAACATATTAAATAATAGTTGATAATTTATAACATTTGAAAGAAACAATTTTCATAATTAATGTATATGTATAATTGATTTGAATTAATTAGTTTTAATTATTATATATTAACAATGAATAACTAAGTTTGTTTTTAACTAATAGTTTTTATGATTATATATTAATATTAATTATTTGAACTAATAATAATTAATATTAATAAAAAATATAATTAGAAAAAATTATAAAAAGCTCCTCAATTTTAAGTAGTTTTTCAACAAGTTAGTTTATTTTTGTTAAAGAAGATAGTCTAAAATTATAAATTATATTTTTCGAATTTTTAAAAAACTATAACTCTACTTATACAAACTCATATAAATATATGTGTTGCATGGATATATGTAAATAAAAACCATATGGATATATATTATACGAAAACGATGTCAATTTAAGAAAATACGAGAACGATTCTCAACCACACATGTTCGGTTACGGTGGACACGATCACACAGGATTGACGCGATTCATGGAGGGTGGATATAATTAAAGGAAGGTGAGCTGGTCAAAGCCGCCTTTATTGATCGGATGAGTGGTTGAGAGTTGTCTTCGCGTTTTCTTAAGATGTTATCGTTCTCATTTGAACCTTTATACACACACACACACACACATATAGAGAAAGATTCAAATGAGAACGATAACTTTTTAAGAAAACGCGAGGATGATTCTCAACCACTTATCCGGTCAATAAACGCGGCTTTGACCAGGTCACCCTTCTTTAATCATCTCTATCCTCCATGAATCGCGTCAATCCTCCATGATCGTGTCCACCGTAACCGAAAATGTGTGACTGAGAATCATCCTCGCGTTTTTTAAATTGACATTGTTCTCGTACGAACCTATATATATAATATGTGTGTGTTATATACATGTAAAATACACAACCTCTAAGTCTATAAACTATAGATATCCTTTTCTTTTTCTTTTTCTTAAAATCATCATTGAGATTGGTGGATCTCACAAATCAAAAATAATACATGAAAGTGTTAAGGTTCATCTGAATGCAGCCTTCCAAATGACTTTTCTGCAAAGTATGACTAGATTCCACATATACATGACCATGCTTATTTCCATATTTTATTCTCTTCATTAAATATGAAAACATAGCAATAACATTTTTTAATTACATTTACTATATTAAATTTATAGCTTGAGACTGCATATATATATATAGAGAGAGAGAGAGAGCTCCTTAAATCTATAAATAAATTAGATTGAACTTAAAGCTGCTTTTCAGTTTTTTACACCAAAAATAAAGTATTTTGATAAAATAATGTTACTGTTTTATTTTGGGTATCAAAACAAAATATTCTTTTTGACTTTAATTAGTTTTTTGAGTGAAAGTGTACTTGGCCAATAATGCAATGTATGTGGCGAAAGGTGAACGCTAGTGTTTTCTGATCTCTCATGATTAGTCTATATAAATCAATATTTAGTAACAAGCCAGTAAAAAATTATTAAGAAAATCTAAATATATATTAGCTTTAAAGCGTTGGTAGAATAAATTAAAGAAATTAATTATTTTTGCAATTTAAAAATAAACACTCGTCTTGTAACCATTTTCCCCCAAAAACTTAAAATAGCCATCATCTTTCCAAAATAAAATCCACATATAAAACCACCAAGGTGTGACATAGTGGTAAGTTCCTAAAGGGTGGTAGCTTCCACCTGGGTTCAAATTTATGCATGTGTAATTGGTAGGCCACTAAGTATTAATCCCATAAGAGCATGTCTTAGCTCGGTAAAAATTGTCAAGAATGTAGTTTGAGAAAAGCCCTGATGAACCTTCTCTAAAAAAATCCACATATAGTGGATAGAAGAATTCCAACTAAAAATAAAAAATCCACTAAAAAGAAATTTGTCAAAAATATTTCAATTTAGGTCCTCGAACATATTGCAGAGTTGGCTCCTGAAGAATAAAAAATTACAATTTTGGTCCTTATATGCTAATAACGGATTTAATTTTTAGCGGACCACTTGTTAGCCTCCTTATTGACCCATTTTTAACACTTGTCAAGTTTTGTTTAAACCCTAATTTTTTCAACAAGCTTGTATGGGTTTCTTTTTAACTTTTTTGTTGTCTGAATTATTGATCTAAACACCGTTTTTCGGTAAATATTGAATTATTGTGTACATTGTACAATGATTATACTATTCTCGTGAATGTCCTGTCTCAAATCACTCCACAAAGTTTGGTATCAGTTATGTTCTTTTTTACATTTTACTTGTCTAAAATGAGTTTCATCACAATTCTTTAATCTGTAATAAAATAAGAATTATATGAACTTAAGCTATTGAACCCCCTCCTCCGGCTAGCGAGGAATCATGGTTATCCTCTGTACCAAATTGAACATCCAATATGATTCTAGTTATTAACCAAACAAAAACCATCATTTTCTAGATAAGTCATTGATAAAATTGATCAAGAATTTTTCTGAAGTATTTTTTTTTTTATTTCAAGCAATTTGATCTAGGGGTTGTGGGTTTTAGGGCCTTCATACTTTTTGGGATAACCCGCATTGGATTTGATATTTTTATGAAACGATGAAACTCTCACGAAATTCCTTGAAATCCCGAGAGACCTTTCATTTGTTTTATACGAATTTGAGACCTTCCTTCTGAGATTACTCTACTTTTGCAAATCCTTATCTGAACAAAATATCATTTATCTTAGAGTTTAGTAGAATATTCACCACTAGCAACTTCTTATTCGAAGTGGAGAAAAAAAGTTCTAGGCAAAGGATAAATAGAATTCATCATGTACAAGATTGTCCCGCTCCAGCCCTATCTACGAGATTTGAGTTAGTCCATCATTAGTCTCTCTTGTAGTTGTATGTATTCTTTTTCGCTTTTAGGGCACTAGTAACTCCAAAATTAATGATTCTTAACAACTGACTTACCGCTTTTACAAAATGTCACTAGTGTCTCAAATATTGAGCTGGACTAGACTGTTTTCCATATGGTAATGCATGCCTTTTCATGTGGTCACTATTTTGGTGGCTAAGCTCTTCTATTCTCATTCTTACTCTTATCACATGTTAAAATATGTGACATGTAAGAAATAACGTTAAAAGTTTATTCTTCAACAAGAAATTTGAAAATTAATAGTCAACTTGCTGTTAAAATATAAGAAAAAAAAGTCGTTTTTTTTTGTGTGTAACAATCCAAATTAAATTAATATTACACATTTCTTATAAGAAGAAAGTTGTGAATTTTAAATGAAGTGTGAATCCAGAAAAATGGGTGAGGTGGGCTGGATGCAGCCCAAAAATTTAGCATAGAAGTTGAGCTGGTGGGAGAAAATAATAAATTTACCAGAAAACATACCATCAAAAAAATATTAGTTAACATCTATATTACCTTATAAACCATTTAGCTTACAATCTAAAAAGTAACTCTTAATGAATAATACATTTAAGCGTCGGTTTGATTTGTAGAAATTGATTGGATTTTATATAGTAATTTGGATTTTGAAAAATGTGAAATTCTTTTATGTGTTTAGTTTGTAGGATTTCGATTGGTTTTAAATTTCATTCTTTATAAAAAAATCATCAAAAAATTATAAAAATAATCAATTACATTTTATTTACTGATTATTAGAAAACACTTTGTTTTTAACATATTAAAAAAACATTATTATATGCAAATTTTATGAAATTATTGGGAATCCTAGTCATCCTTGTGGGATTTCAAAATCCACGTTAAAATTCAAATTCCCAGATGAAGGGATTTTAAAATCCCTCCTCATGCTAATGAAATTGAGGATCCCTTGTTTGAGGGAATTCATTCCCACCTTCAAATTCCAATTCCCATCTTTAAACCCAACCAAACAAAGGAATCATTGGAAATAGGATTCCAAATTCCATTTAGATTCCCAAAGAATCCAACGAACCAAACGCACCCTAAAGATCTCCTAGGATTTAAATTCCAAACAATCCTACAAACCAAATATGAAAATGTAATAAACTTAAAATCCAAATCTATTTAATTCATGCAAACCAAATGTACCTTCAATACATTGTGTATAATAGATTTAAACATAATATCTCAAAAATCACTCCAATTACAAGATAAGAAGCACAAGGTACAACTTCAAGATGCTATTCCATCTTCTAATATTAATCTATTATGATCGCAAAAGCTTTTCCAAGCTTGTCCTTTCATCCTAATTAGCGCTAAATGTTATCTTGTTATCAGTCGTCCCCTCTAGCTTTTCTCTATTTGTGGCAGTTTTGTCTCATATATCAAGTGAAATTTATGTTTTCTTGAACGACTACAGAAATAAATAACAAGCTTTTTATTCAAAAATCTCACCCACTTTAAAAGAGCATATGTTAAGGTTTTTGATGAAATATGTGTTAGAAATTACAAATGATAAGGTGTGAGATTATCATTTTATCCTACACAACACTTGATTGAAAATACCAAATGTTGTTTTAGATGTATAGTTATTTATTAATCGTTGAGAATCTATTTTGTTTAAGGGCAAATTCTGATAAAAGGAAATGTTCACTATAAATAACCAAATATGAACAAACAACTACAACAAAGTGGAAATATTGGCGTAGTTAACAAGTATAATATGACCAATTAATAATAACTAAAAACCAGAAATGATGTAAAGACAATATCAAACATAAGATATTAAGACAAAAATATATCTAATTATTACACGAAAACGAGACATTGGGATTTAAGTATTTAACCAAATAAACAAATCACTTGAATAAGTGAAACTGGTTAACATGAATCACTCAAATAATCATACCATCAATATAACAACAAATAAATACCAAGAAACTAAGAAAAAATCATTAAGATCCAAGAAAAATAAGCAAACCAATAACTAATTGAGTAAATAAGAAACTAAGAAAGATAACATCTTGGTTCAAACTTGAAAGAAAATAATCACGATATGAGAATGGAGAGTAATAGCTAAGATCGGGTTAGATCATCAGTTAAGGTTAGAGGTTGAGAGACAACTGCTGAGAGCAACAATGGGGATTAATTGGCAATGTTGTATGCCGTAGTTGAGGGGGAGAAGGTCAGTCAAAAATCACAAGGGCAAAGGTGAGAGTGAGAGGCCAATAGCAGTAAAAGCAACTCCAACAACTTCTCCAAAATGGAGAATCAAAGTTCAAAAGTCTTTATGATAAAATGTTTTCAACTCTAACAAATTCTTCATTTTGGAGATAACATTATTATTTATATTATTAAAATATTACATATATCTAATAAAATACTATTTTATGCTCATAGTAATCATTTTTAGAGTTTTTTTGAATAGTTCTTAAAATTTGAAGATTTGATTCCCTCGGCCATCGCCCTCTTCATCCGGCACTAAGGCCACCCCTGCCCAAACTTTAATGTTAATTAAACTAACTTGACATAAACTTAAGAAAATGTTTATTTTTTTTATTTTTTTTTCATTCATTTTGATCATATGATTTCGAGGACGTACTCTATTGATGTGATATTTTAGGAATTGAACTTCCGTAGTTATATTTGCTACAATTTTTCGAAATTCTTTTACATTTTTCATGATTGTATTTTTAAAAAATTATTCACAAGTATAACACTCTTTATTACTTTATCCTCCACTAAAATAAATACAATCATTAATAAATACGTGCTACGCAAATAACCAATAATGCATGTTCTTTTTATTATTAATTGTTGTTATTATTATTCTGAAGAGATTTTCCACACAAATAAAACTAATCATTATTCTCATAATACATAATGTTATTAAGAAAAAAAAAATCGATGATATTTTTAAAGTATTTATTTAGTACAACAAATACTTTAAAGATTAATTTTTTTAGTAAACAAATTCATTATTTAAAAGAATAAAGCCTAAAAATTGTACTTAAAGACAGGCTTCTAATATTCTCGTAGCTTAATTTCATATACAACTCATATTGCATGGAATATAATTATATGTTCTTAATTACAACTCACAAAATATAATTATTCGTAATATGATGTTTATAGATTATATATATTTAGCTGGATTTAAACAAGAACTATTTATTAGAATAGAAAACCATCGGATTGTATGTGATTTTACACTAACACCACGTAAAAAATCACATGTAATTCATTCAACTTTGTCTCATGGCCTAAGTCATATACACACCTTTTTTTGTCCATTAATTCACAATCACATTTGATTTTGTACGCGATTTGACTGTTTTCATATTCTCATATATATATATATATATAATTAGCATTATCGTTTGATCATCTCTCTCTCTATATATATATACACATATAAACACACACACACACACAGGTATGTTACTTTACGTTAAGAACTTAAAATTGATTAGGAACATGAAAACTTGCCTAAAGCTCGACACTCGACATATTCATCAAGAATATGAACATATTATCAATCTTAAATATTGTATATTAATCATGAATGTGTGATTCATTTATGAATAGCACATCCATATTTAATATAAACTAGTGTCAGCACCGCGCGTTGCGCGATAGTGCAAGTAACTGTGTAGTAATATGTAAATTGTCATTGTCGTTCGTTACATGCACATTTATCCAAAACCATTGTTACAAAATCGAGATGCTTTCATATAGTATTAGTTTATATATATAAAACTAAAAAAATAAAAAGTTTAAAAATTGCATGAAATATTTTTTCAAATAAATAAAGATAACTTCAAAATAAAAATAAGCACCCTCAAGTGAAATACATGTATTTCAAAAACATAGTTTAACTGAACAATTTTTTAAACATATACCACTTTACTTTTAAATCCAGTCATTTACATGTAAAATCATAAATTTTATTAGCCGACTTATATATCATCAATTGAGCCTAACATTGCTTTTTATGGACAAATTTTTTCGAGAACAAACGCACTACTTGCATTAAATTCTTAACATACTTCCAAACATACCTCAAGCATTAACCCAAAAGACCAATTATCACAAAATTAAATTTTAAACTAAAGAACAAACATTAAAGTTTTAAGACACTATATAATCAATTGCTGTTAATCAAAACCTTTAGTATGAAAATTTCAATTATTTATTCTAACAAAGAAAACAATAATTAGAAATTAATGTGTCTGACTTTATATTTAACATAAATCAAAGTAAGAGAAATAAATATATCTATATATATTAATTTGATTAATATTCTCATTAAATTTTTTTATCATGTACATTTAATGTATTAAATTGTCACAAAAGTTTCATTTGTGTATATTTTTTTATGGAACCGACAGATTTATTAATTAATTTATAATAATACAGAAGAATATAAAAGGTTAACTTAATTAATGATATATATTAATTTATAATAATTACAAATAATAATGAAATTAATATTTAATAGTTTTATGAAATATATAATATTGAAATACTAAATAATGGATAAATAATAAAACAATCATCCAATCGTTCTCAAAATGTCAACCCTTTTTATCCATTTTTACAATAGTATGTTGATAATAATGATGTATCGATTGATGTGTAAATGAAAATGAATAGGAAATAAAACTAAAATTTTAATTATATTACTTGTTAAACTAACTAATATACTGTAATAAATAGACTCATGTGAAATAAATAAAAACTAAAGGTAAATAAAAATAATTTTTAAGTATACAAATTATTTTGTAAATAAAAATTAATGGTGAATGAACATTAAATGTGAAACAAAAAAAACAATATAAACTTATTCATAGGTAAAAAAAAACAAAATATATATTTAGTAATTAATGTGTTAAATTTAGAAAATGAAAGATACATACACTAAATGAGATGTTATTTTGAAATTATTTCCGAAGAAAATAGTATATAATATTTAAATTGTCTCAAAATATAGTATCAACAGTTTAAATTTCTCATTAACTTTTTTATCGCATATATTACATACATTAAAATATCATAATTGTTTCATATATGTATATACCAATTAATAATAGTTAAACTTAAGAATATGAAAGATTAAGTTAGTTGATAAGATATATATTGATTTATAATAATTAAACAGGATCAATACATCTCGATCGGAAAAGAATCAAGAGAAAAAGAAAGAATCGGAATTGATCGATATATTTCTCGAAACAAACGAAAAGGAAACGAAAGATGAAACATAAATCATGGATCAACTAAGCCCTCTTATGATAATGAAACCCTCCGGTCAAAACCAATCCAATAAAGAAACAAATCTATTCAACAAGCAAAAAAGGAGAGAGAGGGATTCAAACCCTCGATAGTAAACTATACCGGTTTTCAAGACCGGGGCTTTCAACCACTCAGCCATCTCTCCGAAAGACAATTTTATTTTATTCCTCCGAATAGAACATGGCCATATGAGTGGATACCGCCACTATCAAAGATCTCGGGTGTGATGGTCAATTTATCTATCCCGATATATGGATAGATGTATGATCCAGCAAGCCCACTTGTAAAATAAGCTATCATCCCCTTTTCTGACGAATCATATGGTTTTATGATTTCATTGCCCAATAAGGTTATCAAATGAATTGTAATTACAATTGAAACAATCGAAAAAGAAATAATAATGAAATATATTTAATCAATTAATGGGATATATAGACTTAAAAAACTAAAAACTAATAATGTTGTATCATTAGGTGTGGAAATAAAAATTAATAGTAAATAAAGCTAAAATTTTGAACTATATTGATGGTTAAACTAACAAAATAAGCTACAAATACATTGACGAAAATACTAATAATTTCTAACACCCTTTGCAAATGGACTATCATCTTTTTTTAAAATATAAACTACTATTCTTAAAAAAATTATAAATAAACAACAGATAAGAGAAATGAAAACGTATAAGTAATTTTTCCCTCAACTCATTACAAACCAGAGCTATGAAGTTTTTTTTCTACAAAAAACATTTTGACGTTTTATTATGAAAAAATGTCAAGTACTTAAATGAGATGTATTTACTTACATCTATGAATTATCAAATAGAAGCTTATAAAAATGGGGTTTTCTAGTCAATTCTATATTTTGAGATAGTAACAACACACATATACAATAGGAATTTCAAAATGCAATATATTGAACTGAAAGGTATTTTAGAAGTTTGTAGTATTATGTATTCATGTTCGAGATAAAACAAACACAAAAACCTATAAAAACCATAAAAAAAGATCCATATAATCTACATAACAATAATGTTCTATACTAACAATTCTTTTGAATGCAGATTGAGATAAACGATGTCTCAAAACCAACTTTGTACACGTATATCTTCATATTCCAATAACCATCGATTGTTTATCACTTTAATAGTTTGCGACCAACCTGTAAAAGTAATTTAAAACATATCAGACGAAAAAACAAATTGGAAAGAAACGAAACTAAATAAACCAACCAAACAATCGCTTTGTAGAAAAAAATGTAGATTATGTAGATTTTTACCTCTCAAGCGTAGGTTGTTCGATGATGGCTACTACAATCCCGTCATCCTCTAGAAGACGAACATAGAAGCGTAAAAACCTGAAATATAGAAGATAAAAGATGAAAAACCATAAGCCAACATATAGTTGTATTGATTTTTACGCTCAAAGCTTGACTTGATGCCATCTTTTTGTTGCAACTGAGATTACATAATTGAAAACTTGATTTCGAAAATCACCAAACAAAAGAGTGTCTTCACATAAGAGGGTGTGGTGATTTCTCCTTTAATAAGAGTAGGAGGAGGACGTTACATAATATGAAGGGTTTCGAATTAAATGTAAAAATTAATTCTAATATTAATTGACATTAAATTAGAAATAAAAATTAAAAAACAATAAAGAAACTCTAAAGAAACAATACCTTTAATTTAATTTAAAATTTGAAAATGGTTGGAATTTTTTTAGAGCGCCTCGTGGCATTGCCATGATTCAGCTTTATATATATATATATAGATGTTTGATTCGTGATAAATAACACCTTTATATTCATCATGAATATGTTATTTATGATAAATATTCTTTCTAAAAAGGAATACATGACGTGTTGTGAACGGTTTCGAATTAAATTGAGGATTCTAAAGGAACTTTCCCCTATGTATATTGTATGTATGCATATATGTGTGTTTGTATATATAGAGAGAAGTTCATTTAGAAATCACCATAAGAGTAAAAACCGTGGAGTTGTAATTTGATGAAAATATTTTATATAATTCTTTTCATAATGAAATTGTATCATATTTTGGTGTTTTTTAAGTAAAAATGACAAAGTTTCATAGGAATAAGAAAAATACGTGAAACAGTTTCATAAGAATTTAATGAATCAATTTCATCATATTAAACAATTTAATGAATCAATTTCATTGAGAAAACCTATGAAATAGATGGTTTGCACGGTTTTTACGGTTATGGTGGTCTCTAAATGAGCTTTCCTCTATGAATATATATATATATATATATATATATAATCATTTGTACCTAAGGGCTGAGTTTGAGTGAGAATGCCAAATTTGGTGAGAATCGTGAGAAGTGGTTATCAACCATTGGATGGATTAGAAATGAACAAATTAGGATGAGATGCACCATATCAATTTTTTTTAGCCGCAATTCATGAGAGGGTATTTAATTAAAAGTGATTCAATATTTGACAATACATTCTATACCTTTGAAAAAAAAAAACGATCCTTGTTTACCGTAAAGGATAGAATCGGTGATTTGACAGAGGGTTTAAAAGCACAACTCATATTTCTCAAAAAATGACACTTCTCATCTTGTGCCTTATACCTAAATGCATATTGTATTATATAATGGCATAGATATACTTTTTGTACATAATTATATAATACAATATACATAAATTTATTTATCAATTATCATATCTACCTACATATACTATAAATTCATATACACACCTATATGTATATAATTCAAGTGGTTGACTTTTTGAAAACATAATGAAAGTTCATTAAGAAAGCAACTTTTCAAATTATTAAACTTAACCTCTCTAAGATAATATAAAAGAGTTTTCTACCTATATCCTCTAATTTCTATTAGGGTATATGAATATATGTATATAAGTGGAGAGGGAGATAATTTCTAATATATATAAAGGGATTTTCTTTGTGAACTTATTTTTGGTGTGAACTTGTGAACTCAAGCCAAAACGACGATTTCATTGGTTAAATCAATCAAATTGGTTCATGAAATTGTTTAATATGATGAAAATATATCATATGATTCATTTTTTGATGAAAATGTTTTATATTTCGGTATTTTTACGTAACTTTTCCATTCTTATGAAACTGTTTCATATATTTTTATGAAACCTTTTGATTTTACGTAAAAACACCGAAATATGAAACAATTTCAACAAAAAAAATTTCATATAAATAATTTCATCATATTAAACGATTTCAAGAACCAATTTTATCATATAATCATCTTTTTGGCGAAGTTCACACAAAAAATAAGTTCGCAAAAGAAAATCCCTCATATACTTGATCCTCGGAGAAGGAGATGGAAAAGGTCAATAAGTAGGATAGGTATGAAAATATGTGAATGTAAAGAGATGGGGATAACAATGTCCATTAAAAGTTCAAATAAATAGTATTAATTTTGGAAATTAACTTGAGAGCAAAACATTGTGAAGGTTAAAAAAGTTCAAATAAATAGTATTAATTTTACGATGAATGTTCGAATTTTTTTAACCTTCACAGTGTTTTGCAGTGAAGTTTCATGTTAAAAGTGTTGGTCTCACCAGTCTCATGGAAATAGCTTGGTCTCACCTGAACCTAACCCTTTATATACAAATCAATAAAAGATTATAAACTATATAACTATATCTATACCATACAATTAAACAATAATAGTTGAGAATAAAGCGATTACATATAAAAAAAATGTTGTTATATAAACCTCCTTTGGCTTTTATTCCGCTCACAAAAAAGTAGACCCTTTATACTGGGTCCCATGTACGCTCACATAAAAGACCCATTCTCGTCATAGGGGGGGGTCCATTCATAATTCCCGTATAATAATGTTGAGTCACATGTGATTTTACACTAACATCACGTTATAATAATAATCATATGTGATTCACACGACTTTGCCCATGACTTGAAGATGCGACCAAAGTAGCCTGCTGACTTTTCTAGCCGTTAATTAAAATATAAGTGTTCTGGCACGTTTTTTTCTTCTCTTAAATAATAAACATTATCTGCATAGGGTCGGGTTTCACTGAAAAGATGAGTTAACACGATACGTGTTTATCAATCATTGGAAACATATTAAGGTAAGATGTATTGAGATAAAGTGCATCAGATCAATCTCATATCAAAAGCAATTTATAGGTGAACTTTATACTTTATATACACATATAAAGTGTTTTGTTTGGTAAGAAAAAGGCAGCACAATTATTGATGCAAACAAAATGAAGCCAAAATGATAATACTAGATTCCTTTCAAGGTTGGTAGTTTCCAACTAATTTAGCTTCACACGTGGACCCAATACACCCATGGCCTCACCATATAATCTTCCCTCCACCTATTGTCCTTCTTCATTATTTCACACACACTACCTCACCTCCCAAAACACACACGATGCTCCAAAAAGATCGATTGTATCCTAATCTTTCTTAAAAAAAACATGATTCTTAGTACAAGTTAACACGATCGAAGTCTTTTTATATTCGGGATTTTGAGCGATGGGACATTGTGCATCGACAATGACAACATGGGTTCGTCGTCACAAAGATCGTGGTTTGTTTAAGAAAAATAGCTCCCGGTATATGGCTGTCGTTCGAGAGAAGCGTTCAAGATTATACATTGTTCGTAAATGTGTTGTTATGCTCATTTTTTGGCACAAGTACGGCAAGATATGATCCCCCCCCCCCTTTTTTGAATGAGTTCTTATTTTCTTGTTGATCATTTTGTTCAAGATATCGAGAATTGGTGTAATTGATTTGCAAATTGTATATACAAACAAATAAATAAGAGTTGTTTGGTTGTTGCATATATTCTTGTAAATAATATCTCTACCTCTTGAAGTAAAGGAAAGGTGTGCATGCATCTTACCCCAAGCCTACTTCTGATTAGCTAGGAGTTTTTATCTTGGCCATCTGTTTGTTTAATTACGTAACAATATGTGAAACTCTATCAGATTAATTTCTAAAAGAGCCATTGAAGAAAAAAAGAATTGATGTGTATTCGAATCATAGGAGCTAGCAATCGTCGATATGCTCATATTGGTCCGCATATTTTGACCAATTCAAGGTGAAAAAAAACCGGAGGTTCACCGATTATACCTGATATCTTACAGTTCTTGAATTGATCTTGTGACAAGATAATTGCTTTTTTTTTTCTTTCTAACTTGTTGGTACTTGGTAGTTGGTACCAAACAAAATTGTAAAAATACAACCATTAATTAATTATAAAGAGCTAGAATCTCTAGAATAACAAATTGCATTAAAATAAAACATAGTTTGTTCCATTTTTTTTGTAGTTGGTGCTGTAAACCTTTATTTGGTGACATCTTACACATTTAAATACTTTTAGTATTTAAAATATTAGGTTTTAAACACTAAGATGAAAATTAAAAATAAAATACTATACCTTTTCAATTCGATCCATTTTACATTCCAAAAAGATAAAAGAAAAAATACAATATTTGTTTTTGGATTGTTTGATGAATCTTGGTGCCAACTATTTCTAGATTCCAACAACGTCATATGAATCGAAAGATGCAACCAATGTTAAACAAAGATGATCCCAATGACTAAACTTGAATCTTTCTTAGTAAATTATACTTTTTATCCTTATAGGTTATGAAAGAATACAAATCTCAACCTTATGGTTTGTTTACTTCATTGTGGGTGTACAATGATTAGCAGATTTTTATGAATTTGGTTCCTAAGTCAGACATATGTTAACTTTCGTTGTTAAATGCAACTCATTTAGTTTTGTTGTTTTATAGTGATATTTGTTTTTGTAATTTTGCTGGAAATGTATTTGGGCTTAACCTTTCAAGAACAATTGGAGTTTGAAAGTTTCTTATGTTTTCTGAATGTTATGTTTTCGGTAAGGGTGTCTTAATAAAGAGGAGAGGGTAGTGGGTTGAGTGCAGTAATGGGTTGTAAACATGTTTGTACATTGAAGTGTATTTATCAAAAATAGGGAGGAAAAAGAAAGACCACTCATTAAGATCCAATGCTTACTCAATTGATCCAACGTAATTTAGTTTTTTTTTAAAGATATTTATCATTGCAACCATAATATTATTTTTTGTGTTCAACCATAAAAATTAAAAGCACAGTATACTGAAAGATAATTTGAAAAATTGTGTATGTTTGGCAGTTGCTGAAATCAGGAACGGTTAAGAGACATCCATGATAGTACTTAATCATTTAGAGGGTTTTGGAACCATTAAGAGGCAGTCTATTTTTATGTCAAACAGAACTCACCTCTTAACGATTCATAGGTTGCCTCTTAATGGAACTGTTAAGAGGTAAACAAACACCACCGGTAACTAAAACTGAAGCAACATACATAACTTGACATATTTTTAATTGTAATTTCTTAAATTTATCACTTTTCTATATACCTTTAAAAAGACATTTTTAAGATTATGGACACCTAAAGTTTTTTTTAATACATATTCTTCAAAATATAAATTTCACAAAAGCACTTTCTTTTTTTTTATTGTGTACTTGAACTTTATTTTATTTAACTATTAATCTTTGTTTTATCTATATTATGGTAATTATTTTGTGTTACCACTAACAAAAATTCTTGGATCGACCTTTATAACCTCCTCGGCTCCTCCAACTGTTAGAACGAGGGACCAATTCATAAGGACTTGCAAACCACACTAACTATCAATATAATAAACAAAAACAAGGACTTAATCCATAATTTTAACATACCAAAAGGACTAAAACTGTAACTTACTCTTTTCTTTATATACCCTCCCAAAACTATTTCACTCTAACCCCCTCTCATGGCCGAAACGATCACTTCCCTCCCATCGGGCCTCCTCCCCGACGAGGCTTCGCCTGAGTGGCTAAACAAGGCCGACAACGCATGGCAACTGACGGCGGCCGCCATGGTGGGCCTCCAAAGCGTCCCCGGCCTTGTCATCCTCTACGGTAGCATGGTGAAGAAAAAATGGGCGGTGAATTCGGCATTCATGGCATTATACGCCTTTGCCGCGGTCTTAATTTGTTGGGTTTTGTGGGCCCACCAACTCTCCTTTGGCGATGATTTGATAGCGATATTGGGCGTGCCAAAACTGTCATCGGTAACTCAGACGTATTTGGTCGAACAGCTAGACGATAGGATGATCCCAAAAGCCGATTATGTGTTTTATCAATTTGTGTTTGCAGCGATAACGGTTATATTGCTTGGTGGTTCGTTGTTAGGGAGGATGAACTTTTATGCTTGGATGATTTTTGTGCCCTTGTGGCTCACTTTTTCATACACCGTTGGCGCGTATACGATTTGGGACAAGGGGTTTCTAGCGCACCGGATCATTGATTTCTCTGGTGGTTACGTTATTCATTTGTCATCCGGGGTTGCGGGTTTCACTGCGGCTTATTGGGTCAGTTTAATTTCGTTTCTCCGTTAATTTTAAATGAATGGTTCATTCTAGTGCATTTATGTAAATAACTATTTAAATCATCGTTAAAAAAATAAAATGGTGTCACATGGGTTCAAATATCGTTGGTTGATGGATCCATTGGCTCATCACAAAGTTATATCGAGTCGTTGTATTATTTGGTCTGATTATTTCGTTTTCAACATTCTTTAATATAATCAATAAAGTTTGGTTTAATATATTTTTGGTTATTATCGATAAATCAATTTTTTTTCACTTTAGTAAATGTTCTTTTAAAATAGTTTATGAATACAAATAGAATTAGTATTTTGAATTTGTAACTAGAAACCAAAGAGATGGAAAAATATTCTAGAACTAATTAGTAATTTTAAAAGTTTTAATATATTTATAAATAAAAAAATAACAATATTATCGTTATTTGGTTTAACAGCATATAAAAATAACTGAAAAATAAAAATCAAACAAAAATATAATAAAAAAAATGAAAACTAAATAACCTGAATCATTTAATTAACAATTCATTTGGTTTCAGTAGAGTTAATTTGATTTATGATTTCTTTTATTTTGCTAGTTGTCACTTGTGTGTGACAACTTTCATGACGGACTTGGCACCACAATAGACTATTTATGATAGAAATTCGTAACTAGCGATACAAAAATTATATTTGTCGTACCTGATGTTATATAAAGTGATGATGTAGGTGGGGCCTCGAAATCGAAGCGATAGAGACCACTTTCCGCCAAACAACATAATACACATGTTGGCCGGAGCAGGTTTTTTATGGATGGGGTGGAGTGGTTTCAACGGTGGATCACCTTTAGCGGCAAATGAGATCACCTCCCTAGCCGTTCTAAACACCCATATCTGCACCGCTACTAGCCTTTTGGTTTGGATGTTCTTCGACTTGATCTTCTATTCGAAAAGTTCGGTCATTGGTGCGATTCAAGGCATGATGACAGGCCTAGTGTGCATCACTCCCGCCGCAGGTTAATCTCCTACTATCCTTACTATATAAAAGAAGTGTTCCTATATATTGCGACCCAACATGGTGAAAAAGCATTCACAAAAAAGTATATGCGAATTTTTCCGTATATAAATATTCTATGCTATGAAATATCATTACAAGTGATGGTTACTACCACAAAAACAAATTTTAGCACCTTTATTATACCTAAAAACGTGAATTTCTAAATCTTGGTGTGATAACCACATATGCATCCAATTCAACTAATCTTACTCAGTTGTTAAATCAATAAAATACGGACCGTGTAAAAACTTTCATTTATTTTGCAGGAACCTTAGGAATCACAATCTTATCGAAGGGTTATATAGTTTAACATCTTCACATATGCTAACTTGAAAATATTAGCAAAAGTTAACACACATTAGCATACATTAACATACATTAAGTGTTAGCATACATCACAACGTTAACTTATGTGAACTTCCAAAAACAAAGTGGTGTGTAAGACTGCCAGAATTCTGGGTTTTTACTAGCTTTCGTTGCCCATATAATGTTGGGAAGTTTTCTTATGTTAATTGTCTTACTCGGCTACTATTTAGCAACTGTGTAACATGTCTATGGTTTTTCCTGACATTGATGATTTTACGTGGTTGCTACTTGGCAACTGAGTAAAATAAAATGTGGCAAAAGTTTTTTTTTTCATTCCATAATCGATTTCCCGAAGTTCGCAAGTTTTAAGCGATTGAAATTCATAAACCATATGCAGGAATAGTCGATTCTTGGGCAGCAATGCTTATGGGAGTCTTGGCAGGCTCGATACCGTGGTTCACAATGATGGTTCTACACAGAAAATTGACCTTCTTTCAACAAGTGGACGATACTTTAGGTGTATTCCACACCCATGCAATCGCGGGTCTCTTGGGAGGCTTATTATCCGGATTTTTCGCTAAACCGAACCTTATAAAAATGTTTTACAATTTACAACATTCGAAACAAGGTCCAGGATTGCTATATAGCATAGTCAACAGAAACCAAGTCATTCATGTCCAAGACGGACTCATTCAAATGGGGTACCAAATGCTAGGTGCAATTTTCATTGCTGCGTGGAACGTTGTGGTGACGAGTCTTATATGCATATTTATAAGCCGTATAGTCGACTTGAAGATGCATGAAGACGATTTGGAAATTGGAGACGATGCAGTTCATGGTGAAGAAGCGTATGCGTTGTGGGGAGATGGTCAAAGGCATCCACGATCAATTACACCTAAGATTCCTTCCCTTTTTCGACGTCTATGAGCTCAAATTTCGAATTCGATGATTCAAGGTTGTTCCATGTAACACATTGTTTCCAAAAATCCCTTTGGCTTTGCTCTTTCGAATTATCAATGTATAATATGATTGTCATCGTAAAAATTGCAACAATTTTTATTTTGAGATGTAAACTGTAAAGTATTTGATATTTTGTTTCCTTACATAAATTTATATATTTTAATTATCATTGTTACTAGATTGATACAAAAAGTATAATTTTAACTAAGAAAATATAAGATTCATACAAAGTATTCAATGTTAATTTAGGAAAAAACTACATATTTGGTCCTTGTGTTATGTAGAAATTATTTGACTTCACTCCTACAATTTATTATATCAAGTCACATAACTATTGTATTTAAATTCAGATATTTTAAACTTTTGTTTGTAAAGTTAAGAGTTGTGTCAGCATGTCATAAGATCTTGTGGCTTCATAACTTTTCACTTGTAGCTTGAATCGAGATGGTTTTCAAATTGTTTATTTAAAGATCTACATTTTGACAAAATTTAATAAATTTACAAAGAAGGTAACATTGACTTATTGTGTCTTTCGAGTAGGAATTCATATATGGATAGTGTGACAACTGAACAATGTTATGAGAAGAACTGTAAAATATGATTTCCTATGACATGGGTATCTTGGTTGTGTCCGTGTGGATGTTCGGGACACTTTGAGACAAAAATATTTGAACATGTTTCTCTTAATGGCATTAGATTATAATTCTTGAAAGTGTGATGAACAAAGAGATTGAACTTTACAAAGGTGTAAAATTTTGCTCAGAACATTATATAAACACGTCTCATTCTTTTTATATTTTTAGTTAGTTAGGTTCACTTTTGATGTTTCAAATTTGAAACTTGAAATTTAAATGATTTAATGTTAATATATGTTGAGGTCCTCCTTTTTTTCAACGATTCTTTAAAAGATGATAAAGTAATCTAATAAGAATTCATATATTTTCATAAAAAATATCATGCATGGCTATATTAAAACTTGAGATCTTCCTTCCAAATTACATAATAGTGACAACTAGCAGCGCCCTTTGCACTTCGGCTTGTCTCAACTCTCAAGTTACTTCTAGGGCACACTATTTAACTTTCTTATCATAGCTGGGGGTAGAGGTGTAAACAAGCAAAACCAAGTTGAGTAGTAGTTATTCGAGTTCTATTTGAGAAAATAATACCATACTCGAGTTTGAGCTTAAATATTTATTGAACCGTCAAGCTCAATGCTCGTTTATAGGCCTGAAGTCGTGATCAATAAACTCACTTGTTCATTAACTCGAGTTCAATTATTTTCAAATGACATATAAGCATATCAGCACATGAGCATGCTTGACTCAAAAAAGGGTATATGCTCAAATGGAGTGGCGTGGCTTAACTCGACTCCAATCGAAAATTTTCATTGATTTTTTTAACGAACCAAAATCAGAATCAATATTATGAGGCCTGACTCATTAAGTTAAACAGTTTTACCTTGTGTAGGATATCAACTCGAATGTGAGAATCATTAAGCTCGACTAATTTAGTTAAACAACTTTTAGTTTGTGTTTAAAATGGAATCAAGATCAAGAGTTATTAAGCCCGAACTGAGATAAACAATATACAACTCGTTAGGCTATTGGTACCGCTACCCACATACCATCGCCACCCTCACTACCACATCAGCACCACATCAACTTTACCCTCATTCCCTCATCACCTTACCCTCAATAGGAGTACCACTACCCTCACTACCCTTATTATCTTCCTTTTAGTTTAATATATATTTTAAGAAAGAGAGAGAGAGAGAGAGAGAGCGTAGGCAGCAACGGGTTTGGGAGCCCTCATCCAAGCCTGCGCCCTATTCCCGTTGGCCTCCGTATCGCAACCCTCACCTACCCAAAGGAACCCACAGGCGAGCCCGAAGATAAGCCCACGGGCGATACCATGAGCCTCAGAAACTTCTACGAAAGCCGCGTCTTAGAGGGTAATGTATAAATGTAATGTCATACCCTTCTTTTGTAGAACTTGAAATGAACACTATTGTCATTCCAACACAAAACTTCAAGGACTAAAAGTGCAACCACCTAAAAATGGAAAGCGACATGAGGCATGTCGAATAGTCACATAAACATACCGTTGACTAAACCACCTTCAAATTTCATATAAACAAACACCATATATGAACATAATAATATAAACTCAGATTTCGATTACGTTTTCAAACTTTTTCATCTCGATTTCTGTTCTTAAAAATCTTCAAAAATGGCGTCAAAATCGAGATTATATCCTCGAGGATCTTCACGGAAATCCTCATCATCAACGTTCATGTTCTATGTACTAATTATCTGTTCATTCTTCGTCTTGATTCTTCTCGCTTTTGCGATCCTTTCGATCCCTAAAACTTCGAAAGTTCATGAGGTCAATTCGATCGTTCACCGTGAATCTATTATTATCGACAGGTGAATTTAGTTGAATTTCGATTGAATTTGTTTGTGGTTTGATTTTGATTTCAGATTGGAGGATTTGAATAATTGAAGTGTTTGTTTTTTTGGTGAATGTAGTAGCAATGAGAGAGGTGATCAGTGGGTTGAAGTGATCTCATGGGAGCCTAGAGCTGTTGTGTATCATAATTTCTTGGTGAGTATGTGTTTGATTTTGTGTAATTTGATGCCAATTTGTTTGAAATTTGGGTGGATTTAGGGCAGGGTTAGGTTATTTTCCCAAATTCGACATCCAAATTGTACGCATTCTCTTGTCGGCCTGGAAAACACTAGAAAATTGCCCATATTATAGTTGATTTTTGTAAAAGGATTTTTTTTTTCTTGAACGGCAGCTTAATTAGTTGTTAGTAAATACCTTAGTTAGATCAGAAACGCTTCTGCTCAGGTTCACTTCTGCTCTAAGGCCGTGTGTAGCAGCAACGGGTTGGAAGCCGCCGGCTTCAGAGGGTTAGGTGGGATGGGGTACGTGGGGGGCGGGTTGGGGGGAGAAGCGGCTTGGCCAAACCGCTTTGTTTGTGTGTGATGTATGTGAGAGGGTTGGAAAGGTTGGGTACTAATAAGAGAGGGTTCGAGAGTGTTAATTGTGGGGTTGGGAAAAAACTGATGTAAAAGTTGATGTGACAGTGGGGTTGAGAGGGTTCAAAAGGTTGGCTACTGATAGGGTGACCCTCTACCAATCAGGCTAGCCCCAGATGGCTCGCATGTAAAAGGAAGTTAGTTGGTTTAGTTATTTCACAATAATGGTTTTACTTTCTCGCCACTTTCTCTCAGGTCTTATAAAAACTAGCATTAGGTCCGAAAATTCTAGGTCCGCATCTGTTCTGCTAAAACACAAAAAATATTTTTAACTTTGAACCTCGAAAATTTACATTTTTATCTATATTCATAAACAAAAATTATATTTTCTATCCTGGTTCATAAAAATTACATTTTGGGGACCTAATGTCATTTATGTAAAAATGGATAGAAAGAAATGGCTAAAAAGTAAAACCAACTTTAAAGAAATGACTATTATAATTAATTTTTCTTTTTTGAATTAAGGTAAAATAAATTATATATATTACAAAACTAAAGGCAAAAACCTCTTTTTTTAACAATCAAAACCATCTTTCTTGCTCATGGTTTTTGCAATAACCAAGTGAAATATGCCAAAAAGTATATTCTGCAAAAAAAAAAAAAAAAAGGAGGAAACAGGGGTTGTATGAAATTGGTGATTATTTTGTGCTAATTTGGGAAATAAATTGATGTTGATCGACTCATAAGGTGATTATTTATGTGATCATCAAAATAACCTGAAATTAAGTAATTTTGTTGCGAGTTGACCGTTTCGTGAATCAAAAAGTTCAAATGCATATAGTCATTTGATTAAAAACGAACCTAATATATCATATCTAAGGTAGGATCTAATGAGAGTAAGATGTAAAAGGCCCGGATAAGCACTTGACTTACCCGGTAAGAGTTAGTAAACGGCCGCCCCTAAGATGTAAGTAGAGAGAGACCTCTATCTCAACGAATGGAATAGTGTTTCGGTGAAGTTCCTTGGCTTGTGAAAAGTGTGATAAAATTGGAAAGATAATGCAAATTCATTGTCCCTGACTCACCTTACTAGGATGATCATTTTCTTATAATTCAAGGCCTAAATTAATTTTGAATTATGACGTACACTTTCAACAAAATTTATGTACCAAATTTCAACAAAACATTAAATGGAACCGTGATGAGTTAAATAGTCCCATTGATTGGTTTCTTAACCAACAAAAGGGGGAATTATACCCAATTTTCTTTATATCGGAGGTTAAATATTCGAAGTCTTCGATAAAAAAATTATATCCAACCCCAATTTCTTCCATTTAATTTCATTGGTTGATAGGAGATAAGTTTCTTGGAAATAATAGTATGGACTTTTTGGAAATCCTCCATTTAGAGGAGTTGTTGGAGAAAAAAATAAAAATAAATAAATAACTTCACTTTTCTCCATTTTAAAGAAGCTATTAGAGGTAGTTTTAGGTTGTGTTATATACTTCTTTAGTTTGACCCCCATTTGATGTAGTTTTAAGTTGAAGTGAGCTTCTAAAGCCACTACTATTCAAAGTGAGTCCTTTTGGGAGCAACAAGTCTCGCTTTATACCTCTTTGACATTACCCTATATAATAAAATCGGGTTTATAGGATGCTAATAGTGTCTAAGGGGTTGTTTACTTAAACGCTTACCTGTTAATAGTGTCAAAAAATTGGTGTCTTAACAAGACATTTTTTAAACAAATTTGCTTATTTATAGGACATTTTGAGAAATGCCATATGAACACATTTTTTTTATAAGACACTCGGCTTTTCAAGATACTTTTTCAAATAATGTCATATAAAAGAAATTAAGAAGACCCTTTACTTCAAAATCGTCTTAAAACACTTGTTAAGACGCCCAAAGGCATCTGATAAACTTATTGTAACACTTCTACTAGGACGCACAATTGCTCCTATAAATTTAAGTCTATTGTGACACTTACACTTTTTTAGCGTTTTATAAACTGGATTCTTTTGTAAGTGTTTGGTTTAATAAACCCAATTACACCATAGAGCTTTGACATCTTTTAACAATTCAACAAGTTTCAAGATTTGAGTTCTGTTCATAGACTCTAGGTCATCCTTGATGACACCAAGCTGTAAACTATAATCATCCCCGAGTTCATGTCTTACGAAAACGACATATGATCGAGTTCTTTAATCCATCATCAAAGCGGGAATCACGAAGGTACACAAACAAAAACCGTCTGAATTTGTTCACTTTCTGTTTTTTGTGAACGCAGTCCCAGGATGAGTGCAATCATCTGATTAATCTTGCTAAACCTCGTATGGAGAAGTCGACCGTTGTTGATAACGAGACAGGAAAGAGCAAAGATAGCAGGTGCGTATCGTGTTCCTCTTACCTTCCATGCTTTATATATGTAACGTTATTTAGGCGTCGTTTGTTTTGTTTTTCATTAAACCCTGTATAGACGGACTAAGCTGTCCGTAAGATCAAATGTTGCTTGTTTTTGGCGCTGAATAAACTGTTTAAACGTGGTAAATTACCATTTTACTTACCATTTTACCCCTAGCGTTGAACTTAAATATGCATTTCTGTTATGCTTGATTTTAGTTTTCCATCATCATACAAAAACATTTTTCCTTAGATGTCGATTTTCCAGTGATATTGTAACAAACTACGTCGTGGATTCAAGAAAAAGAAACCTTAATGTCAAATTTACTTTTATTAAGGAATTTAATCGGCTTGGCAGTTATTAGTATTTTTGATCCTCCTTCAGTCATCTATATTAACTGAGATAAAAGCCTTTCTCATTCAGGGTTCGCACGAGTTCTGGAATGTTTCTGGGCCGAGGAATTGATGAAACGGTCCAAGCCATTGAAAAAAGAATCGCGGATTTCACGTTCTTGCCTGTAGGTAAGCCTTTTTACTGTAGCGGATTTCACTACAAGAAGTCGACTTTATAAGATGCTAAATATGTCTAAATGTCATCATAGATTGCTTTATAGGACTTACGTTTTATAAGACCAAACAATTGTTAGTCCTATAGAAAAGTATACAATAAGTTTCAATACGATGTATTTGGGATTTCGATCTGATAAGCTTTTTATTGATCTTCTCATATAAAGTGTCTTGTTAGCTTTTTATTATAGGACACTTTGTTTTTTGTACAAACCCTTTTAAAATAATGTCATATAAAAAGTTCTAATAACACGTTTTATTTCAAAAATGCTGTTTAAAAACTTGTTAAGACGCCCAAAGTAGTATCAACTTACTGTAACATTTTCACATAGGACATACAATTATCTGGTCTTATAAACATGAGTCCTATAAATCAGTCTATTAAGATATATTTGGTTTCATGTAAAGCCAATCTTGTTGTAATATAAGTTCCTACATATATACACGTTTGATGTCCTGTGTCCGGCACACTCCAACAGCTGACATTGGCTACTTCTTATCATCCTTGTCAACCGATTTTTGATCCATTTTTATGTCCAGAAAACGGGGAAGGACTGCAAATTCTTCACTATGAAGTAGGCCAGAAATACGAGCCTCACTATGACTACTTTCTTGATCAGTTCAACGCAAAGAATGGTGGTCAACGAATGGCTACCGTTTTGATGTATCTGTAAGTGATATTATTCTTCTATTAGTCAACAAAGGGGCGGTTTACTGAACACTTATTGCCCCTTACTGGGTAAGACATCTTACCCTGTAAGTGAGGGGTGGTGATTACGCAATTTGTGTTGGTAAACGACCCTTAAAGTCTACTCATCGCTTATTTTTATAAATTTCTACTCTTTGTTTGCAGTTCGGATGTTGAAGAAGGGGGTGAGACGGTTTTTCCTTCCGCAAAGGGCAACATTAGCGCGGTGTCTTGGTGGAACGAGCTATCTGAATGCGGCAAAGATGGGCTCTCTGTTAAGCCGAGAATGGGAGATGCATTGCTCTTTTGGAGCATGAAACCAGATGCATCTCTAGACCCTTCAAGTTTGCATGGTCAGTTATTTTTCATCTAAACCAAACCAAACCAAACAAACCTAGTATATTCTATTCTGCTCGAAAGTAGGGTTTAGAAGTACGATGGTTCAGATGTATGCAAACATGACCTTTTTTTCCGGATGATTCTTAGAAGACCCTCATAGCTTTTTTGAATTACTACTTAAAGTATTGTTTCAATAAGCTTAAGGGGCTTTTTTTGCCAAAAATATTTCAATTATGCCTCTTATATTTTTCTAATTAAAACTTCAACATATCCTTTTAGGTCATTTTACATTGTCGTCTAGTTTATCAACTACTTTTTTGCCAAACATGACTACCTTATTATCTAACAACCATCTTATCAGCCAAATGCTAGTTAGTTTGTCACACATAGCCCTTGGATATATTATTTTCGACCTCAGTCTTTTAACTAATACTAGTCTTTTCTTACGTTGTTCATGCATTTTTCTTGTTTATAGGTGGTTGTCCGGTTATTAAGGGGAACAAATGGTCGTCTACAAAATGGATTCACGTCGATGAGTATAAGGTTTAGATTTTCTTCAAAAGGTATTCGCGTAAAGCTTCCTATTGATGTTATAGAATGTTGTGTCTAGGGTTAATCGGACCCCTATTTCACACCTATAATCGTTAATTTTTGTTGTTCTTCAATATATTCTAACTAATTCGTTGCCATTGACACAATTTTGTTCTGACAGATTCTAATTGAGTTATAACAGTTGATGTTCGAGCATGACACGAGAGATGTTTAGAAAGGCCGGTGGATCATATACTTATCCTTCATTATACTGTATTATTTTACGCTCGTCCTTTTTTACTACATAATTTATTTCGTATCGAATCCATTCTTCTTTTTTTTTCGAGCTACATTTTGTCTTTTGATAATTTGATAAAACGTCAGTATATAATAATAATCATACGTATCACTAAACTGAGATTCACAACACCGACACCATGAATGAAAGCCAAAGGTTATTGTACTTGCTCACATACGTTATATATATGGGGGTTGCTCTAGGGAGTACTCGGTAATTTGTAATAAAAGTGAGATCCAATCTTAAAAAGAACAAATTAGGAAATTAAAAATTTTGGTAGTTTTGACTTAAAATTTTAGATATTTAATCTCTTATCTTCTCTCTTCTCTCCTCTTTCCCCTACGGCGTGAAAATTCCACTACGATAACGTATACTCGTGATACATTAATCGGCGACAATCTCTCTGTATATCAACGGATACCTATTGTATGCACCTGATACCCTAAGATGCCGAATGTATACACATTGTGATACCTTTTATATACAGGGGTAACTTCAAACCAGAAGTTAAACACTTTTGTGAAAAACAAGAAGTGTAGCATCATATATGATACACACAAGGTTAATCATATATGATTAAATACATGTTACATTAATAATACGTAGACACTTAATCATATATGATTAACAATACCCAAAAATCATGTAGTCATATATTGTTTTGAAAATTTTTACCTTTTCACAAAATGATTAACTTCTCTCATGATCCTTTATCTCTCTATCCATGAGAAAGAGCTTTAGGTGCAATAGTGTTGATAGGTGTTGCTTAATAACTCACATTGGATTTTGGATGCCTTGATCTTGGTGAACTTCTATATCATTAAATTAGTCTTCACATGGAAAAAATAACTAAACATTTACATAAAAAGCATGAAAAACACACTAAACCATCATTGGAAAACACACCAAAATTTTACAGGAGGCACACATAGTGAACCATCCTAGGAAAAGCACACATCAAATTTGAAGGTTTCATGGGCCTCTGAAATGTGGTTTGTCTCATCGATACCAAGCGTGTCTATATGATTAAATGAGAAAATGATCAACTTATAAAAATGCAAGAAGTTCTAAAATCATATATATAATATAACGATCTTTCATTGTATTCACCAAGTCGTCGCATCCCTGTTAGATGTGTTTAATCATATATATGATTAAATACACATATCACATATGATACGGAGCTTTTCGCCTTCTTGTAAGTAAGTTGATCAACAGCTCGTTTAATAATCCTCTTACATTTATCAATCTTTTACGTGAAAAAGATACAAGTGCGAGTTTTTTTGTCGACGTTGGTTTTTGAGGAAAAAATGATGTGATTTTTTTTAATGGCAAAGAAAGGAAACTCAAGGAAGGAGCTTCAGCATGGGCATCACCTCCTCCAAGAGCAACACGGTTTATTAACTAAACAAAGAAGCAACAAAGAACCGGTCTCCAAGGACGAGACCGAGAAGGACTAAACCAAAACTAGGAATCCAAAAACTACCCAAGAGAAAAAAATGATGTGATTTAAATTCGTAAATACGATAGTGAGTTAGTTAACTCTAAGGGTCATGAACGTCTTTAATGAATCAACAACTACATTATGATATATTTTTATTGCTTTTATGACTATAATAGGTTTATTTAAAAATCAAAATCAAATATTGTTAATGAGAATTGTATTTTTCCCATATTTAATGCGACAATTGATGCCTTCTCCTAGTTATTTTATTCTCAAATAAGACTTAGTTCTTAAGAAAAATACAATAATGAGATATGTTGATTACTAGAAACCAATTAATAATTGTATGATAATGAAAGCACGACATTGACTAATTTTTTATTTTCCTTTTTACCAACGTTAAGTCTGTCATTTCAATATTTGTGACATCTCGTAGTTCAAGGCTTGTATTTCATGTCATTAAATCGTGACTTAATACGGTTTTTATAACATAACCTTTCATTTTCTTACCTTTTTAGTTTCTTACTTTTTATGTTAGTGTATAACTTAATTTAATATCGTTCACACCAAGTAATAATAGAAAATATGTGTGTATGAGAGAGAGAGAGAGAGAGAGATTGTGTGTGATATACAAATTAGACGTCATAAGGCATTGACATAACACTACATTATACGTTATTTAGAACCTTGTTTTTTTATTAAGTATTTGATAGTCTTTTATGTATGACCTAGTTGTATGTAAGAGAATTAAGATTGTTTTCTTAGTTATGCGTTCAATTATAACAACAAATTTTCTTGCTTAAAAAACCCTACAAACCTGCCGGCTCTCTTCTGATTAAATCTCTTTTTCTTCTCGGTGGTGACGATGCTTACAACCATGAACAAACAGAACAAGAAATTTTTGTCCTAAAATTCGATATCCCATCACAATTACATGATTAAAGATCAGATTTTTAATCTAGTTCATGACTACATTCTGATCATGGTGTTTACTTATGGAGTTTTTATCCATAGGGAGGTATGAATAGGTATATGTGAGTGTATAGATAAAACTCAATGTAAAAGGGCATGAGGTATGAATTTATGTAAGTGAGGAGAAACTATAAACGAAGAGAAATAGCAACCCCTTAATTATATACATGAACTCTAACTAGTGAATGGTTCAATCACCTATTCACATTTCACTCAAACAAAATTCATTATAATTGTTTATTTCTCTTTATATTTTTGTTGTTTTTTAGATCTTTATGATTTAATAATGCATTCATTCTAATTTCTTATAACAAATACACTAAAAGTGATGACCATAATAAGTAATGACTATAAATGGCAATATCTTCCTTATTTAGGTGTGGAACCTCTCCAACTTCAATTATTTTTTCTTCTCTTACAAGTGTTGTATAATCGTATAGGTTGGTCCCCATCCCTATCATACAATAAAAAATATCTTTATATGAATGAACATTAAAAAAGATAAATCATCGATCAAACATTTTTATCAATACGTCATTAATAATCAAATAGATCTACCAAGATATCTTTTTGTCGGTTTTATACGTATATATCTGGATTTCAAGTACAAATTATATTTGAGCTTTGTTGTAGGTTTGTAGTTCATTCGTAATCTTGTTATTACCATGACATTAACACATTATCGTTCGTCACACAAGTTACTATATAGGTAAAGATCACTATACCTATTTATAAATGGTTATATGTTATACTGACAAATAAAAAAGACGGAAATCCAACATACAAAAAAGTTATTGTTTTGCTTCAAAATTGATAAAAATTACGGAAATGACAAAATTTCCCTTTATGATAAGAACATGATTTGAATGAGGATATGTCGTTTAGCTAAGCATGGTCGTTGCCTATCATATTGCATTTGCAAGCTAAATCGGCTCATTGAAATTTGATAGTTTTCGGCCACTTAATCAAGTTGAAAAGGATAATAGTGAAAAAGGATTCAAGAACAATTGAAATTATAGCAAACATTAGTAAAATCACATTGGGATAACTTACAACTAAAAAGCAAATATTACTGATAAATTAATAACAAAAGTAATACAGAAGAACCGAATAAAAACACTAAATTAAGATAAATAAATAAAACCATAGTTAACAACACCTTCCATCCTCATGTTGCCGCGAGGCAGTTACTCTAACATTCATTCAAGTAGGTGGTTTCAACCATTTAAGTAGTTGGTTTCGTGATGAATTCCCTTCATACCAAGAAATATGCTCAATTACACAAAAACACTCATTTTAGTAAAAATCCTTGCATTGGATGGTTTGAGGAGCTAGCCAAGTATGAGAAAAAGAAGGTTAGTTCTATTGACATTGTTGATAAAGTGGTTAAAACGTGAAATGAAATGGTTGATAGTGTTAGCTAGAAATGCACAAAAACCCACAACAAAGCCCCTGACCAAAAAAGCCTAAATGCATGGCTAGACCCAACCTTAAAGCCCGATCAGACAACCAATTTTTCAAGGCTCGGTTAAAGCCTGATTATGCCTAAAAACCCCAAACCTTGAAAAGTTAAATCGAACCCTCTTTCAACCGCACAAATGGATCAGGCCTAAAAACATTCCGACTTTCCTTTGCTTATTAAGAAACAGGTTTGGATTGCTTAGACCCAAAAAAGCACAATTCTTGTACATCTCTAGTCTCAGCACTAAGGAGCAACTCTATGCGTTTGCTTCCAAGTCCTAATATGTCACATAAAACATCTCCCGCATTTTGTCTATGACATGATTCAACCCAAGTGTTTTAGCTATGTCAATCCAATCCAACTGAATCCTCGTACTTTGAACTGGTTATACTTTATTAGGATTTGAATAAACCAAGATTTTCTTAATCGCAATCAACAAAACAGGTTGTTAAAACGCCT
Organism: Centaurea solstitialis; assembly: GCA_030169165.1. Classification (NCBI taxonomy): domain Eukaryota; kingdom Viridiplantae; phylum Streptophyta; class Magnoliopsida; order Asterales; family Asteraceae; genus Centaurea; species Centaurea solstitialis. The sequence goes on along the minus strand of CM058040.1, from coordinate 9,645,700 downwards.
TTAAACCAACCAACACGGCTCAATTAAGACCGAAATCTTTTCGGAATAAAAAGAATTGAAAATTACAGAATAGTACATGTGATGCTACTAAAATATCTTTTGACCCAAACCAGACATTCATAACACCATAAATATCTCTTCATTTTGGTTCCCCCTCTCTCCTTCCCTTCATCTTCCCAATTTGCAAAACAACCAACCTTCATAAATCCCATACACATCAACTCCAAAATTCCTTGTGCTATTATAACAAACTTTATAAAGTAAAATAAAAATCTCAAAGAATTCTGTTTGCAAGATTCATCATCAGTAATGGAGGTTTACACATACCCATCTCATTTTATCCCATCATCTTCACAAATTCCTTCACTTTCATTTAGGAATTTAGCTTCCAAAGTTAAAGATTTCTTGAGCTCTGCAGTCTCTGCCATCATTGGGAATCTCTTCTCTGCAATTCTCACCTTCTTCTTTGCATTAGGTATGTCTTCTCTCATTGTTTTCCATCTCAATTTGATTGAAACCCACTTCATAATTCATTTTTCTGATGTGGGTTTTCTGTAATTTCATCTGGGTTTTCATTCTTAGCCCCCAATTTGACATTTTTTTGTTGATTATTTATGCAAAAAATTAGGGTTAGGGTTAGGGGATTTGGGAATTATGTTTTAACTACACATGTAACCATTGGAATTATGAAAAGAAATGAATTGTGATAGATATATGAAGGATGTGTAGATTAGAGAATGTTTTCCACCATTTTTGTTGGTAATTTTATTGTTGATATTTTGCAGTTGGAACTTTACTGGGGGCAATGACAGGGGCTTTGATAGGTCAAGAAACAGAGAGTGGGTTTGTTAGAGGGCTGCAGTTGGAGCCATTACGGGTGCTGTTTTTTCGATTGAAGTCTTCGAATCTTCGCTTGTTTTGTGGAAATCCGATGAATCCGGGATCGGATGTCTTCTTTACTTGGTGAGCAATTTCGGTTTCACCCTTGTTCATAATTTGATGACATAAATCAAGAAATGCTTCAAAGTTCATGTTTTTAGCACACCCATCTCTATATCGAATAAGAAAAGACGAGCTTTATGCAAAAAAAGGTCGGTCTTTTAGTGGTTCTAAAACTATATGAACGATTTTTTATCTTTGGCCTTCCTTAACGACTCGGCGCATAATTTTATCCTAAACAATTACCAAACAACCATATTTCATTTTGCATTATATCATAAGATTCTCCTAATCACTTAATCATATTCGTATACCAAACCATTCAGCAACTATCAAACAATCCCTTAGTGGCAGTTTACCAACACTTACCGGGTAAGACTCTTTGTGAGCAAAATGGTATCATAAGATTGTTGATAATCAAACACCATCATCTTTGACCGCATTAGCATCTCTTACCCGGTAAGAAGTGGTAAATTTTTACTTACCCAGTAAGAGGTGGTAAGCATTTAGTAGACAACTCCTTGCTCAGTCACCTAGACTGCAATCTTACCCTGTTAGCCCCTTGCACAGTTTGTGTTGGTAAATGTCTCCTAAATGGCAATGAGTCCTTATGTTATAATCTATTGGTTTTAAACTATGCTTCTCATTTTCTGACTAACCCGAAACTAATGGTACTTCTTATGCCAGATTGATGTCATTGTAAGCTTGTTAAGTGGGAGGCTTGTTCGTGAACGGATAGGTCCGGCTATGTTGAGCGCGGTTCAAAGTCAGGTAAAATTTGCAAAATTTGACAAACCCAGTTCATATATTGTTCTAAATAGCATTATGAAACATATTTTTTCTAAAAGGTTTCGACTTTCTCCTTGATCTTGATCTTTTTGCCATTAATTTTTAGATGGGAGCCGTTGAAACGAGGTTTGATGAGGTCCATAACTTATTTGACATTGGGGGATCTAAAGGTTTAACAGAATATTCCGTTGAATTGATACCCAAAATCTCGTTCAGTAACGACAACGATGTCAATCAATCGGGAGACCGAGTCTCTTGTTCTGTGTGCCTTCAGGTAATATAGATTCTTCTTTATCGTATTTCGTCAAAAAAATCACTTGTCCCCAAATCCCATGTCCACCAATCAAAATAAGACACATCGTTAGTGAGAATTCAAAGAGGAATTAAATAAAAAATGATGATGATGTGTTGTATTTTGATTGGTGGACATGGGATTTTGGGGAGGAGGGATTTTTATTCCATTTTCCGGCCAAAAAGAGAAGGCAAATTGACGTATATACCCGTTCTTTAATACAATGCGTTAAGGGCAAATCTGTCCGAAATATCTATTTTGGCTTGGAAAATCCGAATGGAAAAATTAATAAGTACTTTCCATCCAAGATTTTCCTATGGAATCAACAGTGGATACCGTTTTTGACATCTGCCAATCTTTGTAGTAGATGACAAGAACGATATCAACCGTCCGTTGGATTATCCAACGGTCAAGATTGATGAATCCCACTTTTTTCTATTTGCTGATTTGGTGTATGATATTTTTCAGGATTTTCAAGTTGGAGAAACTGTTAGAAGTTTGCCACAATGTCATCACATATTTCACCTACCTTGCATTGATAAATGGCTAGTGAGACATGGATCTTGTCCACTATGTAGAAGGGATCTTTAATTTTTCTTTTTTCTTTTTTTTTTTATTTTCTGTATATTCCCAATTGAAATTTTTGATTACCTTTTTCTTACTTTTGACTTTAGGGTTCATTTTATTTGTTCATCTTTTGTAGTATTAAATAAATAAAACCATAAAAAGACTTACCTTTTATAAAATGGTATGTGGCTAAAAGCCAATAAAATAAATGACAATTAATCTTGATGTTTCCAAGACACAAACAAAAACATGTCAATTTACACAAAAATCGTAGTAAGATGTGACCAAATAACAAATCAAACATAATTATGGGATCTGAAATGGATGTTGACATGTCTTATGTTACATAGAGTGGTATTTACGTAAAGATACTAAAGGGTGGTTCGCCAAATACTTAGGCCATCATTAGCCGGGCCGGTATGGGGTACCGGTACCGCCACTACCGACGGTGAACACCGTCGTGGATGGCCGGTACCGGACCGGTAGTGGTGGATGGCGGTACCCGGTTACCGATTGAGAAAACGCGTGCCCAGCCCCCCCCCCCCCCCCCCCCCAACGGCTATGTAACGGCTATTTTTTTTTATTTTTTTTTTTTACTTTTTTTTTTCTTTTTACCAACTATAAATACAAACTTTTATATACCAATTTTTTTTACCTCTACACCTTCTCCTACATTCTCTTCTACACTTCTACATTCTATACACTCTATTCATCTTTTTACTCTTTACTCTTCCATGGATAAACAAGGGTCCGGTTCCGGGTCAAGGCGTGGTAAGTCGGTACCAAATGTTTCGGTACCGACTACCCAAACGTCTCCAACACCTCCACCGGTTGGCTACCGACCCCAAATGATGAGGCCGATTGGGGTCGAGGGATGGGGATACCCGCAAGATTGGGCTTATGCTCATTTGCTTGCGCAACATACATGGCCTACGGTACCCCAACCTTCCGGTGAGCAACACGTCAACCCATCGCCGCCGGGAGTGTGGGATATACGAGACGATAACATCAATCTCGACGACGACGATATAGACGACACGGTACCCGAAACCCAACCAATGCCGTCACCGCCGCCACCGCCGCAAGAACCATCACAAACCAAACGTAAATACAAACGCAAGGGTAAGGCTCCGGCTACGGACACGAGTGAGAATCCAAGCACGGGTAAAGCGCCGTGTAAACCGTGGTCGTTGGACGAGGAGATAGCTTTGGCAAGATCATGGGTCACAATTTCGGAGGACTCAACAATAGGTAACTATCGAAATAAAGGTATATAAAAAACCTAATAATTTTGTTTTAATTTTTTTCTAATGTGGTTTTAATTTTTTCGTTTTGGATAGTAGATAACTTTTGGGGGGCGATTAAAGCGGACTTCGACAAACGCATGCATTACGACTTCAACGTCCGCTCCGGAGACGTCATTCCGACCAAGGCAAAAATGCTCTTATCTACCGTCGCCAAGTTCGCATGTGTTTACAATAATCCATCGAACTATAGACGAAGTGGCGAAACCGACATTGACCTTCTTAATCGAGCTAAGGACCGATTCCACTCCGAGTACCACAAGGCTTTCACGCACGAACACGCTTGGAGACAAGTCAAAGACTGTCCGAAGTTCGATTACGTTAGGATGCAAGACCCAAAAAACATCCGTGCACCCACATACAAACGGTCAAAGACGTCCGAAACCCCAACCGACTCCCCCGGCGAATCCGATGCTCGTACTCACCATGTGAACGTCGGCAATGATGACATCCCCTCCCCAACCGAGCGGCCACGACCGATGGGTCGAAACGCCGCGAGACGTGCGGGGTCTTCCAATACGGCCGCGTCAAGCGAAAGCGTGTCGAACATCGCGAACTCTTTAGAGGCCATCGCGACCAACGTGCGTTCGATTATGGGATCGATTAACAACCGGCAACGAACGGTAGACTTAAAAACGTTCATGGAACCGCACGAGCATCTCACGGGTATACAATTGCAAATCATGTTGCAAGAGAAGGAAATCATCGCCGAAAGATATGGGTGGCAAAAATATTGGTGACCGAAATTTTATTTTTAGTGTAATTTTAATTTTAGTTATTTTAATTTTAGTTTTTTTAATTTTAATTGTTTTAATTTTAATTTTAGTTATTTTAATTTAATGTATTTTAAATTTGAATTTGAATTTTAGTTGTTTTAATTTTAATGTATTTTAAATTTGAATTTTAATTTGTATTTTAGATATATTTTAGAAAAAAAATAAAATAAAATGAGGGGTATGAGTGGTATGGTTAAGGATGAAAGGTATGGAATTGGTAGGGTAGTGGTAAAGCTGATGTGGCAGCTGATGTGGCAGCAGAAATGGGTGGTATGGTTGGTATGGCTAAGGATGGCCTTATCTAAATGCTTATCGGTGCTTATTTAGTAAGAGATAGATAGTCTTCACCAATGAAATTTTATGATGTCATTTTGCAAACTTGGAATCTTATCTGATTAGTGAAGGTTGCGACTCTTTGCGACTCTTACCATAGTAGTCTTTATCAGCTAAGAACGTTTATACTATGTTATTTTGATGATCGAGAAATCTTATCTGATAATGTAAGTATGGTTGTGAGTAGTAAATCTTTTCAATAAAGATTTACCCGTTTGTGTTGGTAAATGAGTTGTAAATATTCTCCTATTGAGGATCTTTTTACTATTTATCTATTTGGGATAGGGGGTTGCTATATGCATCAATTTGCAAAGCATATAAATGCATCGGAAATTGAAATTAATGCATTGGGAATGTAAAAAGTGGTTGTTGATGTTGACGTATGTGTGTATGACGCAATTCACTTTTTGGGTGTATATAGCAAGTCAATGGATGCATTTAGCTTTCCCCTTTGGATTATCTTCGGTTTGTAAAAGATCCTCAAACATCGGAGAGTGGGGTCAATATTGGAAACACAAACTTATCATGTAAGAGACGTTTATGTTATGTTATAGTGATGACTTTTATCTAATAATCTTATTTAATTTGATAATTTAGTAATGACTCTTACGTGATAAACATTTATTCGATAAACGATTCATAAAAATACTATTTTGGAATGTTATTTTTACTATTGATCTATTGGGATATTTTTTGGTCATAAGAGATCCCAAGTCATTGGTAGGTGGAGTTAGTATGGAAACAGAAATGAAGATGGGATTTATCATTTATGGACCACCATCTGCATTTTGCTGATGGGAACTGGTGGATGTTGAACTTACATTGAAGGAGACCCATTTTTTTAGGCTTCATATGGCCTACTTTTGAGCAATGTACAATTTATGTTGCACAACTTACAAGCTCTTTTAACATGGTCAATATGGATTCTTAGATTTCAGCTCTGGCAAATGGAGTCATCTCATTTATTGGTTCTTTATCTCTATCTTTCTCACATTGCATTTATGTGGGGTTGATATTTGTGATGGATAATGCTATTTTTATCCTTTTTTTATTATAAAAATCAATTCAGTTTACATATTGAAAAATATGTAAGGGTAGATTTAGCCATCTTTTTTATGATATACTCCTGTATATATTCGTATTACGATCAAATGAGAAGTGTTAAAAAAATATAAAGTAGGAGAATAATCTCTACCATTTATTTGGTCAATAAAGGTTGCTTTGATCGCGAAGCATCGAAATATTACTCGCAAGGGCTGTAGGACACGGAGGGTCAATCTTGTAATTTTTACAAATAGTGCAGATATAAAAGATTTCATATATGAAGATTCATATATTATATGAACTAGTGTCAGTACCGCGCGTTGCGCGGTAGTGCAAGTAACTTTTTAGTTATATGTAGATTGTAATCGTCGTTCGTTGCATTTGCTCAAAACCATTGTTACAAAATCGAAATGTTTTCACATAATATTGGTTTATATAAAACGATAAAACTAAATTGTTTAAAATTGCATGAAATGTTTCTTTAAATAAATAAAATTTACTATCCAACCCAAAAATGTATACAAGTTTAGATGAACATTCAAGTTACTACATTATTCTTATTTTCAATTCCAACATTTTCCTTTTACACATTAATGTATTTTTCATATAACCAATAACAACTCAACCCCATTATTGGATTAAAATTTGAATGAACATTCAAGCTACTACCTTAAATTTATATAATATAAAAAATGAATAAATGTACTACGGTAAATAAAAATAATTTGTAAATATATTGATTATTTTGTAAATAAAAAATAATGGTAAATAAACATTAATTTTGAAACTAAAAAAAACAATATAAACTTATTCATATTGATTGTTAGGTAAATAATAAATAAAAAAATAATATATTTACTAATTAATGTGTAGAATTTAGAAAATGAAAAGTACATATAGTAAATGAGCTGTTATTTTAAAATAGATAAAATTAAGAATAATTTTTTAAATAATTAATTATATATACATATATCACATTAAATGTTTTATAAATATAAAATAGTCACGTTAAATACAATAAATAAATAAATTCAGGTGCCACGAAAGAAGATGAATGATTAAATTACATAGATATTTGATAATAATTATATCGATAAGAAAAGAAATATGAGAAAAATAATTGAAATTTGGATACTTAGAAGAAACCATATTTTTAATAACTAATAATTGAAATTTGGATACTTAGAAGAAACCATATTTTTAAGATGCATACATAATTGCTATAGTGTCGTATTTTTTCAATAACTAATATTCTCATTTTTCCTCAATCCAATCCAATCCAATCAAGATCAACTTTCCTACCTTCAAAAAATAGACAGAACAAAAGTCATGAAATGAGGTAATTATATATAAACATGATATAGAAAAGTAATTAAAAATAACATCGTATACCATTTATTATCTAGCAAAGGTTTTGGCTTTGACTTTGTAATTTGGATTGGTTTAATTTTCCGCATGTTCACGAAAGATAAAATAAAATATACGAAGACACTATAATCATAAATAACGATAGCTACCCTTAGTATGACGACGACAACAACAATAACTTAGTTTTAGTAATTCTACAACTTTTATAACCACATAACAGGAAACAATTCTATGTATAAAAAACTCAAATAATTAAGCCAATATTTGATAAAAAGAGTAGATATATTTCCATTAATTACGATATCTATTGATGAAATCTTTCATTTATACTTTAAATAAATATTAAATAACATTGTTAAATTGCTTGCATAATCTTTTATACGCATATTAATCAAATTAGATTATTAGAATAATACATAACAAAAGATTACATGAAGTTGAAGAAGATAATCGTCACGTACATGTTCGGGATGTTTGAGATTTTAGGTATTCTTTTTTTGGATTGAGAATTCTTTGATCTACCTAACCAATTTACCTTTTCCATGTCTATTCCTCAAGTACCCTCTTTTAAGAAGGTTTTAGAGGAATGAGCAAATGAATAGTCGTAGGTTAAACCCATAAATGAAAATTACAAAAAAAAACTCACTCTTATATATCTTTCTTTTAAAGGTGCGTAAGTCATTTACATATTAAACCTTTTAAAAATCAAAATTTTGAGAAAACTCATACTCAAAGTTTTTAATACACCATAGTACCACATTATTGGATGTGGTTGTTCCTTTCAATATATATATAATAGATATAAAATATATTACTATGTATTCTTTAAAAATTGAGGAAAAACACAAATAACTCATCTACTGAATAGGTCACATAAAGCATACTCAAAATTTGATTGTCGTAATCAATAAACAATTATTTTAAGAAGCTATAATATTATAAGCAAAATGTAGTCGAACATAAGAAAAAAACAAAGAAAAAAAATATTAGAGACATAATAAACAATACAAAAAAAACTTTATAATCCCAACAAAAGGTAAAAAAGATGCATACCTGAATTAATTTTCCCAAAGTTTTCTTGAAACAATACCTCAATCCATCATCAGAAAAAAACAAAGAAGAAAATATTAGAGACATAATAAACAAAAAAAAACGTTGTAATCACAACAAAAGGTAAAAAAAAAGATACATACTTGAATTGGTTTTTCCAATGTTTTCTTGAAAATTGATAAAATGATAACCATGAAGAAAGAACATTGTGAATCAATGATATTTATAGTGTGAGATGATTAGGAGGTGAAAAGTAGGTAGAGAAAATGAAGAGATTGTTTTAAATACAAACATAAATAGCAATTAATTAATATTGATGAGTGATTAGTACTTGAAATTAAATTAGTGTTTGATATTAAAAAAATGGAAAAAAAAGAGATTGAATGAGAAAAAAAAAAAGATAAATATGTTTATTGGCTTTAGGAGGTACCACCTAGGTGAATAACAATTATTTTTATGGATGTATTTATATTATTTAAAAATAATTTAATGTTGATTGGGTAAATGAAAAAATAAACTCATTTAATGAAAAGTTTTTTTATTTTAAAAAATTATAAATTATGAGAAAAGAAAAAAAAATATGAGTGAAGCATTCTCATTGTGTCACCTAAGTAACCTTAGACTTTTTAGTAAAATTTTGTTATTGATATTATTTAATAAACTTTGGATTATGGAAAAAAATAAAGTTGTATTTAATAAAAACTATTAGATTAGCAAAATAATCAAAATAATAGAGAAAATGATAAATATACTCTTTTGATGCAACATTTTATTTAAAACAATGCAAAATGTTAAGATGAAAAATGAAAGGTTTATAGAAAAAAAAAATTGAAATACTTATGTCTTAATAATGACCTCAATAACATTAGTAAGATGAAGAGTTTTGAATTTAATGTAAAATAAATTCTAATATTTATTAATATTAAATTAAATTAAAATTGAAAATTAAAAAAAAATTTAGAAAAATGGAGAAAGTGCCACGTGGCAATGCCATGTTTCGGCTTTATATATATATATATATATATATAGATTGCACGGATCATATATGAATCTTCATTCAGCCTATTTGTGACATTTACGAAATGCCCCTTCGTGAAGCGCGTCCACCCGAACATTGACTAGTCAACCATGATCTCAACTATATCAACGTTGAGATCACTTCTCTACTATGTATTTTTTTTTAACACTTCTCATTTGAACCTTTATATATATAGTCCGTTTCAAGAGAAAATCTCGAAGAAACGAAAAATCAAAGAACACTCTCGTAGTCATTCATCTGGATTCTGGAGCGTATGCACTTAAAGTGAGAAGTGGATCTGAACTGTTGATTAGTTTTAATCCTATGCCTTCCTATAAATTACGTTTTAGAAATAAATTGATATAATGCATTTCATCCTAATGTGCATGCACTTCTCAATTCTCATCGGAGTGTTGGTAATCACTGCATTTTTGTTCTTTACAGTAGTTTCTAGATTCCATATATGGTTTATTTATTACGTTGGTCTTCCCTCTAGTTTGCAAATCACTATGGTTTGATCCTTGTGACTGACGGTATTTGTTAAAGGAGAATTAAGAGATATCAAGTATCTTGCACGTGAGGAGCAACTTTGTCTTTTTGCCAATAGAGATGATGTGGCACCTTAAGAAAGAAAAATGAAAAACAGCAATCCCTCTTTCTTTTCCAAGGTTATAAGTGGGGTGAGACGTGATGTGGCAGTTATGTTAAGTCTCAAGCCTTAGGGCTAGGGTGAGGTTATGTGTTTTTAAAGGCATGATTTATGTCGGTAGGTCTTTATATAATCTATAATATATAAATATAATACTATATATAAAAACATATGTTTCTACTATTACTCAATACGTTGATGATAATAAACAATTTAAATCAAGTTATATATTTAAAACTAACAAATAAGACACTAAAAATGTAAGAACAAATCAAATATTGCATTAAAAACTACGCATTAGGTCATGATGTGCCACAGAGCATGGCATGAGACCTAAGCCTTGAATCACGACACACATGACGGCTATTGCAATGAGCTCTTTAGATCATTGTTCTTTCTATATCTTCGTATCATATATCATTCATGTTTATATTCAAAAACACAACAAAAACGTAATAAGTCAAAAAGAAGCATGAATTAATGAAATCTTCAAACCCTAAATTAAATAACAAAAACCTAGATCTCTTTTTCAAAAAATACTATGAAAAACAATCAAAACAATAAATCCTAGGTTTCATTTGTTCCTTGAGAAAATGATATTCACTTGCTTTTAACGATTTCATTTTGTTACAATGATCTTCCATTTCAAGTTATGATTTCATTATTTTAGGATCGTTCTAATAGGAACATAGCGGATGATGGAAGTCGATACAATCCAACGAGGTTGAAAGGAGTAGTGCATAGTCAGAAAAAACCAGAAGGCTATGCAAACACATCGTGCGAGATGTTTGTGAAGAAGATGATGTGGACCCTGCACAAGATACAATTGAGCTTTGGAAGCAACTACAATCACAGAAAATGTTGAGATTCGAGGGTGAGGGTCAAGGTTTCTTGAATTTTTTTAGTCATTAATGCTTGTACATATGTATTATATAGTCGTGCATTAACAAAAATATAAAAGGAAAAATGACCGTACGATGGGCCTGTAACGCATTTTTAGCAATGTCACAAGTCAGGTGGACCAAATTCGTAAGGATTTGCAAACTACAAGGACATCCAATGCTATAAACAAACCACAAGGACAATCTCCATCATTTCAAACAAACCATAAGGTCCAAAATGTTGATGAAAACATTGAATTTCTACATCAAACGTGAAAGATGTTTCATTGTAACAATTGACCAAGAAATAATTAAAAGCCACTCAATGTATTTATTTAGGCATTATATCTCTAATTTTGAATCTAATTTTCCCGTTCATTATACTTTTCAACAAAAAAAACATCGCCTTCGACATGTCATTTATATGAGTAAATCAATCACGACATTTGTTTTTTTGTTTAAAAGTTAGAAATAGTAGCAATAGAAAATTGGTTTGGACATAAGGTATGGCGTTAAGATGGCAATTTTTTATAGAAAGAATAATAAAGTAGTATGGTTGATATCGAACAACTATTAACAAATGGCCACCCACTAGAGAATGTGATATGATTCACTTATCTTATTACAGTTAATAATTAAAATTAAAATAAATGGGGAAAGCCTTTACAAAATAAAAATCGTTAACTTTGAATGTAAACATTGGTAGTTCGTTAGATACCAAACTTGCATTTATTGAAGATGGGCTACTTGGCATCACAAGTACAAAATATTTGCATATTGTCCAAGATTGTCTCATTCTTTTTGTATAGATAAAATACTAACACATATATCTACCCGACAACATGTTTAATATTGATATATACTAGCGTATTACATGTTTTAATCATTCTTTATTTATGTGATTCCATGGCCATAGGTACTTACATTGGACACAAAATCAATGCTAGATCTCTACTTAATATGTGAGGGGGCTACCATATGGATAATAAAACCTAAGTTTTACTGAAATCATACCTAAAAGACTACTCTCTATTTTCCTCTTGCTTGGAGAACACAACGAAAATCACTCAAACGATTGATTCTGTGCTACATATGTAGTCAATTCCCTTGGAGAATCGTGGAGGTTATGTTTTTGTTCATGAATCCTGTTATCAATATGAGAACTTAAATCCTGCTCGTAAATTCCAGAATAATGGCACATCAACTAAATCTTTATAACTACCAATCTCAATAACGCATCTAAAATTCTAAATCCTATTTTGAAATCGTTACTATATACTGACCCATTTGGGATGTTACAGCTAATCTTATATCACATATGAGACTAAAAGGTCTAGTTCGTTCCCGCCCAAGGCAAAGTAAAACAACAAAAACATTAACAACGTAAAATACAAAATCATTAAATAGAACTGTTCTTGTTACGATCTCCAATGGTCGAAATCGAAATGGTCAAATCGGCTAAACGTATATAATTGAAATAAAAGTTGAAAGATGTATAAATCAAGGATAGTATGCAAACAGGACGGGAAATGTCATCTCTAACCCTGCTTTGGGTATGACATAAATACTCATCCTTTGTCTTCTTACCTGCCAAAGCTGGACCGCCTTACGGGTAAATTTTTCATCTCTAGTTGACATTGGAACACCCCTAGCACAAATTAAAAGACATTTGATTCTTCATCTTAAATCTAAAGATGGTTTATGGTTTACATACAAATGACATTTCCGCCACCGGAGATGGGTGGCACAGGGCAGCTCCTCCAGCCGAGCATCAAGTCATTTCCGGAAATAAAACTACAAAAAACTCTATTAAATGAAATCAGGAAGAAAAAAAAACAATTCTGAATTTCTAACAACATGGTTTTACAGCATTTACACAAAGATAAACATAGAACTGAAGATCCTTCTATCTTTTCTCATGATTCTCTACCATTTGTTCCCTTTATCTCTCAAGAAACCAAATAAACAAAGTGGGCTTTTTTTAAGTTAAAATGTTACCTTGCCTTGTACATCAAAGAATTAAAATTAGAGATTGATAAAAAAACCGACATAAAATAACTCAGGCGGCCGCAGTGGTCGTGGTACCGATTTCCGTGGTGGTCGATAGTGGTGCCAAAGTTTTTGCAGGGAGGTGGACACCGCCCCCTCTCAAAGATAGAGTCGGGCCTTTACATGATGAGGAGCTGGCTTTACTAACAAGATTCGAATCCAGAAATAGAACTACGACCGTGATGTCATCGTGGAAATGACGCCTTACTCCCCTTTCAATTCTTTTTAAATCCGAATACCGCATTTCTCTCTTCTTTGCCGCTTCTTGTAACGCTGCTTTCACTAGCCTTCTAGCGCTTCCCTACATCACGAAAACCACACAAAAATCTTTTAGTTTGATAAGTTAGTTGTTGGCTCATAAGCTAAACTGTTGGGCTCCAAGACTACTCATTGAGACATTGACTAAGACCATCCACTACAACATGAATTCTAAAGTTATATTTTAATTAAATAACAATCAACTACAATTAAATATTCTTTATTATAACTTAAGCATGATGTGACATAATTATTCACACATTAATTATAAACACACACCACAAAACATTATGAGGCAGCCTCTGAATCGTTAAGAGGTAAATCTTGTTTGGCAAAATAAAAGGTTTGCCTCTTAATGGTTGTAAAACCCTCTGAATGGTATTGTATCTTAGGCCTGCCTTAACCATTCAGCACCCTGATTTCATTCTCAACAATACTAGACAACCATACTTCATTTTGCACTATATCGTAAGAGCCTCTTAATCATTCTAACCACTTAATTATCCATCACCAAACCACTCAGCAACTCCCAAACAAACCCTTAGTTGATAAGCTAGTTAATGTTAGATAAAAGCTAGCTGATATGTTATATGACAATGTAAAACGACCTAAAAGAATGGGTTGAAAAATTAATTGGAAAAATTTTAAGAGGCATAATTGGGAAAAAGACCCATGGAGATTATTAAAACACAACTAAAAGTACTTTTTCAAAAGGCTGTCCTGTGGCTAACTATATGGGGGTTTACAAGAAGCTCAAAAATAAGCTACAGCTTATAGTTGTCAAACATGGCCTAAAACCGATATTCGTGAGGGAAAACTCCTATAATGACCCTGTCACCATAACAAGATTACATTAATGGAATAGAGAGGAAGCATTAGGTTCTAGTGAGTAATCAAAATTTCTAGAGAAGCGCTTTGGTAGCGGATGTTTACATAATTTAACAATTTACTATAACATTCTTACGCTTCTAATGCAATCCCGATTTTAGAGAGGAAAAAATGAATAAAGATTGCTTCTAAGGGTAAATATGTCAATCTGCATTAGAAAGGTTTCCGACCCTTAACGGACACACCCCAGAAACAAATACGGAAATATATTTCAAAAAGAAGGAAACAATCAAGACAGAAATCTATTATCGCCATAATCAACAAACCCGTGTTTGGCAAATTGGCTTATAAGCTAGCGATTGGCTGGAAAGCTAGGCAGCTAGCAAATAAACTAGTCTGGTAAAACTGGTTGATAAGCTAGATGACAACGTAAAATGACCTAAAGGACCGGTTGAAAAATTAACCGCAAAGATATAAATCGAAAAAGTGAAAATATTGAAGCTTACTAAAATGCTACGTGAGTTTACAGAACTAATCAATGTAAAATGACCTAAAAAGACATGTTGAAAAAATACCAAGGGGAATAATTGGAAAAAAAAAAATCTTTGAATCTTGGGAAAATAAAAGAAAAAGACTACAAACAAATAGATATAACACAAAAGGTAATAAAGTTAATGAAGTATGATTCTTACATTATGAGGGTGATTTTGCACTATATCGACCGCTTCCTGATTGCTAAGGTGCTCCCAAAGACCATCGGATGCAAATATGAGAAACCGATCTTCTGGTTGGATTTCATGCACGGATATTGACGGGTCCGCGCTCAGAATCGGCCTTCGAATAGGGTCACGTAGCCGAAACTTAGCATACAACGGTTCCCTGTTAAATTCTGCTTTTTTAAGGTATACATCGCCTATAGATCTAGATATCTGCAACACCATTTCAAGAAACAAAAACAACTCCTGTTATCCCCGAAATTGTTGAAAGATAACAACTTAATATGATTACACCTTAAACGTAAAAAAAAAAAAGATTATAAAGGAGATGACATAATGCATGGTTTCTACAAATTTTGTTCAAAAAACGGAACTTGTCGAAACCACCACAACTAGCTTAATCTTAGAAGTTCTAAATTTGGATTGTGTATTGCTTAACTAATTACAAGATTTAGTGTCAAAAAGAATCATCCATTGAGTATGTATTGTGAATCTTGGGTGATTTGGAAAGAAAAGGAAAAGATCAAATCGTATGTTGATCCAACAACTGGCATTTAAAACTACAATGCTCTTGGGTTCTTCATTACCAATGTGTCGTTTGTTTTTTAAGTGATCTGAAGTCTGATTTCACATCTAAATAATAAGAGATGGATGATGCACCTCTTAAAATTTCAGAAGACGATAAGAGGTTTTCAGACCTTTTCTTAAATAAAACAAACAGTCTTAAGTCTGCAAACCTCTTAATTTTCAGACGTTTACGAGGTATTTTTTTTAAAACAAACGGCACCAAAGTCCACACACACACACACAATATATATCTATAGGGGTGGGTTCAGATGTGAACCACTTTTTGGTTGTGAACGTGAGGACAACCGAGAGCGCGACACGTGGCGGATGACTAGGCGCCACGTCAAGTCCACGGCGGATGACTAGGCGCGATTCATGGGAGGGCATTGAATTAAAGAGGGGGACCACACTCAAAGCCGCCACGTGTCGCGCTCTTGGTTGTCCTCACGTTCACAACCAAAAAGCGGTTCACATTTGAACTTTCCTCTATATCTATATATATATATATATATATATCATAGGCAGTCTCAGTTGGTAGAACTGAACTGAACCGAAGCAAACGATCATAGCATATCCCATACAAAGGTAGGGTCTGGGGGTAGGATATATGCAGATAATTCCTCTACTTATGGGGTAAATAGGTTGTTTCCATGAGATCAGTGGTGGATAGGATCATACTATATATGTAGTTATCCTCTTAAATAGAAAAGTAAACTACGTTTTTTTGTCCCGGTGGTTTGTTGAAAATTGAAATTTTCGTCCATGTGTTTCCGAAATCACGGTTTTGGTCCTTGTGGTTTATAGTTCATTGTTATTTTCATCCTTATGGTTATAATTCATTGTAGTTTTAGTCCATCATACTTGATGGTAAACCACTAACGAAGTTAACCTAAAGAATAAAAACAACAATGAATTCCAAAGCATAGGTATGAAACCGCAATGAATTGAAAACCATCATTTCGAAAGCACATGGATAAGGAAAAAGTGGTTTACTTTAAATAAAGCCTTCACAAAATAAGAAAGTAACAACCACGAACAAACGAACGGCCAATACATTAATGAACTGAGCCCATTTGTGTTAATCCTTAACTCCTCAAGCCAATTAAGGAAAACAATTAAAGAAAGCATGCAAAGGTGAAACAATAACTAGGCTATAATTAGACCACCATTCATAAAAAAAGACAACTTTTCCCATAACCATCTACTATGTTAGGCAAGCTAGCTTTGGCTAATGGCTAATGAAGTAGCCAATAAACTAATCCTGTTTAGTGAAAACTACTTGATCAGCTAGATGACAAATACAAGGGGCATAATCGAAAAAAGCCCTGAAGCTTCTTGAAACGATACTTGAAGTAACTTTCCAAAAAGCTAGATTATCGCTAACCAAACAGGGCTTTCTTAATAAGCTCAAATAATAAGCTAGCTTATGGAGTTACGATTCTCATACCTGAATGAGGCCCTTCACACGCCATACGTTATGTTTTAAAACTACAATATGAGGGTCGTCGGGATGCAAACTATGCAGTTCCTGCCTAACAGATTCTATGCTGGCATTGTGTTCCGTCGACAATTGAATGCCAATAACCTCCCCGGTGGCCTTAACCGCCCTTCCTAAAACGGCACGTGAATCACCCGCATTCGCAATGTAAAGGGTCCCACCACAAACCACACCAACCAAACAACAAGATCCCACGGCAGCCAACTGCGGTTTCACCAACCATTGTTTAGTAACGATCGATAAAAACCCTTCTTCGGTCGCTTGAAACGCTTTTTGTATAACATCCACCGACATCGATTGTTGCTCCGTAGCAAACCCTACAAAAGGTCAAAAGCCCCAAAACAAATCAAGATTCAAGAATCAAGATCGAATTTTTAAGCAACGGTAATTGGTTAAATTGGTTAACTCGGTTGGTTTTCGGTTACTCACTTTTGAGATTCTGAAAAAGGGTATCGTTTACGTATCGTGAGGTCTCGGGCCCACCGTGACCGTCGTAAACGCCAACAAAGGTTCCGTAAGGACCGGAATCGAGTAAACTCAAGGGGCCCGACTCGATCTGGCTTTGGTCCTCGAGCAACATATTGGCTTGAACCACCGCCATCGAGAACTCACCGTTCAAGTGGTGGCCGATGTCTTTATACCAAAGAAGACCGTCTTGCCGGCCGGCTGCATCCGAACCGGTGTATGCGTAACGGTCCGATGGTCGCCAACAGGCCTTTAGAAAGTTTATCAACTTTGATAACATCCCTCATCTCACCACAACTAACCACCAATTTCTCAACATCCAAAAATTGGATGTGAAGAACACTATGAACCCTAAACCTCTTCCACCAGTTACAAAATCTTTTTCAAGATTCAATTTTTCCTGCATAACATAAAGAATCAAAAAACTATATGCATAAATTGAAAAAAATTCCAACAATTTTCACATCTAAAAAGCTAAAAATCACTAATCATGGCCAAATTGAGATGAATCTTGAAAAGGGTTTCTTAAAAAAATTATAACAAAAAGCTAACCTAATGGCAAATCAAGAAGTCAAACAATCCAGTCAACATTTAGAATCTTGAAAATCTATTGATCAAAATACAGGATACCCAGATGATATATTTCAAATCCATCAAAAACCCAGTAACAAAATGGAAATAAAATTATAAAAAGATAACCTATTGGCAAAATAAGAAGTCAAACAATCCAGTCAACATTTAGAATCTTGAAAATCCATTGATCAAAATAAAGGATACCCAGATGATATATTTCAAATTCATCAAAAACCCAGTAACAAAATGGAAATAAAATTATAAAAAGATAACCTAATGGCAAAACAAGAAGTCAAACAATCCAGTCAACATTTAGAATCTTGAAAATCTATTGATCAAAATAAAGGGTACCAGATAATATATTTCAAATTCATCAAAAACCCGGTAAGAAAATTGATATAAAAAGATGAAAATTCATAAAGCAATAAAGATTAGACACCCATTGACTGTTTTTTTTCATGGGTTGTTTATATTGAAATAAATAAATAAACCCTAAAGAAAGAAAGAAAGTTAAAAGACTCACAGTTGAAAGTTAGGCTTGCTTTCAAGTGTAGGTTGTTTCTGGTAAGCTACTGAATCATACCAAATGAAAAAGATGGAGATCTGAATGAGAGATTAGAGCAAACCATGTGGGTTTAGATGAGTTAGATCTGTAGATCCATCAAAAATCCAAACTTTGTACATAAATATAAATATATATACGTATATATATATATATATGTAGGTGTATTTTTGGGATATTTTCTTTCGACTTGTGAGCACAAAGAGAAGATGAAGAAGATGTGTAGAGAGAGAAAGAAAGAAAGAAATGGGAAGATAAAGATAATTGAAGAGAGTGAAGAGAAGGGTTTTTATTTAAATTTTTATTGTTATTGTTATTTTTATTTAATTTATTTTTTTTATAAAAATTAAACAATCAATGTGTGATTAAACAAAACGAACATTTGCTTTGCTTTCTATTATCAGCAGACAATAACCCTTCATATAGTCTAGAAGGAGAAAACCAACAAAAATTGATGTCTCAAGGCCAGCAAATATAAGTGGATTTTTAATTATATTATTTTATACACTATTTAAGTTTTTCTTTGTTTTTTGGTTTTAATAGTTATACAATTATCAAAACAATATTAAATAGGAATGAAAATTTAAAGTGTTTTTAGACACTCATATTACTCTTTTGAAATAAATCAACTTAAAATTTTAAAATGTGTTACTATCATTGTAGGTAATGTTTTTATTTTATTTCTATGAATTTAATATATTGGACAATGGATAAAAACTAAAAAGATATTTTAACTTACAAATAATATTGCTAAACATCAAATAACAAAAATGATATAAAAATTTATAAATATAAAGTTTTATTCTATGTCTAATCTGTTTCAATAAACAATGTGATATTATTAGGCTATCCGCTATGGCTCACGGCAAAGGTTCGGTACCGGACCGGTACCCCGGCAACACCGCCGAGGGTAACCGGCACGGTACCCGGTACGGTGCCACACTACCACTTCCAACGACGTTGTGTTTGGTGATTTTAACGGCTATATAGCCGTTAGAAAATTTTTTTTCTTTTTTTCTTTTACCTCTATATATATATATATAAACCTATCTCTCATTCCTCTTCACCTTCATCTCTTTTTCTCTCTTATTCACTTCTTTTTCCCTCTTATTCACCTCTTATTTTTCCCTCTTATTCACCCCTTATTCACCTATCAAATAATGTCTTCCGACGAGTCGGATGAGGAACGCATCCACCAACACTTTCGTGTCGCCGGTAGACTTTTGATGGAAGCGGCCCGCATAATTATCCACAACGAGATAATTGAACCGTCGACGAAAAGAACAAGAGGACCGCATAAAAATAGAGATCGAGAAGAGGGGCACGATAAACTTTTCGCCGACTACTTTTTAGATAACCCGGTGTACAACGACAACGACTTTTGCCGGTGGTTTCGTATGACTCGACGGCTATTCCTAAGGATAGTTGGCGATCTTGAAAACGAGTTTGATTTTTTCAAGCAGCAGTGGGATGCAAGAGGCGTAAAGGGTTTTTCTCCGATACAAAAGTGTACGTCCGCTATCCGACAATTGGCGTACGGGACTGCTGCGGATTCTACGGACGAGTGCCTGAGGATGAGTGAAACGACATCTAGGGAATGTCTATCTCAATTTTGCAAAGGTATTATTCGACTCTATATGCGCCAATACTTACGAAAGCCTACTGCTAGCGATATTCAGGCTATATACGCGTTGCATGAAAATGTACACGGTTTACCCGGCATGCTTGGTTCCATGGATTGTATGCATTGGGATTGGAAAAATTGTCCCCTCGCATGGAGGGGTCAATACCATAGAGGAGATCATAGTGGACCGACCGTAATACTAGAGGCGGTCGCATCATATGATCAATGGATCTGGCATGCGTTCTTTGGGGTTCCGGGTGCTACGAACGACATAATCGTCGTAAACCAATCACCGGTTTTCAACGATATTTTCGACAATAAAGCACCTGATAGTTCGTTTGTTGTGAATGGCACACCGTACAAACACGGGTACTATCTCATCGACGGGATTTATCCGGAGTGGTCGACTTTCGTCAAAGCGTTTAGTTGGCCATCGGACGACAAACGGATGGAGTTCAAGACACGTCAAGAATCAAGCTCGTAAAGACATAGAACGGACATTCGCCACGCTAAAAGATAAGTGGCACGTAGTTAAATATCCGGCTCGGGAATGGTCACGTCGGAAATTACAAGAAATTATGTATACTTGCATAATTTTACACAACATGATTCGCGAAGACGAAGGTATCGCGAATTATCCTTTTGATGAAACAGAGGTTTTACCGCACGAGGTTGAAACAAATATCTCCGAAGAAGACCGAGCAATAAACGTCCATTACGTACGAAACCAAGAGAGACACATCAACCTCCGCGCCGATTTATCCGAACACTTGTGGGACTCTATGGCCCATAATTAATTTTTTTTTATTTTTTTAATTTTAATATATTGAATTTTTAGTTACTAATTTTAATATATTGAATTTGAATTTATTGTATATTGTTAATTAATTTAGTTTTAAAAAAATGGTACTAAATGGTACCATAGAGGATGAATTGGTATGGAATTGGTAAGGTATTGGAAAGCTGATGTGGCGCTGACGTGGCAGCTGGTACCATGTGGTACCATAGTGGATGGCCTTATAGAGTAAAATTTACATTTGTCATACTTGTACTTTGCTAAAAATTGCTATTTTCACCCTTATATTTTTTTTAATTACAATATACATTCCTATGGTTTATAATACAATGCTTTTCTTCGGCTCAATGACGAGAATAGTAATGAATTTCAAACCATAAAGATGAAAACCAAATTGAAACCACATGGACGAAAATTGCAATTTTTGACAAATCATAGAGATAAAAATGTAATTTGCTCATTATTATAAGTATAACTAAAATGTAAATTTTATAAGCAACCCGTTATGAAAATTGAATAACAAATTTCTATTCAAGTAAATTTAGTTTTGGTTCATGAGGTTTATTGAGCCATTTGATAATGAGACTTGTACTTTAATAAGCGAGGTTGTCATTCCTTGGTTATGGATTTTGTTTTGACTTTTGAATATGGGACCTTGCCACTAGCGTCATTAAAAAACTTTGTGAGTAAAATGGTCCAACCATGTTTTCTAGCTCTTTTTTGCAAATTTCTTGTTTTTACCAAAGCCATCAGATTTTAGGAATCTACTGGGTAATTAACTCTAACACACATACACACATATGTATTAAACATGCAATGTCTAACCAGATGATGGTGAAGAAATATATTGTCGATGAGGTTTTATTATTGAAAAATCTATTTCTTCATCATCCCTCCATCGCTACACTAACCCTACTTCGATTCTATCTCTTCGAGACATCTCCCAAAATGATGAATATAGAAATTCAAATTAGCAGAGGATGAAAATTGAAATAACAAAAAAACTTTTTTTACGTAAATTTAGTATGGTAGGGTGGGTTTTATGGGCACAGTAGACATCGGAGAAGATCTTTTCATTTCTAATTGATGAGTTTCGTTTTACACAATTTTAGGTGGTTTGATGAGGTTAAATTTACAATCGATTGCCTAAGCAATTTGTGGTTTGATGATATTCCCTTACAAGCCAAAATCAACAAAACAATTTATCCACATTCAATATACTTGCAACAAATTAAATGGAAGGGAGATTTTTTTGATGTGAAGAAGAAGGTTAAAGTCATGTTGTTGTTGTAGATGGAGGATGCAGATGAGCGTTGTATTTCACAGACAGGGAAAGTTTCGTTGGTGCTTGCATGTGTGTTATCGAAGATGGAGGCCAAAAAAGTTTGGTTGTTGTTTTTCTTCGGTGTTTGCATATGGGTAGTGTCTCAAACGAAGATTTTTGTATCGCCGAAAAAAATGGGGGAAGTGGATTACAATCACGGGAAACAATGAGAATAAATGTGGTTTTACATATTTATAGAGTTGGTCCCTATGGTATTATGTTTTTTTTTATAAAATCATGAAAAAAATGCATCAAAAGAAAGGAAATATATGGTTGGATGGTTTTACCGGTAGCTCTAATGAATACATGGTTAGTTGCTTTTATCCTTGGTTCTAATGAAGATTTTTGACAACATTAGTGATTAGGTTTCATTTTCAAAGTAAAAATCCAAACTTGAGGAAAGGCATCTTGACTTATTAAAATCCATGTCTCACTTTCAAATAAATCACTAAAACTAAGGGACCAAAGTGAAGGTTACATTTTCTTTGATATTCTAAATGGGTAACTGATGCGGTAATTATCGTATATAAAAAGCGTAACAAGTTTTAATCTCTAATGCCTAGCCACTGTCTTACCACACATACAGGCAAGCGTACCTGATCGTGAGTAATATAGTGTAGGAAAGTCCAGGTATCGTATCTACCACTGGGAACGGTCAAGTTATCGTAGACTAAAGTCTGAATCGGTTTAATTAACCTAAAAGGGGGGGGGGGGTTGTATGAAAAAGGTTTGAATAATTAACTAAGTAAAAACTAAGAAAGCAATTAAAATATTGTTTTAAGATTATAACAAGGAAAAACAGCAGTACTTATCATGATAAAGTGAATCCCCAATATGGATGATATAAATAGGTCGAAGGTTTGGTTGTTTTGACTATTGTAGGAATTTAAGTCTAGGACATCCTAACATGTGCAATTTATGGCTATGAACTAGGATACGGTCCTCCTAATTCCAATCCTAAATTGTTTGGTCCACAATCTAGAATCGGTAAACCCTTCCTAATCAAAATTGTGATGGCTCTTTTACTATCGGTCACTATTGGTCAAAGTAACCCCTTAACAAAACTCTATGGTCCAAGTCAGGCTAAGGTAGGTTGATTATCCTTTCGGAGTCTATCTGTTTTGGTCTAACATATACACCCAACCAAGTGAATTCAAATCGCCACAACAACATCAATCAGAAAAGAACCATAAAAGACATTCAATTAATCAAAAACAAACCAATAAACATTAATTGCAAAGTATCATCCATAAAGGTTCATCTATCATGACAAGCACTACTAATAGACTACTCACTCATAATGAGAACAAAAACATAAACAAAAGTAGACATCGACATGATACCGACAATACAACGATAGATGATCGGAGATCGACTTCCGCAGCGTATCGGCACCTTTCGTACTCTCACTCTCGTTTCTCTGTACTTCCCTCGTGTATTGGACATCAAACATGTTTAGAACTGAAGGAGGAGGTTGATATTTAAAGAAAAACGTCCAGGCTGCCAACTTGGCGACGCCAAACACTTAAATCAACCCTAATCTTCAACTCAATCGCACTTGGCGGCGCCAAATAGAGGACTTCGCGATCGCCAAGTGTCTTCTGTGTTAACTTTGTGCATTTTTCACGTTTTCTCGCCTTTTTCGTACTTTTCCGTTCCACGGCCTCCAAATCCTTCACAAACAATAATAAGCTCTTTTAGTGCATGAAATGATCATAAACGGGTGAGAAATGGGGTAAAGTCATATGATTACGCGCAACCAAAACATGTATAATTTTGGTGTTATCAGTAACAAATAACGCAACAAAAAGAGATCATTCATTCTTATCCTGGTTTCAAAATGTCAAGTAAACATAATAATAGATTAAAAAAACTCATATCATATTCAATGGGTCTAAATTTATAGTTTTATTAATAAAATCTAGACATCTTAAATATAATAACTCATTTATATAAAAAATAATATATAAAATGAATTTTTTATTCTTTATATTTTGGTAACATCCATATCAACATATTTTTCAAAATTCCGATCAAGTGTGTATTAATATGCGAGTGTATTCATATCCATGGTTTTTTAAAGTTCAATGCTTGAATTCCATAAAATTAATTTATAATAAACTAATAAACACGTTAAAGTATAAGATAAGCATTATATGCCATATTAATATGCTAGAATAGTTCACCAAATTAATAGTCAGTCGAAGATTCTCCCTATCATCTCAAAACCATATAATAAGATCGAGGAGGAGAAAGATCTTCTCCTCCTCATATATTTGATGAGGTTAAATTTACACGAATCAGATAGGGCTTTAAGTTATTGGCTTCAAAATCTAGATGTATTGCATTACACAAGTATGTTTCGAGTACATTATAAAGCATTTACCTAATGTTCTCAAATAAATCCAAGTTTATAGTTTATTAGTGCAAATTTACAGCTTCTTAAAATTCCACACCTAAACACCATAACACTAACTAGTATAACATATTCAAATACAATAATGTTGATGCATACTAAATATTTGGCCAATCAACCATATTAACTTTGAATTTATATACATTAGTTGGTTCGCAATTTACAGCCATATAAAAATAAAAATAAATTCGAATATGATAAATAGTAGAACGAAGCAATATTGAAGGTTTGAGTTCTCGACTTTACGACGACAATGCACCGTGTTGTATTGAATGAACACACAAAATTCTTTTATGCCTTTTATGTTACCATTTTCTTAATCTCTAAACGTTGAGCGTCCATATAGTAGGCGTCACATAAATTATTATATTATCTTGTTTGGCCTTAATAGTATAAACAAAAACAAAGTAACAAGAAAAATAAAAGTAGAAGTAAATGTTAAACATCTAAAAACCAAGAAAAACTTAAAAAGTACCAAAACAAAAGGAATATTTACAATTATTCAAAGTCTTGTGGATGCACAATAATTAAGCGTCGTTTATTGATTTGTCCTTGTTGAAATAGTCTAATATCCTATTTTATCTTAGGATATTCTTCGACATTTACCTTATGAAACAATACTTTATATTTATTAAAATTTGTTGTGATTAAATTTGATGGATATACATGTACGTCCTTCAGCAATTCAATTGCTTAGCGTGATTAAAAATCGGATGCGTTAAAAATGAATACCACAAATGAATGGACACAGCATACACGCCGAACTTAAGGAGGTGAGTATCCATACACTAATCAGTTAGCAATCATGGAGTAGTCACGCAAATCAAATGATTTGATCGACTATTATACTAATTAGACGAAAAGCAACAATCAAGAAAGCAAGTAAGGGTAAGACAAAAAAGAACTAGATAAAGAAAAGACAATTACATATTTAGAGACATTTGTTGTAAAAAAACTACTTCAACCTTCATCTGAGGTGAAAACTTTTCTACAATAGAACTTACAATTACTTTCATAAATTTTAAATACCGAAGAGAAAAAAAGACAACAAAGTTAAATAAATATTTCCCCAATTGACATCAAGTCAATGCTATAATCAAACTATTACGAATTGAATACCAAACGACAACTACCCATATATTCTCCTTCTCCATTTTGGCCTTCTTCTTCCACCCTTTACATCGATGCTGAAACATCATCTTCGACTCCCCATCGGCCCATCTTCTTCTTCCGCTTCTCCTTTCATATTCATAACCATATATGCAAGTCAGGGAACCATGTAGTGTGGTGCTCTGGCCCTTGTCGTGACTAGTAACCTAGTCCCACCTTTTTCGATGAACAATGTCAACACTATGACGTCTTAATATAAAAACAAAGGCCCCGTTTGAACTCTATATATGTTTTGTGTTAATGGATTAATACACCCTTCATTGGTTAAGTGTAACAGTTTTAGAAATCTTAATTTAAGTTTTTAGGGTTTGTTTTTTGTTCTTTGGAGAAGGCAAATTTACAGACAAAACAATGATAAATGACCATAAAACCCTCTTGAGTTAACAAATTTTGTCAAATAGGCGTCTACTTATAACCAAAAAACTTAAGTTCGATTCTCGTGCGGTGCATTTACAACTTTTCTTTGGCTAAGTTGGTAAGTTAGTTGCCTTATAACCATGAGGTCATGGGTTCAAGTCCTATTAGAGACATTTTTGTTTTCTTTGGTTGAGTTGGTTAATTACTTTCCTTATAACCATGGGTTCAAGTCCTATTAGAGACATAATTTACCGCTTAAACGAGATTTATAAAGGTGTGGACCCACTTGGGTAACTGTTTTGTTAAACTGTGTTGGGATTTTGGGTCAAAATGACTTTGTGGGTTACATCCACACTAATGGAGTGAACCAAATGAAATTATTTTAAGACCGTCAATTTTGGGTCTATTGAGTTTAGAGCTATTGCTCGGTTTTGACTATAAGAACTTGGGGAATAAGTCTCGATTTCTAAAATAGCTCGATCATGAGCTTTGATTTTTAAAGGGGCTCGGTTATGAACTTGGTTTCTAGAATAGCTCGGTTGTGAGCTTTGATTCCTAAATAGCTCGGGTACGAGCTTTGATTTTTAATAATTTGGTTATAAGCTTCGATTTTAAATAGCTCAGTTATGAGCTTTGGATTCTAAAATAACGAAGTGGTAAGCTTGGATTATTAATCGCACGGCGATGAGTTTAGGACTTTGTTGCATTTGATGCTTTTACACTTAAGTCAGTCGTGATTGTTGGGACTACTAGGTGTCGCAAGATTTGGTTAGGAACCCGCGTCGCATGACGGTTAGCTGGTTAGTGGTCACTAAGAGGGCTATACCTGAGAGGTCTACCATGGTTGAGAGTCATGATATGGGCCTCTTGTTATGAGGGTTGATTTTCGATGAGTAGCCTTGAGTGGGCAAATTCGAGTTGGGTTTTCGTTAAGTAGCCCCGAATATTGTTGAGCTCTAGGAGTGCGACTCATAGGTGTTTGGCACGAAACTAGTTGTCTCTTGGTAAGACTAGTTGGGGGTCATAGCAAACACTTAGAGCTTTGTGGGTTGAAGTGTTGTACGATTAATAGGGTATAAGTTATGTATTCTATGTGCCTTCACTCTCTCCGAGAATACAGGTCATGTCGTTGTTGTCAAGTCTTTTGTGTAAAATACATGTGTGCTTGTATCCCATTGCGTGCTTCGATAATGTTGCCATGCATAATTTTGGAGTTATCGAATTTCTTGATGTACTAAAATTGTGGTTGAAGGTCGATGCCCATGTGCGGACTGATTGCATGCTATCCTCCAATGTGTTACATGAATTAATTTGGTCTTATCTTTTATGAACGTGCAATTATATAGTGGAGTAACACTTGGAAGGTTGGACGGAGTTGTGTTGTGCCCGATATGGATCGAAACTAGATTACATAGGGATTTGGTTTCGTATCTCTCTTACGAGAGTGTTGTTGAGGAGCACCGTGTTGCCCATGATCACGAGAAGAAGGGTGGTCCGATGGGAGACCCTCATCTAGAAGGAAATCTATTATTAACTAGGTAAGGACATTGTTAAGTGGACAGGTCCAGGTATGGGGAATTGGTTAGCACCACCTAAGTGGATGCACGATGTGCATACCGGCTATTACAAAGAGAAGTCCTATAGGTTATTGGAGCAGGTTTCTAGAGATTGTAGCGAACCGACTAGAACGAGACTTGTTCGGGTGGATTAAGTGACCATGTTTTGGAGGTCTTCGTGAGGCGATACTTACCTTGGTATGAGTGGTTTAGAAGAAACAATAATGGTTGTGTGTACTAAGTGACTTTCCAAATTGTGATTATAAAGGACGTAGTAGGATGGTGATTGCGTGAGTGGACTA
Organism: Centaurea solstitialis; assembly: GCA_030169165.1. Lineage (NCBI taxonomy): Eukaryota > Viridiplantae > Streptophyta > Magnoliopsida > Asterales > Asteraceae > Centaurea > Centaurea solstitialis. The sequence continues at coordinate 9,617,629 of CM058040.1, read as the reverse complement.
ATAGCTGAATTGTGTAGCTAAGTATCGAGAAAACGTTATCATTAGTACAAGAGTGGTGATGTTGTGATTTACTAAGAGCATTGCATGCCGTGTGAGAGGTGCAAGATACCAATATGTTAAACTGCCATAGAGAGATAAGCCTTTTAAGAGTGTGAAGTGAGCTTGAAAACGTTGCTTATAATTGATTTGTGAGGAGTAGGAGTGTTATGTTTGGGATAGTGGCACTACATGCCAAACTAAGCAAGAAATTCATCATATGACAATAAGTGTTAAAGTGGCCAAGTGGTGGCTCGTGTTGATTAAATTAAGATGAGTTTAGGCAGGAGTATCGCGCGGGATGTTTTACCTAAATCATCCAAGACGTCAAGTACGATTACTTTGCAGACGATATGACGTTTGGGAAAGTTTTGGTAATACGGATTTGAGAATGTAAGAATCTAGTGATGATGAACGAATTGCTAAGCGAATAGGTTTACCTTCTTTATGGTATCCATGGACGAGTAGACGAAATTCGAGTTCCTTAAGGATTAATGACGACGGCTAGACGCCGTTAGTGAGAATGTTGAGACATTCTTGGTATTAAAGAGACTTTTGGCTGAGTGATCGACTTTACTAGGAAGCGAATGATGTATAGTAACTCGGAATAGTAAGGGTTGTATCTGGATGACCGAATTAATTCCCTCTAAGTTGTGCAAGGAGCTAAGGTTGCGTATTCTAATGATCTTATCTTTTTAACACGCGTCATGTTTCGAAAGGTAGACGTAAAGTAGTAGCTTGTGGTGTCTTGATGAACCACCTTTAAATTAGAACGCTATATCAGTGCTTATATCTTGAACATAACTAAGTCCAATGTGAATTTAACTGACTGGTATAGAGGGAGCATAATGCCTTAGCTTTGCAAAACGCTTGAGCGAAGTGGTCCTTTGTGGTTCGGAAGAGATTAACAATTTCGGGGACGAAATTCTATTTAGGTGGGGAGGATTGTAACACCCGTAAATTTTGATAGATTAACCCCGAAGTCATCCCACTCTTTTCGTAAGAAAGATTTATTTAATGAGTTAGTTTTAACTTATAGTTGGATTCCTTTTAGGCAAAGAAACTTCAAAAATGTGAAAAGTGGGATTTTGGCTTCAGTACGAGTTTTGCGATTGTGACCGCGATTGTGCCATATGGCACAATAGCATGGCACAATAGCGGCGATTGTGCCCGCGATTGTGACACTGCCACAATCGCTTGGCACTATAGCCCGCGTGTACCAGATGCTTAAATTCCGATTTTCAGCTTTTTTCCTCCCATTTTCACCCAAAACTTCATCCCTCTTCTTCTCTCTTCTTTGGAGGCGATTTTAGAGCCATGAATGCTCTATTACCAAGTGATTTCAAGGTTAAATCATCACCAAGCTAACAAGATTTAGTGGCTAAGTCTTCATCTCCTTCACCTCAAGCTTCCATCCACCATTGTTGAAGAGTCTCTCCATTTTCTAGGGTCTTGTTCAAGATCTTGAAAAGGGTAAGTCTTATCTATAGTCTTAAGTGTAGATCTAGTCTTATATGTTATAGATTTGGAACTAATCTAAGGTATTAACTCCTTATCAGTTTAGGTGTTCACTCAAGCATTAAGCTAGGGTTTTAGGTGAGATTTGGGGCTTTTGGCTTTACGAGCCTCAAGGTGAGTTGCTAAAACCCTTTTTGTTAAAACTGAGAGCGCATCACCTTGATTGAATTATGTACCTTTCTTGGATAATTGTATGCATGAAATATAGTTTGTTGTGTACTACCCTGCATGAGTTATATTCTTATGGCTATGTGATGAACGTACGCATGATAAATACTTGTATTGAAATATGCCATGGAATGATGTGAAGGGCTTAAGACCCTCGAGTTATACCTCCGTTGATGATGCTATGCTAAATTCAGTATCGAGGTCTTGTATATAAATAACATGGACGAGATGCTATGCTAAATTCAGTATCGAGGTCTTGTATGCAAATAACATGGACGAGATACTATGCTAAATTCAGTATCTAGGCCTTGTATGTTAATAACATAGACGAACCAACGCAATATTTCCACACCAAAAAGTCTTGGGAGGTTCTGAAATAGGAATGCCCCTATGTCGCCGGCCCTCGGGTTGCTCCTTGGTGCGCGGGCCTCAGATGATGTCGCCATGCTAAATTCGGGACATCGAGGTGTTTGGAAGTAACGAGTTGTAACACCCGGAATTTTGTATACCCAAAATTATCTGATAAAAATGAATAATAGGAATTCAATTAAATATAACGCCATAATTCCCGAAGTTAGCTATTAGCTTGTAATTACGTTCATAAGTCGAGTCGGGAATTTAACTTATCAGTTTCGGGAGAAGAAGGGTAAATACCCGAATTAAATAGGGGTTGTTTGGTAACTAGTCACCCACTAGTCAAAACCCTTACCCTTTCCTTCCCTTTTCATTTTATGTGTGTTGTGTTTGGAAGAGAGGAAAAGAGAGAAAGGAGAGAAAAGAGAGGAAGAGGGTTTTGGAAGAAGATTCAAGAACCAAGAGAAAGATCGAGCACTAGAGGTGAAACCGGATCGTGAAGTGTAGTTGGGATCGTATTCCTAACGAAAGGTACCGTTTAATTTATGTTAATTTCGTGTCCTAGTCGAGATTTGGAAGTCTTGGTAGTTAGGGTTTATAATTGGGGAAAAACCCATAGATCTTGATGTTTATCGGTGTTCTTCGAGTTTGGTTGTTAGTTTATCATGTTATGTTGTCGTGGGATCGTTCATAAACATTCGTAGGGCATTTTGGGAGTCAAAATCGTGTTTTGGATGAGTTTTGGTGGGTTTGGAAAGATAGCTCGCGGGACTGATTTTGTGCAGGTCTAAGTAAACCCCGCGACCTAAGCCCGCGACCTGAGGTCGCGCGGCTAGGTCGCGTAACTCCCTGTTCGCGCGACAAACTTTTTTCGTTTCCGATTCTTTTCGAGTTTTGGCTTTGGTCTTTCCTTAAGGGTTCTATTAGATAATGTTTGGTAGATTTTGGGGGCCATTGAGATAGTCTAGCCTAGCTCTAGACTAGTGTTTCGGTTATGAACCGTAAGAGTCATTTTTTTTTAGAGTTTTACTTATGCATACCATGATATGATTGTGTAGGTGCGATCTTGTGAAGTATCTAGCTATCTAATCCACATTTGATTGTGGATTAGACCAAGGTGAGTTGCTAAACCTTTTTGTTAAAACTGAGAGCGCATCACCTTGATTGAATTGTGTATCTTTCTGAGTTAATTGCATATATGAAATAGCTTGTTGTGTATTATCTCGCATGAGTTATATTCTTGTGGCTATGTGTTGAACGTATGCATGATAAATACGTGTATTGGAATATACCATGAAATGATGCAAAGGGCTTGAGTCCCTCGATTAATGCCTATGATAGGTTAAAATGATTGTATGAGTCTTTCTAGACAGTACATATATGCCTCCGAAGGTGTCATGATAGAAATGGCATCGGGGTTATTTGAATGTAAATAACATGGACGATCCAACGCAATGTGTCCACACCCAATAGTCTTGGGAGGTCCTGAAATAGGGACGCACCTATGTCGCCGGCTCTCGGGTGGCTCCGAGATGCGCGGGCCTCGGAAGGTGTCATAGTTGAAATGGCATCGAGGTATTGGGAAGCAACGAATGTAGGGGCATTGGTTGGTGGAAATGGGTCGCTCCCATTGTTTCCGAAGATAACAATAAACCGGTTTAACATGCTACTTCCGCTGTTTATATGATATTGTGTAATTGCATGCCTTAACGTATTTCATTTGCATAGAGTCATTTATACAACTCACTAGGCTCCTTTAGCCTAACACTTGTTTGGTGTCGATGTGTCTCTCAGGTACTAGGGACGCGGTTCCCAAGTAGGCTTGGGATTAGAGCGAGCGTGGGGGCCATTGAAGAGACCGGTCTTTGAGACCGCAAAATTTATCATAGAGCGATAACCCTTTTGTAGTCTTCTTCCCAAATTGGAACTAGACTAGTTGGTTATTGTATTTATTCATTTAAATTACAAACGTTGTAATTATACGTTACTATTACCCCTATTTGGGGATGAGCTCGCGCTATGGCGTATTTTGTATCACCAACTTCCCACTAAATGAAAGTTTTTGTTCACTCTAATTTTTGGGGTGTTACAAGTTGGTATCAGAGCTTTAGTTTAAGCGAACTAGGTGTTGACTATAGAATACCTAGACTTAAACTTAGTGCACTACTAGACATGTCACCTACCTTGGGTAAAGTCTTAGGTGGGGAGAGTGATAGGGTTACGAATTCACGTTTATTCAAATTGTGATGATGGTGACGAGGATGCTTATGTATGATTAGTTCATAAATCACTTAGCTACTGATCTATGAATGCGTTGTACGCGAGTGTTTGAGTAACTGTTATTATGAGGATGATAGATGTTGAAGTCGTAAAATAGTCTATTCTTATCCCATTCTTGTGCATTTGTGTGTGACAGATTTGTATGGCGAACACCCGTAGTCAGACGGGCGCCGCAAGAGGACCACCCGACCAAACCGCTTCGACCGCCGACCAACGTAACCGAGTCGAGGCCGTCGAGAGCCCACCGAGACCCATAATCCTAGGTGGGGGACCGGAACACGTTCCAAGGGTCAACCTCGAGGAACCGAATCCGGTGTTAACCGAAGTGACACCGGAGATGCGGATGCTAGATAATGTGATGAAGGCCGTGAACGAGGCCATGAGCAAGCAACAAGAATCCTTCATGAAGATGTTGGAGGATCGCGAAGCTAGCCAACGCCGAAATGAAGCGGTGGGGGAAAACGCCGGGAATGGTTCCGGGGATGCCGAGGTAGTGGTGGTCACCGAGGAAACCCGGACCACCGGGGACAAAGAGAAAGAGAAGGCTAAGGCTAAGGGGTGCTCGTACAAGAATTTCTTGGGTTGTAAGCCGCCGGAGTTCCGTGGGTGTAGCGACCCGGTCGTGTGCATGTATTGGCTCCGCGAGATGGAGATGGCCTTCGAGGCTAGCGAGTGCGACTCATCTCAACGAGTCAAGTTCGCATCCCACCTTCTCAAGGGCGAGGCCCTCACATGGTGGAACTTGACCCGCTCTTCCCTCACGCCGGAGGTGTATGCTAGGCTCTCTTGGGCCGAATTCAAAAAGAAGATGCTCGAAAAATATTGTAGTGAGCGAGCCCTCGATAAGATCGAGGATGAATTTCGGGCAATGAAGAAAGGCAACAACCCCATCTCATTCTATGCAAAGGATTTCTTGGAAAAGCTAGGGATGGTGGAGCACTTGGCTCCCGATGAGAAGTCAAAGATCAAAGCTTATTCTCGTGGGTTACCGGCCGAGATGAGATCGGCGGTTAGGATCGCAAGGGTCACTACCTTGCATGAAGCGATCGAGGAGTCGTTGAGGATCGAGGATGACATTACCCAATGCCGGGTGGAAGGTTACCAAGCCGGGCAAAAGAGGAGACTTGAGGAGGCCGCCGCGTTGGCCCGACCGAACAAGACTTTCCAAGACGGGAAGCGAGGCGGGAACCGAGTCGAGGCAAAGTGGTGCAACAAATGTCGAAGCAAGCACTATGGACCGTGTCGTAGCGACTCCCCGATGAGTACCCCCACTTGTGGAAAGTGCGGGAAGCGCGGCCATATGACTCGGGATTGTATGCCCCGAGTGGCGGTTTGCTATGAGTGTAAGGAGCCGGGTCACTATCGGGACGCATGCCCGAAATTCAAGAAGGCGTCTACCGGGGGTTCGAGCGGGTCCGTAGCAAGAGGTGAAGTCCCGCCGAAGGTGACCAGCCGAGCCTTTCAGATGACGGCTACGGAGGCGAGAGAGGCATCCGATCTTGTATCGGGTACGTTTCTCGTTAACTCCATACCTGCACTTATTCTTTTCGATACGGGCGCCGAACGCTCCTTTGTGCATGACACTCTAGCTAAGAAATTCACTGTGCCTACCACTCCCTTATCTGATGCGTTAGTAGTAGAAGTAGCGGGGGGATTCCTAGTGACCGTTCGTGATTGCTTTGAAGGGTGCTCGATAGAATTAGACGGAGAACCTTTCTCCGCAACCCTTATACCCATGAATGTCGGTAGTTTCGATGTAGTGCTAGGAATTGATTGGTTGCGCGCTCACGACGCCAACATAGGGTGCGGTAAGAAGATGGTCACTATCCCAACGCCTCGAGGGGAATTGATCACCGTGTACGGGGATAAAAAGAAGGGCACTAACACGACCATCTCTATGATAAAGGCAAGAAAATGCCTAGCTAAGGGATGCGCCTCTTATCTAGCTTACGTCATCGACACGAAGCTAGAAAAGAAAGGGGTTGCCGATGTCGATGTGGTACGAGAGTTTCCGGACGTCTTTCCGGAAGATTTGCCCGGATTACCACCGGAACGACAAGTAGAGTTCCACATTGAGCTTACACCGGGGGCGGCTCCGATAGCACGCGCTCCGTACCGTTTGGCTCCGACCGAGATGAAGGAAATGATGACGCAATTGCAAGAACTCTCCGAGAAGGGGTTCATCCGACCGAGTTCGTCGCCATGGGGAGCGCCGGTTCTTTTCGTCAAAAAGAAGGACGGCTCCATGCGGATGTGCATTGACTACCGCGAACTAAACAAAGTGACGGTGAAAAATAGATACCCCTTACCGCGGATCGACGACCTTTTCGACCAACTACAAGGTGTCGGGTGCTTCTCAAAGATTGACCTACGATCCGGGTACCATCAAGTGAGAGTGAAGGAGGACGACATACCAAAGACCGCTTTCCGGACGAGATACGGACACTACGAGTTCTTGGTGATGCGTTCGGTTTAACGAACGCACCGGCGGTATTCATGGACTTGATGAACCGAGTGTGTAGACCATTCTTAGACAAGTCGGTTATAGTTTTTATCGACGATATCTTGGTCTATTCCAAAGATGAGGCCGAACATGAACGACACTTGCGGGAGGTATTGAACGTGCTTAGAGACGAGAAGTTGTACGCCAAGTTTTCAAAGTGCGAGTTTTGGCTCCACGAGGTGCAGTTTCTAGGTCATGTGGTATCGCGAGACGGAATTAAAGTGGATCCGGCAAAGATCGAGGCCATGATGAGTTGGAAGTCGCCAACGAACCCGTCCGAAATAAGAAGTTTTCTAGGCTTGGCGGGTTACTACCGGAGATTCATACAAGATTTCTCCAAGGTCGCTTCGGCACTTACGATGTTGACAAAGAAGAACGCCAAGTTCCTATGGACCGAAAAGCAAGAAGAAGCATTTCAGACCCTCAAGAAGAAGCTTTGTCAAGCGCCGATTTTGTCATTGCCGGATGGGTCGGAGGACTTTGTGGTTTATAGCGACGCGTCAAAGATGGGACTTGGTTGTGTACTCATGCAAAGAGGCAAGGTGATTTCCTACGCCTCTCGATAGTTGAAAGATCACGAGAAAAGCTATCCGGTTCACGATTTGGAGTTAGCGGCGGTAGTATTTGCTTTGAAGTTGTGGCGGCACTACCTTTACGGGACCAAGTGTACCTTATTCACCGATCACAAGAGTCTCCAACACATTTTCGACCAAAAGGAGCTCAACATGCGACAAAGGAGATGGCTCGAGCTACTAAAAGATTATGATTGCGACTTATTGTACCATCCCGGTAAAGCGAACGTGGTTGCCGATGCCTTGAGCCGCAAGAACCATGGTGATGGGATCGGTGTAACCCTCAACCGGATTAGCGTGGTGTCGAGCTTGTTGGAGCGGATCAAAACTAGTCAAACGGAAGCCTTACAAGAAGAAAACCTCAAAGACGAGGTGATGGTGAAGCAAAAGGAGTTGTTAACCGAAGATAGCCGCGGACTTAAATTGTTTCAAGGGCGAATTTGGGTGCCAAAGATTGGTGGCAATCGGGAGCTACTTTTGGACGAGGCTCACAAGTCCAAATATTCCATTCATCCCGGGAGCACCAAAATGTACCGGGACTTGAAGATGAACTATTGGTGGCCGGTCATGAAGCTTGACGTGGCTAGTCATGTTGAGAAGTGTGTCACGTGTCTCCAAGTCAAGGCGGAACACCAAAAGCCTTATGGTAGCTTGCAACCCTTGGAGATTCCGGAATGGAAATGGGAGCATATCACGATGGATTTTGTGACCAAACTACCGAGGACCTTAAGGGGTCACGACACCATTTGGGTGATTGTGGACCGACTCACAAAGAGTGCACACTTCTTAGAGATGCGCGAGACCTTGCCCATGGACAAGTTGGCCAAGCTCTACATAAACGAAGTGGTAAGGAGGCATGGGGTGCCCCTATCGATCGTTTCGGATAGAGACAGTCGGTTTACTTCCCGGTTTTGGGACGGATTGCAAGAAGGCTTGGGGACGAAACTCAAGTTGAGCACCGCGTATCACCCACAAACCGACGGGCAAAGCGAAAGGACGATTCAAACACTAGAGGATATGTTGCGGTCATGCGTCATAGATTTCGGGGGAAATTGGGACACACACCTACCATTGGTGGAATTTGCCTACAACAACAGTTACTACTCTAGCATCGGAATGGCACCGTTCGAGGCATTATACGGACGAAAGTGTAGAACGCCGACGTGTTGGTTGGAAGCGGGTGAAAAGCAATTTGCGGGACCCGAAGTCATCCAAGAGACGGCGGACAAAGTGAAGGGTATTCGCGAACGCTTGAAAGCCGCCCAAGACCGTCAAAAGAGCTATGCCGACAAGAAACGCCGTCCCGTAGATTTCCAAGTGGGAGAGCGCGTGATGTTGAAAGTGTCCCCTTGGAAGGGTATCATACGGTTTGGGAAGCGGGGGAAACTTAGCCCACGTTTCCTAGGGCCGTTTACCATTTTGGAAAAGGTTGGACTTCAAGCTTATCGGCTAGAACTACCACCCGAAATGGATGGGATACATCCCACCTTTCACGTGTGCTACTTGCGAAAATGTTTAGCCGAAGAGGAAAGTGTCATTCCCTTGTCGGAGATTCGAGTGGACTCCGGTAACCGTTGCGTGGAAGAGCCGGAAGCTATTTTGGAAAGGAAGACAAAGAAGCTACGCCACAAAGAGGTGACGATGGTCAAAGTTCAATGGAAGCATCACCGAGGTGCTAATGTCACTTGGGAAGCCGAAGAGGATATGAAACGTAGATACCCACGGTTGTTCCCTTAGGAGTAACGAATTTCGGGGACGAAATTCTATCTAGGTGGGGAGGATTGTAACACCCGGAATTTTGTATACCCAAACTTATCTGATAAAAATGAATAATAGGAATTCAATTAAATATAACGCCTTAATTCCCGAAGTTAGCTATTAGCTTGTAATTACGTTCATAAGTCGAGTCGGGAATTTAACTTATCAGTTTCGGGACAAGAAGGGTAAATACCCGAATTGAATAGGGGTTGTTTGGTAACTAGTCACCCACTAGTCAAAACCCTTACCCTTTCCTTCCCTTTTTCATTTTATGTGTGTTGTGTTTGGAAGAGAGGAAAAGAGAGAAAGGAGAGAAAAGAGAGGAAGAGGGTTTTGGAAGAAGATTCAAGAACCAAGAGAAAGATCGAGCACTAGAGGTGAAACCGGATCGTGAAGTGTAGTTGGGATCGTATTCCTAACGAAAGGTACCGTTTAATTTATGTTAATTTCGTGTCCTAGTCGAGATTTGGAAGTCTTGGTAGTTAGGGTTTATAATTGGGGAAAAACCCATAGATCTTGATGTTTATCGGTGTTCTTCGAGTTTGGTTGTTAGTTTATCATGTTATGTTGTCGTGGGATCGTTCATAAACATTCGTAGGGCATTTTGGGAGTCAAAATCGTGTTTTGGATGAGTTTTGGTGGGTTTGGAAAGATAGCTCGCGGGACTGATTTTGTGCAGGTCTAAGTAAACCCCGCGACCTAAGCCCGCGACCTGAGGTCGCGCGGCTAGGTCGCGTAACTCCCTGTTCGCGCGACAAACTTTTTTCGTTTCCGATTCTTTTCGAGTTTTGGCTTTGGTCTTTCCTTAAGGGTTCTATTAGATAATGTTTGGTAGATTTTGGGGGCCATTGAGATAGTCTAGCCTAGCTCTAGACTAGTGTTTCGGTTATGAACCGTAAGAGTCATTTTTTTGAGAGTTTTACTTATGCATACCATGATATGATTGTGTAGGTGCGATCTTGTGAAGTATCTAGCTATCTAATCCACATTTGATTGTGGATTAGACCAAGGTGAGTTGCTAAACCTTTTTGTTAAAACTGAGAGCGCATCACCTTGATTGAATTGTGTATCTTTCTGAGTTAATTGCATATATGAAATAGCTTGTTGTGTATTATCTCGCATGAGTTATATTCTTGTGGCTATGTGTTGAACGTATGCATGATAAATACGTGTATTGGAATATACCATGAAATGATGCAAAGGGCTTGAGTCCCTCGATTAATGCCTATGATAGGTTAAAATGATTGTATGAGTCTTTCTAGACAGTACATATATGCCTCCGAAGGTGTCATGATAGAAATGGCATCGGGGTTATTTGAATGTAAATAACATGGACGATCCAACGCAATGTGTCCACACCCAATAGTCTTGGGAGGTCCTGAAATAGGGACGCACCTATGTCGCCGGCTCTCGGGTGGCTCCGAGATGCGCGGGCCTCGGAAGGTGTCATAGTTGAAATGGCATCGAGGTATTGGGAAGCAACGAATGTAGGGGCATTGGTTGGTGGAAATGGGTCGCTCCCATTGTTTCCGAAGATAACAATAAACCGGTTTAACATGCTACTTCCGCTGTTTATATGATATTGTGTAATTGCATGCCTTAACGTATTTCATTTGCATAGAGTCATTTATACAACTCACTAGGCTCCTTTAGCCTAACACTTGTTTGGTGTCGATGTGTCTCTCAGGTACTAGGGACGCGGTTCCCAAGTAGGCTTGGGATTAGAGCGAGCGTGGGGGCCATTGAAGAGACCGGTCTTTGAGACCGCAAAATTTATCATAGAGCGATAACCCTTTTGTAGTCTTCTTCCCAAATTGGAACTAGACTAGTTGGTTATTGTATTTATTCATTTAAATTACAAACGTTGTAATTATACGTTACTATTACCCCTATTTGGGGATGAGCTCGCGCTATGGCGTATTTTGTATCACCAACTTCCCACTAAATGAAAGTTTTTGTTCACTCTAGTTTTTGGGGTGTTACACGAGTGTCGGGGTATTGGTTGGTGGGAATGGGTCGCTCCCATTGTTTCCAAAGATAAATAATAAACCGGTTTAACATGCTACTTTCGTTGTTAGTATGATATTGTATATCTTGCATGCCTTAACATATTTTACATGCATAGTGTCATTTATACAACTCACTAGGCTCCTTTAGCCTAACACTTGTTTGGTGTCGATGTGTCTCTCAGGTATTAGGGACGCCGCTCCCAAGTAGGCTTTGGGAGTAGAGTGAGCATGGGGGACGTGGAGAGACCGGTCTTCTAAGACCGTGAGATTGACCGTAGAACAATAACCCTTTTGTAGTCTTCTTCCTAATAGGATCTAGACTAGTTGGTTATTGTAATTCTTTCTTTAATTACAAACATTGTAATTATACACTACATATACCCCTGTTTTTGGGATGAGCTCGCGCTATGGCGTTACTTTATATGTACCACCTTTCGTTAAATGAAAGTTTTTGTTCACTCTGATTTTTAGGGTGTTACAATGAGGTCATGGGTTCAAGTCCCATTAAAGACATTTTTTCTTTCCATTTTTTTTTGTCAAAGAGAGGAGTTTAATAGGTGCGAAAATGTAAACTATGAGTCTCATTCATGTTTTATTTTGATTTTTGAGACCATTGTGGGTCTAAAGTGTAAAACCGAGGGGACCAAATTGTAATTTACTCTTATCTTTATAGAATTAAGAATAAAACAAAGAACATAAAAAAATTAAAAAAATATGATATGTTTTATAAACATCCCAAGAGCGTTTTTATAAAACTATAGCAGAGCTTACAAATTTTGATCTTGAAGAAATAAGAATGGAATCTTGTGAGGTAGGTTCTTAATACTTGTTTTGCTTACAAAATTTGAATTGAATTTTGTTAAAAGAATTGAAATCTATTTGTTTGGTCCACATTATATAGCTTTGAAATTAGAATGCAATTTTATACGACCAAAATACAATTTTCATAATTTTTATTTTTAAACACAAAATGTTTTAATAAAATAGTCATTAAACACTTTATTCTTAACTAAAAATACGTTAATAAATATTTATTAAATACGTCAGAACTTAATTAAATAATTATTAAATGGTTTTATAAAATAATCATTAAATACTTTAATAAAAAAATTATTAAATAAAATAATTTAGATACTTTAATAAAATAATTTTTATTCTTAAATACATTAAATTTTAGAGTTTCTTATTACTAGAATATTTTTTTTCATGGTAATCATGAGAACTCATTTTCGAAAATTCTTCAAGTTTAAATATCTATCATATTTTCTTTATTTTGAAGAATCTCATGAAGTAAATAAAAAATAGTCCAAAATGTTTCCGCTTAAAAGGTATGTTAAAGATGATCTTATAACATTATATATGAACACAATTTATTTTTGGTTTTATAAATAAAAAGTTACATTAAATATTTTATTAAAATATTCAATAAAAGTTAAACATCTTAAAATAATCACCTAAATCATAGTAATTTTTTTATAGTCTCGTTTTTAACCCGTTACTTAACTTGGGTTATGTTTTTATCTAAAAAACAAGATTAAAATCATTAAATAAAAAATTAATTCACGTTAAATAAAATACATCTTATCAATTTTCTTTATTTATTCTTTCAAACTTTCAAAAATTTAGATATTTTTCTTAATAAAACAAAGTGGTTGAAAGCACTTAAGCCAAAGCCCTATGGCTTTTAGATCCTATGATTGGTGACTTTTGATAGCTTTGTTTAATGTTCCATTCACATTCATACGTGGATTTCTTCGTTCCTAAGCTTCAATGTAATTAGCGAAAGAAAACTATAAATTGCTTTTGTAACATTAGAATTTTTTTTAAAGTATGATATAATAATATTGTATATATAACTAGGGGAGCTTTACCGGTATACCAAAGCCCCACCCCCAGTTTGCAACCATACCCCTAAAAGGCTGTTATAAGGGCCGTTATACCAAAACGCCGTTATAACGCACCCAAACGCCGTTATAATGGCGTTTTGGTGCGTTATATCGCCGTTATATTGCCGTTATAACGGCGTAACAGTATGGGTATATTATGCAAAGTGGAGGTGCGTTATGGACATATGAATCAATTACCCTAGGATGGTGTATGAAACTTTTTCCTATGAAATGGTAGGAGGAACTACTTTATTACCCTTTAGATGAAACTTCCTAATTGATGAGTTGCTTGGTTTTAAAGGGGTGTTTGGCCTGTAAGAATTCTTAAAAATCTAAAAGAATTATCTATAAATTTTTATGTTTAGTTGGTTTTTAAAGAAGAAACTAGAATTTGAAGGAGAGAAAACATTTCATTTGGTGATGGATTTTAAAATTCATCACAATCTTGATGGACCCGAAAATTCTTAGACTTAAGAATTTGACAAACTATCTTTCTACTTCTCAAATCATTTAAAACCCTTATAAGGCTATCAGTACTTAACCCTCCTAACTCCACTGCCATATCACTTAACCCTCCCAAACCCGTCGAACTCGTCACGGGCGTATCGGAGACCGCCCAGCCCGCCGAAACCGGCGGCTTCAACCCGCCCAACCCATCTTCGCCAGTACGCATAGTCTAAACACTAATATATATATATATATATATATATATATATTCGTAATATTATGAGTTAAAAATATAATATTTATTAACATATCATTACTATATATAATCAGCTCCATCTTTGGGCGCGCATATGTCGTCAAGCATGAGCGTGTCTTCAACATTACTCTCCCACTCTCAACCCACCTGGTATTCTTCCTTTCTAGACACGCGTCCCTTCTATCACCACCTGGTACTCTATCCTTCTTCTTCCTCTGTCACCCCAAGGCCCCATCTCCTCTCATCCATCATCGCTCTCCTTCTGTCAACATCATGATAATTAGTGTATATATATAATGTGTATTAAATATATACATTATAAAAAGAAATATGAACTACACAAATCAATAACTAAAATAAAAAATAAAAAATAGTTTTTTAAATTAGAATGATTATCATTTTAAATTAGATAAATCTTTAAAAATCTTCTTTTTAGTTCCACTTTTTAATTTTAATTAAATTTTTAATATTTTTACTTTTTACATTTATGTTAAAAAGAATTCATAATTATATATATATAGAGGAGAGTTCCGTTGTTAACCACAAATAGTGTGTTAACTTTGTTAACTTGGATTAACCAATAGGAAATGAGTTTGCATTTAATTAATGAAGGGTAGTTTGGGTAAATCACCTTGTAATTCACCCACGTTGTAATTCGCCAGTTAAAAATTTATAAAAAGTTCATGTTGTAATTCACCTTCAATTACATCCATGTTGTAATTCCGTTGCCATTTATAAAATCAATCCACACCCAAAAATCAATCTTCTTCCTTCTTCTAATCTTCTTCCTAAAAATCAATCCACACCCACGTTGTAATTCACCTTCAATTTCATCCTCTTTTCCCCAATTTCATCTCATTTCAAAACCCCCAATTTCTCACTTTTTTTGCAGGTTCTTGTTTTCTCGAAAAACCAGAAGACCCTCGCCGTTAACCGCCATCCAATCGGAGGCGTTTTCCAAGCTCGCCGATAACCATAACTCACTCGCAAGAAACCTATCGGTGTTCTGTTCCGCCGCTGATCTCCTCTGCTTCCACGATGTGGGCCCCACCACTACCACCACAACCGGCGCCTTCTAACACCACCACCACAGTCTTCGATGTCCTTCTCTCCGACCGCAACTCCACCACCATCTTCACCCCGTCGGACTCCTTCTCCGACCACGACTAACCATCGCTTGAACTCCTCCAGATCCCCTTCTCGCCGTTGGCCTTCCACCACCGACCACCATATCTGCCGCCTTAGTTCATCGTAGTAGGTCGTCGATTTAGGGTTTTTGGTGGTGGTGGTGGTTTGGTGGATTGCAGATCTGATTTTGTCAATTTAGGGTTTTGGTGGTGGTGGTGGTTGTGGTGGTTAGATGATGGTTGTGGTGGTGCTGGTATGGAAATGGTGGCAGTAGTGGTGGTGGTGGAGGTGGACTAGTGGTGGTGGTTGTGGTGGTGGTTTGGAGATGGTGGGTGTGGTGGTGGTAGTTGTGGTGTTTAGATGGTGGTTGTGGTGGTGGGGCTGGTATGGAAATGGTGGCAATGGTGGTGGTGGTGGTGGACTAGTGGTGGTGGTTTGGAGATGGTGGGTGTGGTGGTGGTGGGTGTGGTGGTGGCTGTAGCTGTGGTGGTGGTGGCTGTGGTGGTGATGGTGGTAGCTGTGATGGTGGTGGTTGTGCACATGTGTTTACCAGGTGGAGGAGGAAAGAGGCGGCGGTGCACATGTGTTTCACCGAGTGGAGGAGGAGGAAGGAGGCGGCGGTGCACATGTGTTTCACCGGGTGGAGGAGGGAGGAGGCGGCGGTGCACATGTGTTTCACCGGGTGGAGGAGGGAGGAGGCGGCGGTGCACATGTGTTTCACCGGGTGGAGGAGGGATGAGGCGGCGGTGCACATGTGTTCCCCGGGTGGACGAGGAAGGAGGTGGCGGTGCACATGTGTTTATGGGGTGGAGGAGGAGGAAGGAGGCGGCGGTGCACATGTGTTCACCGGGTGGAGGAGGAATGAGGTGGCTTTCCTAAAATACCCTGTGCACGTGTGTTTGCTGTATTTTTAAATTTTGAATTAATCAAAATTCTCTAATTATAGGGTTTTAATCTTGACCCTAGATTTAGATTATCAATGGTTGTGATGAGTTAACAAAGTTAACACACTATTTGTGGTTAACAACGGAACTTAACCCTATATATATATATAACAATTTACAGGAATAATGAACAGTACAATTAAAGTAATGTGCAACTTTGGTCCTTCTGATTTGATAATATAATATTTTTTATCCTTAATTTTCACAAATTGTTTTTTCGTTTTTTTAGCGAGTAAACTACAATTTTGGTCCCTGTGGTTTATCGATTTTTTTGAAAGTGGTCCCTAAGGTTTCATAATTCAAGAAATGGTATCTGTGGTTTGAATTTTGCTTTGAAAGTGGTCCCTGGCCACTAATGACGTTAAAAACCTTCGTTAGTGCCAGGGGTATTCTCGTCCAACCATATCTTTGTCCCCTTTTTGCAATTGGTTTTTGTTTTTCTTATATTTGTATAAAACTATTAAAAGTTTAGGTACCAAAGTGTAATTAAAGAACTTCCGGTCATCTTCTCCGGCGAGTCTCCGGCCATCTTCTCCGGCGACTTCCTCTCATCTTCTCCATCACCTACAAAACATAGCCCCCAAATCCCACTCTCTTTCAAATAAAAATCAAATCTAACACATACATTATTTACCAATTCTTTTCAATAACCCAAAGATCACAAAAAGTTATCATTTTTATATTCCAAATTCACAAACCCACCACACTCCACCTACATTTTCTTTGATTTCAATCACTATCAATCACCACATACTTCCAAACCCCCAATCCCTTTTCATATCCTTATTTAATTCCTCAATTCATCGTCATTAACAAAAACCCCTAATTTCTTCCTGTTAAAACTGTGTGTTTTAATTTGGTTATTGACTTGTATTTCATAGTTAATTTTATGGTGATTAATTCTATAAACAATGTATATGTTAGAATTGATGTGTATGGATTATGTTTTTCCCCAAATCAATAAACTTAAGTGTATGTATCTGTGTGTGTATGTATGTTATATGTATGTATCTGTGTGAGTATGTATGTTATATGTATGTATCTGTGTGTGTATGTATGTTATATGTATGTATCTGTGTGTATGTATGTTATATATATGTATGTATCTGTGTGTATGTCGGAGACAGCAGGTGGTGGTGGTGGTCTCGTACGTCACCGGCGACAGGTGGTGGTGGTGGTCTCGTACGTCATTGGCGACTGGTGGTGGTGGTCTCCTACATCAGCAGGTGGTCGTGGTGGCTCGTCGGCGACAGTAGGTGGAGGTGGTGGCGGTCACGTACGTCGCCGGCGAGTCGGCGACAGCAGGTGGTGGTGGTGGCGGTCTCGTATGTCGCTGGCGAGTCGGCGACAGCAGGTGGTAGCGGTCTCGTACGTCGCTGGCGAGTCGGCGACAGCAGGTGGTGGCGGTTTCGTACGTCGCCGGCGAGTCGGCGACAACAGGTGGTGGTGGTGGCGGTCTCGTACGTCGCCGGCGAGTCAACGACAGGTGGTGATGGTGGCTTGTACGTCGTGATGGTGGTGATGGTGGCTTCTTCTATATTTTCTGGTGGTGATGTTTTTTGTGATTTAGAAGATTGAGAACAAAGGGGAAGAAGAATGAAAAGAAAGAGGAGTTCATGGGAGGAAGAAGATTGAGAAGAAGGAAGAAAGGGGAAGAACTTAATTACAAATAGGTCCCTATATTTTTTATTGTTTTTATAAATATAAAGAAAAAACAAAAGAATACTTAAAAAGGGAACAAAATATGGTTGGACGAAAATACCCCTGGCATTAACGAAGGCTTTTAACGTCGTTAGTGGTCAGGGACCATTTTCAAAGCAAAATTCAAACCACAGGTACCATTTCTTGAATTATGAAACCTTAGGGACCACTTTCAAAAAAATCGATAAACCACAGGGACCAAAATTGTAGTTTACTCTTTTTTTAGCAGTGCAATTAAAGTAATGTGCAACTTTGGTCCTTCTGATTTTGATATTATAATATTTTTCATCCTTAATTTTAAAAAGTTGTTTTTCTCATCCTTTTAAATTTTATTGTTATTTCATTTTCATTCCTCCATCTAACTTTTGGTTAAATTACATATTTATTCTCAAATACATAATTCACATTTTATTATTTTTTATTTTCTTTATTTAGTTTATTAAGATATTTTCTTTTATTGGCTAATTATAAACTATTATAACTTTAATAAAAAAATAATCAAATAGTTTCATTAAACTATCGATAATTACATGATATTTTTTCTAAAGTTTTTGGTTAAAATCTGTTAAAATTAGTATTTTTTATTTATTGATTTATTAAAAAAATTATTTACTTTATAACCTTTCATATGACAACATATGTATAAACTTTATGTTTCATATAAATCCATGTTATTACTTATGATAAAAATCTATCACAGTTTATAATCCGGCGTGAAGCCCGGCTCTCTTAATAAACTAGTTTTAAACAAACATCACATGTGCTATCCATAATCGATTTATTATATTTTACTATTTTTTTTCTTTAATTTTTTAATACATTTTCAAAATCACATGTAATTATCTTTATTACTGTATACATAGGTGAATTTTGTACATATCGCATATGATAACATGCGTCTAAATAGAAGTGATGTGTAATTTCTATAAATATAAATATACATAATCACACATATGATTAGAAAAAAAGTATCTACAATTATCACATATGATTTGATTGTACATTACATGTGATATTTGATAAAATGTGATTTTTCTATTAAAAGTGTATTTAGATAAAAATAATTATATAAATTTTGATAAAAATAATTATAATTTTTTTAAATTAATATGTTATTAAACCTAAAATATATGATCATACTTTTAGGGATATATTTAATTTAAAATGATAATTAATCCTTTTGTTTTATAGATAATTATTGTTTATTTATTGTATTTTTAAATTAATAGATTATGTGGCTTATGGTCCTTCTTGTCTTCTCATAAATTAACTGTATTTTTTAAATTAATAGAAAAATATTCAAATTAGAACGTTAACTACTTACGAGGATGTGGAGAGCTTCGTTTATGTACAAAATCATAAGTAATTCTACACTAGTGGAAGAAATGGGACGCAAATGACTTTGGACGCGACTTAAAGTTGTGGACAAAGTCCCGTAAATCATATATGAGGGGGTGTTTGGTTGGGGGTATTGCAGGGTAAGCAATGAGAACGATAATGAAAATATTGGTTGGTCTGATGTTATATAATGAAATCATTTCTGCATATCCATTAATTTCCATTCCTGACCAAATTTGGGGGAATGAAAATTTTATTTCTACTTAGTTCTTTTTCATATGTTATTTCATCTTTTAATGTTAAATGAAACAGCTTTTGTATTTTCAAAGTGGAGAAAAATATTTATTTTAATATAAACAATTTTTCATAGATTATAGTGGGTTAACCAAGCAGCATTAATACACTACTCATTTACATTCTCATTCTCCTGCATTTTCATTTTCATTCCCTAAAATGAACCAAGCACCCCCTGATTTTATACGTGGATCATATGTGATTTGGTATATATGAATTATATGTGACTTTGTATATCGAAATAGCTTATCGCGTTCTTGTAAATAGTTAGCGTTCTCGTATAATTTGTCTCTATATATACATTTCTTATTACTTATGTCTAACGAGGATAACAACCTTTATCAACTTTAGGTTGTTACTATTGGAGCATATATGGTTTGGCAGTCGACATAACTCGATTTTGACGGGAATTGTAATATAAGCCGTTTGTAATTGGTTTGTAAGTTTTTGAATGAGACGAAATTACGACGGTTGAAACTTGAAACCTATCAAATGAGTAGACTTAGATTTTATATGTTCCTTTTTATAATAAAACCTAACAATAGAGTAAAGATCAAAATTTAATTTTTTGAACAATATTAGAAGAAGTCTCTTATATATTATATTAAAAAAGAATGTTTCAATCTCATTATAACCGAGTAGATACTTTTCTGGTTAATTATATAATAATATTTACATTTTTGTTGTTTTGTTTCTCGTGTTTTTCATTCGTTTAACCATATTAACATATTTGCCATTATCTCTACCTTTTTCATTTATTTTTACCGTCATCGGGAAAACCATAGAAAAGACATAAAAAATGTATGTTAAATTAATGAGAAAAATATCATTATTTGGGTTAATATTTTTGCTCAATATTTTGTTTATATATCATTCATTTTTTAATAAAAGATGGGGCCAAGGACGGAGCCACCCTTGGCCCCCAATTAGCCTAGGATCACCCTAGAATTATTAAGAAAATAATATTTTCCGTTGTCTTATATGCAAAATAATGTCGATGAAATTTGTGCCCACCCTTCTAATAACCATTTTGCGAGTGATAAGAAGACAAACTACCTAGGGTTTCTATTTCTTATTTGGTACGAAAGAGAAGCGAAAGGATAATGTTGCAAACCTCTTTTTCATGTTTCATGAACACTACCTCGACACCGACTTTGATATATTTCAAGTCAAGAACGATGATGAAGTACCACAAGAAAATGTAGTGTAGGTTGTTGATGTTGTCATCAATGATGACGTAGAGGTTTAACCAAATGACCATCAAAACCTAGAAATGGTGACAGAAATCTGATTTCATCACATGATAGAAGTAATAAAAGGTAAGAGTTTTTTCATTTAAACAAAACAAATTATTTTGATTGCAGGACATGATCATGAAGTTTACTTCATACTGTGAATCAAAATTCATATAAGGAATCATATAATGAATACGAATTCAATAATGAGTACGTATTCATATAGTGATTAAGGCTTGGTTTGGCAAGCATAAGCTAGCTTATAAGCTAGCTGATAAGCTAGCTGATAAGCTAGCTTATAAGCTAGTCCATCCAAACATGTACCAGGAAGCTAGCTTATCAGCTAGCTTATAAGCTAGCTTTTTGAAACGCTACTTTGAGTAGCTTATGAGAAGCTTATTGTAGCTTTTTCCAATTATACCCTTATTAATATTAATTATTAAATTCAAAGGTACCCTTTTTGGTCATTTTACATACTCATAAGCTAGTTTTTGTCAAACATAATTTGTTCAACAGCTAGCTTATCAGCTACTAGCAAGCTTATCAATCAACAGCTAGCTTATCAGCTATCCGCTAGCTTATCAGCTACCAGCTAGCTTATAAGCTACGCTTGCCAAACATAGCCTAAGGATTCAAATGATTATATGCTAGTTAGAATGGACATTCATTACTTGAATGACCCCCCCCCCCTCTCTCTCTCTCTCAACTTGTACAAACGGTGCAACCCATCTTCCAATCATTGATCTAACTGATAAAATTAGATTTACTTATTTATGTTAACAAATAGTTAATTAGAGTCACCTTATTTTGCGAACTCATTAATTTGTGCAAACCGTGCAAACTCATAATTTCATACGTAAATCAATTATTTTTTTTTGTAAAGTTGTTTAATATGATGAAAATGTTTCATATACTAAATTTTTTGATACAATTGTTTCATATGAAGATGTTTTTCATGTAGAAACTTTTTTCCTTATTCCTGTGAAACTTTTTCCTTATTCTTGTAAAACTTTTTTCTTTTCTACGTGGAAAATACATTCATATGAATCAATTGTATCAAAAAGTTTAGTATATGAAACATTTTCATCATATTAAACAACTTTACAAAAAAAAATTAATTGATTTACGTATGCAACCATAAGTTTGCACGATTTGTACAAATTAATTTTGTTTCCAAAATAAGGTGATTCTAGTTAATTAATTCTATTAATTAAAAAAATGTCACTGAAAGCGAAGGCCATAATAGTTAAAAACAAAAAAAAGTCAATTAATTTCATTTTGCATATTTGCTTATTTATATCAACAAAAACAATGACATAAATATAAAAACTACTTAATTTAGTTAGTTAAAAAATTAATTGATTTCATTGATCTAGTTTATATATGTTTTTATGATGAAATAAATGAAACTTTTAATTGATTATAATTAATGTTTTCCAATTTTATAGGAAAGTGAAATCTGGCTTCGTAATGAAACACATGAATTTTTCCATGTTCATAATCCATGTTTTCCGGTTTCATAAGAAGATGAAAATCGGTTTCATGATGAAAAAATGAAGTTTTTAGTAATTATAATCCATGTTTTCCGGTTTCATAAGAAGATGAAAATCGATTTCGTGATGGAAACAAATGAAATGTTTGGTGATTAATTAAAACTCATGTTTTTTGGTTTCATAAAAAGATGAAATCCGGTTTCGTGATGAAACAAATGAAATTTTAGTCTTACAACAAGATGAAATCTGGTTCCATCACGATAGAAATAATGAAACAAATGAAATTTTCGGTGATCATACCCCATGTTTTCCTGTTTCATAAAAAGACACAATTCCGGTTCCATGATGAAACAAATGAAAATTTCCATCTCATAACAAGATGAAATCCGGTTTCATAATGAAACAAATGATATATTCAAAAACTTTATAAGAGTTTCATTTACCGACCTCGTCTACCAATACAACATGAAACTTATAAACACGTTCATCAAAGCAAAAAAACGTCATATCATAGCACAAACTGAATAGAAAAAATTAATTTGCCATCGTTGTCAACGTCGACTTCGGCCATCTTGTTGATATTATAATCCTTGGGTGAAAGACATGAAAAAATGAATGTTTCATCACTTTTGAGTACATATGTTTCATTATACAATATTCTCTTGTGACTCGTTCATAGAAAAAGACATACTAGATTAAATTGAACCAAAATTCCTTAATGGATGAATTTTGAAAGAATCAAATAAACAATTTATGAATATTGATTGCTTATGGTTATGCAAACAATGGATGGATATTAAAATAACAGGAAAAAATCTCCCTCCATATGGTAATAGATTAATATAAGTAATTAGGGAAATTATTCATAAATGGATTATCATTATCTTTATCATATATATTAATTTAAAATAACAAAAGATAATACATTCTTTTTTTTTGGAAGAGGTATCCCAGACCACATTGGGCCCAGACTAATCCTCGGCAATTTTTGGACCGAAGCCCGACTGCTAAAGCATGCAGCCCGGGGTCGAAACCCCCGTACCTCCAGAATGCGTCCCTCAGGGCTCGAACTCAGGTTCACCACTATGTAGTGCCTAAGCCTTACCACTAGGCTAACACTCCTTTGGTATAATAATACATCCTTTATGGACACAAGGGGATAGCTCTAAGGGTAAATGTAAGGTCTCTTGGGATACGATCTGTAGACCTATTTCGCATGGTGGGTTGGGATTCAAGAGGATTGGTGCCTGGAATAGGGCTTTTATTGCAAAACATATTTGGGATTTGCTTACTAGAAGGAATTCTTTGTGGGTAAATTGGATATGGAGATATTACATCCGTCAGCATTCCTTTTGGCTCCTAAAACCGAAACCATCTTGGTCTTGGGTCTTCCGGAGGATTTTGGATACTCGCTTGTTGGTTCGTCGTTTCTTCATATACCAACTTGGTTCTGGGTTGCGGGTGAATGCTTGGGCTGATACCTGGTTGGATGCAGGGCCTTTATCAGATCTTATTCCCTTTCGTAGATTCACTAGTGAGGGCTATCGACTGCATACCGTGGTTCGTGAGCTTATTGTTGATTGTGTAGGTTCTTGGCCGAATTTATGGGTCAATTTGAATCCAGAGGCGTTTTCTCAGCCTATGCCGGCTCTTGTGGATGGTGCTGATGATGTTGTACGATGGAAGGATGTTAATGGGAACGCAATTGACTTCTCGATTCGAGAAGCTTCGCGATCGATTTTTGGATTGGGTCCCACGATTCCTTGGACTAAATTTGTTTGGTTTAAGGGACATGTCCCGAAGTTTTCATTTTGTATGTGGACTGCTTGCTATTGGAGACTTCCGACTCAAGATCGCATAGGCACGTGGATGTTCAGTTCTACGTCCTTATCTTGTGCGCTTTGTGATGGATGTATGGATTCACACGACCATTTGTTCTTTGCTTGCATTTACTCAACGGAGGTGTGGAGACGCATCAAGGTGGAGTTTGGATTTCATGGCTTTCCGGAGACTTGGAGTGATATTATGGATCACTTAAGTGACAATAGAGGACCCTCGAAGATGGTGCATAGACTGGCTTTGACTGGGACGGTGTACTATATTTGGAGGGAACGAAATAGAAGGCTTTTTAGAGGTATAAAGCAACTGCCTATCGTCACTTACAGACAGATTCGTGATCAAATCAGGCTTTACATAGCCTCTTGGAGGATTGGAAAGAAGAATTAGTCTTGATGGAGTCTTCTTTATTTTTTGGTGTTAGGGTTGTTGCTTTCCCTTTGTGGATGGTGTTTTGTTTTGGTTCTTTCCTTTTTGGTTGGTTGTTTTCTTTTCTTTTGGATTGGTTTGCCATAGGGCCTGTCTATGGTTTTGACTGCTTGTGTGGGTGTTAGTGCCCGTTTGTCTTTTCTTTAATATTATTGCCGGGTTTTCCCTTCAAAAAAAATAATAAATAAAATAAAAGTAAATATAAATAATTAAGGTGTAAAGGTTGAATTGAGAAAATAATTCAAACCTAAGTAAAAAAGAAAAAGGTAAAAACAAGATCAAAAGAAAAGGTGGAAGGGTGTAATTTCAGCGACTAAATGTGTCAAGTCGCCAAAGGTGTGGTGCATGGCGACGTGGGAAGGGGGTTACGCTTACGCCCCCTTTGGCCGTGAGTTATGATATGGTTCCATCCGGTGATTATTTGTGAGTTTCAAACAGAAAAGCTAGTATCGTTCTCTTCGTTGTTGAATTTCGAGCAACTTTCGTGTTGGTGCGGAGTGAAATGGTGTCGACACATAAGAAAGAATAAAAGAGATACCTAGGTCTTGAGGTATAAACAGTTGGTCGATTCCAACAAGCAACATCAATAGAAAATTAGAAACATAAATGGGTACACATAAAAACCAACAAACATATAGAATTCCAACTAGCAATATTAGCATGTTTATATAATAGGCATCGACTTGTCTCGATCTAATAGGGAACTTGGTTCATCGAACCGTTGGGGGTCGAAGATTCCTCTCTAAACTGGGTATCAGGTTCATGATGGGGATGCCCACCTAGACTAAAACAGGGAATGGGTAAATCATCATACCTATTATATAAAATGGAGGATGGATCAAATTAGCTAACTAAAAATAAATTTATCAGATTAATAAGTATGATTTGTTATGTTAGATATTTTTAAGTAAACTCATAAGATAAATGAATTTTGATTGTCAACAATGACCTTTATATTTATAAATAAGATTATACTCTATTAGAAACGATGATGAATATAAAGAAAGAAAAGATAATAAGTATTGAAACGTAGTCGTGTTAAAAGAATGTGGTTTCCATTTCCAATTTTCCATGTCAAAATGGAGAGATAAATCACATGTATATCCACGTGCAAATCATGTGTCCCTAATTAATGCCGTCTTATGTGCCTTCACCTTCAATATCTTTCATTAAAATAATTATTTTGTTTTATCACAAAGAGATTAGTTTAAATGGTGACATTTTTAATATCATGTTCTCTCCTAATATGTATTTTAGAAGAAAATTGATTTGATTTATCTTAGGATAAAATTAAAAGATTAGGATGACATGTAATAGATAAATTCCTTCTAAAATATATTTTATGAAATGACATAAGATTAAAAGTGATCAACGGTTTAGATATATTTTTCATGTTTCTCATGTTAACCTTAACTTCTCACGCGTTCCTTTGCATATATTTTTTAGGGAGAATTGCACCTATATCCTTACAAACTTAAGTAATTACACATATATCCTTATAAATTTGTAAACTACATCTATATCCTTACAAAACTTATGTAATTACACCTATATACTTATACTTATTTTACTAATTTTTAAACTATTTTAAAATCATTAATAAATATTATTAATATAATTTAAATGTTAAATCCCTAATCTACCCTTATTTCTAAATCAAAAATCAATCAATCCCATCTCTTCTTTAATCTACACTTCATCTTGCACCTTGGCCTCCATGAATTGACAACCAATAGCTTTATCAACACCTATATCCTTTCTTGTTGATACCGCAAACATTTTATTACCCAAAACAAACAAAAATACAAAAGCAATACAAGAAACATGGCCACAAAACATCCCCTTCAACAAAGCACAACCAAACCCAGAACCCAAAAAAAGCCCCAGTGCTCAGCTAACAAAAAGAATAAAGAAGCCAATCAATTGAAATAATTAATCGGTACCGAGAGCTTTCTGCAAGAGGCGCTACAAATCGAAAAAAGTAACGAAACATCCCCTGCGCCTAGGCTCCCACCCATACCGGGAAGACGTGAAACAACTGAGACGCATCTTTACTCCACACGATAATGAAAACCGACTGAAGTGCGAGACTAGACCCTGATCTGCGACAGACTAAGTATCTGAAATCGGACAGAATGAAGTACGAAACAGTTGATTACAAGTCGTAACCCATCTATTACAAACTCCATCAGCTCGATCTGTGACACCTATATCCTTAATCGGCAGCGGAGGTTGTACTGCCTCGTGTACATCCGCGGCAGTGGTGGATACTTGTTACGATTATTGCGATTCTTCTTCATCGGTGGTGGTTGATAAAGAAAGCGACGCCGAATATATCGTTTCTTCTACTTTTCAGAAAACGTTGCTGCCATTCGATCTAAACATGCCTCCGTCGGTGAATGACATCACCTGTCGTCAAGCTTCCATTGACGATGATGATCTTCACTACACAGAGTTTCGTCTTTGACGATGAGATGAAATGAACTTCTATTTGGTATCTTTGAGATTTTTTATATGTTCCACAAGCTGAAAGGAAACAAAAAGAATTTCACTTACAGTTGATGAGATTAAGACTTCATTAAGATAGGAAACGAAATGCTCGTTTGTTTTCGAAAGAGAAATTTTCGTTTATTTTGTGTTTTATATGTTGAAATGATATGTTGTGTTTGAAGAAAGCTCTTATTGTTATCAAAGTAAGTTTAAATCTGTAATGAAATTGCTGTTGAATGTTATTTTTTAATCTTTTTTGAATATCTTGAGGCTGAGGTGCAAGATGCAGCTCCAATTAAGGAAGAAATGGGGACTGAATGATTTTAATTTAAAAGGGTAGATTAGGGATTTAACATTTAAATTATATTAAAGATATTTATTAATGATTTTAAAATAGTTTAAAATTTAATAAAATAGGTATAAGGATATAGGTGTAATTAAATAAGTTTAGTAAGGATATAGATGTTGTTTACAAGTTTATAAGGATATATGTGCAATTACTTAAGTTTGTAAGGATATAGGTGCAATTCTCCCTGTTTTTTTATAATATATATATATATATATATATATTATAGGGTCTGGTTCAGAGAACTATTTTTCATTGTGAACGTGAGGACAATCGAGGGTGTGCCACATGACATATTTACCTTAAATTATGTAGAGTGAGTGAATAATGCCACATTTTGTATTATTCACTCCGAATAACACTGAATGATGTGTTATTTAACATGATAATACTTGAATATGTCACGCGACACGCTCTTGACCGTCCTCACATTTGCAATGAGATTTAAGTTTGCAGGCAAATTTTCATATATGTACGTCAATTTCATTTTGATTGGTAATTTGGCTTTGATAAATTATAAATCTAACCAAAAAAGTGAAATACTATGAATTTGCAATAAAAAGTTATAAATGCTAAATGAAAGTTTCTAACTTAAAAATAACACTAAACTATAATTTTGGTCCCTCTAGTTTACATGAACCTTTGAAAATGATCCATAGCCTTTAACTATAATTATTGTTCCCAGTGTTTACATTTTGCTTTGAAAATGGTCCATGATCACTAACTTTGTTAAATATTTCGTTAAGTAAAGGCATTTATGGCTTTTTATTCAAATAAGGTAAACTACAATTTTGGTTCTTTGAGTAAAGACAAAAAAACATAGAATGACATAAATGCCTATCCCTTAGAGGAGTTAGTAATCAATGACTATTTTCAAAGAAAAATGTATACAGCAGAGACGGCTATTTTAGTTATTTAACTCTAGGAACCACTTTCAGATATTCATGTAAATTATAGGGACCAAAATTGTTGTTTATTCTAAAAATAACAAATTTTACAAGAAGAAACTACAAAATTATGATAAGGTTCGTGGTATTAACCAATAACTCATTATAATATAAAGACAATCATACATATTCATGTAATCTTTCAAATAGTCCCCAAACTGCGAGCCCCATATTTATATAATAATACACACACATATAGTGCATGTATGTACATACATGTTATTACACTTGATTAACAAGGATAAACATATAAATATTTCTAAAAGAAAACTTGGATCAAAATGAGTTAAATGCATGAGAATCATAGAAAAAACAGGAAGATTCAACCAAGTCAAGGACGATCCTAGAACTATTCCTAACCAAGTAAATTGCTACCTCTACTCTCTGCCCTCCTCACTCGATCACAAAACAAAATTAACATTATCCTCTCACTTTCATGTCGTTCTATTTCTTCCCGTATTTCATGATCACTGTTAAAATTCAAGTCGTACGGTGAATATAGTAAAAGGTAAATAATAGGGGTTGATAAAGAAACAACTGCAAGTTATATCACTTCTGACACACAATTAGATCTAAAACTTGTATATTCGGTGACAAAAATGATACATTAAAATGTCTTGATTTGGAAAAAAAGAAAAAAAAAGATGCATCCTTTGGTCGTAAAAAACAATCGTGTTGAGGGCAAAACAACCAAGATCAATTACGAAGGAGGAAGAGATGGAAATGATCTGCCTGTTTGCCCAAAGCCTCGTCGTCTCAGAACAACCATTCCTCGTGAAGTCCTGAAGCCGTTCAAATGCATTAATGCACATAGGTTTTGTGTTCTCTTTGAAACATTATTCATTATGGCGTTTTGTTCATTGTTTGACTTTCCATTACTTATAACTTACGTCACTAGTATCTTATTTTAGGGTTGATTTATGTTTTCATAATGTGATCTTTGTTTTCTGGACAATTTTGCAGCCACACAACAAATAATGATGGAAAAAATGAAACTATTAACATGATTAATACTGATAAGGTTAGAATTCAGTTGTTCATTTTGTATAATAATGGTATTATTATGTTTATTTCAGTACTTTGAAAGCAAATCTTTACAAAATGGTTTTATGTTATTAGAAATCATTGGAGGAACGAGAACCGCTTTGTTACTACACAGGATCTCCTCCACAACGAACAGGTAATCCGTTGATCCACGATGTGCATTTCATTAACCAGGTGGAGCTTTTTTCACCATTAGCTTCTCTAAAGAACTAAAGTGGTTGACGCTGATATTCTCAAATGTGGTTGATATCCAACAAGAAAGCACACGACAATTAGGGTACTTTTTGTTAGCAAATTTTAGTATTATATAACTTTTATTTTATGTAAAAAGCTTACTAAATACATGTTAAGAGTACAAGAGATTAATAAACTTAAGTGTATTTTTTGTAAATATGAGTTTTGTTAATAAGGTATGAATTTATATAAGGTAAATTTTGATTGCCAGTTATTTTTAGATTTGATCTTTATATATCTTATTTTCAGACCCTAATTTTAGATGGGGTTACAAAGTTTGTTTGATTTGATTTGGTATAAATGAGAGGACTGAAAATCCTCGTGTCACCAGTTCAAATCTGGTTCCTGACACATGATTAATTTGTATGAGTCTATAAAGAATGTCGAAAGAAAACAATATACATGAATGAAAAACTTTACCCATAGACAATTTAGTTGGTATTACGGTCGTTACAATCATCACAACTTAGGGGTCATTTACCTAACGCTTACCCGGTAAGTGCTTACCAGGTCAGTCTATCTTACGGGATGAACATAACAAAGACTAAAATCTTAATCGATAAGAACGATGGCATAAAATGAGAGTCTTACCCGGTAAGTGAGATTGAGAACTCTTACTCGATAAGTGTTTATTGGGTAAAATGTTGCATATGACACCGTTTTCAAAAACTAAAATATCATCCAATATGGTAGATGACAGTGTTCAATTTTTTCGATAAGTGCTTACCGGATAATTGTTAAAGTAAACGGCTCCTTAGTGTCCTACGATTTACTAAACAACACGAAAAGTTTTATAGGTCATCTACGTGTTTCACTATAATACATTACCGACCATAAGAAAGTAAAAACAAAGGACATGGCTCATCTCGTGACTCTTATGTTGTCGTGGTGATTATTGCGGGCAATGAATATAATCCACTCGAGGATATATATATAGGCGGATGTTATCGAAAACTCCAACATATGGAATTTCCCTTTAGGGCCTGTTGTGATCAGTTAAAACAACATTTGAACTATACACGATCATCCAATACATTCTCTCACCTTCAAACATCTTCGCATTTTTCCCTAATGAACTCACTTTTGTCATGCCATATATTTGTTATCGATCAATCAAGAATAATATCACTCTATCCCAAATAAGTATTTAACCGAAACGAAAGAATAAATAAAACCCTCAGATTAAATCATCAAATTTTTATCTAAAAATTATAGAAAATAACAACCCATCTCACATCATCTTTTAATTAGACATCCAAACATAAAAAACGTGACTAAAATCATTCATCTTTTAAAAATGGTTAAAAACATCGTTCAACTTGTACATTTCAAAATCCGTTACAGAAACCATTGTATCATTCATCGCACACTTTGTATGCATACCAGACTCGTTTACATCGACATAAAGTAAAACAAACAAATAAAAGAAACACAAATGATCTTAACGTTTCAATTCAACACGTATAGTTCAATAATCTACCAATCCTATCCTGTCCAACCTAAACTTCGTTGAAATATTATACTTTCATGTCATTCACATCACGTTCAAGCAGTAAGTTTTTATACTGTCATATCCCGTTATTCGATCCGGTCCAAGGAGATATGTGGATCCACCATGGTTGATAAAAATGGTGGGCCAAAAAGGTAGAGAAGACAACCGACGTATCAGAAACATCATGACAACGGTCCAATAAATTCTTAAAATTCTCGACAACAAATCAATCAATCAATCAATCAAAACCATAAAACCACAAAAACTACATAAACATTTTTGATCCATTCTACTGGTTTTCATTCGAATCATTTCAAGAAACCCTCTTTATCTTTGATTCAATCCGTATCTTTTTATAAAATCAAAAAAAGAAAGAATTTTAGGGTTCCATTTTCAGAAAGATTTCAGGAATTTAAACTAAAATCGAAGTAAAAATTTCAACATCAATTAGTTCAATCGTCACTACCCCACCGATATCTTTTCAGATCTCGACAAACCCCCAATTTGATTTCAAACTAAATGACGATATTGAAGTAGAAAGAAAATGCAATCGATTTTTGTGGTTTTGATTACTTTTCTTTCGATTTGGGGGAATAATTTCATTAAGAACTGCTATGCGAGTGTGTTCACGTTGAAGATGCACCACCGGTTCTCGGAGCCGGTGAAGAAGTGGTCGGAAAACGTGAACAAGCTCCCCGCCGGCGAGTTTCCGTCGAGAGGTAGTGTGGAGTTCTATTCTCAGCTGGCTGACCATGATAGGGTGTTTTTAGGCCGTGGGTTGTCGGATTCCGGTGAAGAACAACGGCTTACTTTCTCCGATGGGAATTCGAGTTTACGAATCAAATCGTTGGGATTGTATGTAATTTTTTGCTAATTCATTGTTCTTGTTGATTAGGGTTTGTTCTTTTTTTTAGATAAGGTTAATTTGGCAATTTGGAAATGAAAATTCGGCCGTCTGAGACTGAGCCTGGCCACAAGTGCGCACGAAAGGATTCGAACCTAGGGTGAATGGGATACCTACCATCCACATTCCCCACAGGCCTTACCGCTACGCCACAAGCCTTGTGGTTGGGTTTGTTCTTTTTTGTATATTTATCATCTTGAATGTGAATTGTTTTGTCCAATTTTCAGTGATTAGGGTTTTAGACCAGTGCCCTTTTGGGATTTGATTGCAAAATTGGTCTCTTTTCTAACTTCAAATTTACTATGCATAGTTTTTGATATTAGTAGTTAGGGGCTAGCAGTTGCCTAATGGTTTGGTGCTGAATGATTAAGAGGTTTTATGATGCTTTACAAAATGAAATATGATTGTTTGGTAGTTGTTCAGAATGAAATTAGGGCACTGAATGGTTAAGGGAGGTCCAAGATACAAAATCTTTAAAATGGTTTTAGAATCATTAAGAGGCAGACATTTTTTTATGCCAAACAAGATTCACCTCTTAGCGATTCAGGTGTTGTCTCTTGATGGAACTGTTAAGAGGTAAACAAAGAACTTCATCACTGTTGTCATTGTGACACCACCAACTCAAGAAGACGGAAACCCATGTCTGGTTTATGAACCGGCACCGTGTAAAGATCGTATTAACCATTGAAATATGGTCTAAAGAAAAAAAGTCTCTATTTGATTAGCGGTGGATGGGGTTTGTGGTCAATCCCATCCATGGCTCAGTAGAGGATAGTTGCCAACCTATCTGAAGGGTCTTGACGTGGTTACATGGTTGTCTGATGTCATACTGGAGACGGGCCAAAGGGCCGGTGATTTAGAGATTGGAGTGCCATTTAGAGGAACATTTGGATATGGCATTTTTGTAGAGTTCCTGTACTTTTATAGATAGCAATCTTTGGTGGTTGATGTAACCCTCAGCTTAAATCTAGTTCTACTAGAATTAGATACAAGTCCATAGTAAGCTTTGTAATTCACTATCTCGTAAACATTGATGCCCTTTGGGTAAATGCTCATATTTTGTATTAAAATGTCGGTTTTCAACCGAGTTTTAAGTTTTATAGCTATTTTCAAAATTTAGGGGGTTTACAAGTTCATTTTGGTCACAAAGATGTGACTTACCAAATGCTTCAAGGCTTTGCCTTTTTCCATTTCCTTTATGAAAACAAATAAGTTTGTCTGATTACACCATTGAATCGTTACTTTACATGTTTTACCTGATTACATTTTCTGTTTTGCACGCCATTGAAGCGCGCACTCACCGTTGACTCATTATTTTACCTCTTATTTTTTTGGATTATCTGTTTTGTTACACAAATAAAGTATATGTTATTGTTGACGCTTTCTATTAACACGATGTAATTTTTTGTTTGATTAGTTTGCATTACACAACGGTTTCTTTGGGGACACCAGGCCAGAAGTTTTTGGTGGCGCTTGATACTGGAAGTGATCTATTTTGGGTGCCATGCGAGTGCAGCAGATGTGCCTCCATTGATAACACACCTTATAGCGCTGTATGTTATCTCTTTTTGGTTCTTTTCATGATTAAGTCAAGTTATTTGCATGAAACGCTATATTTTTCACGAGTAAAGAATTTAGATCTAGTAACTCGTTTTTAATATGTTTTGATATGTTTTCTAAAAGGATGAGGCTCCCTTTTTAGTTTGTTATATAAAAAAGAGTGGCATTTAACCACAAGGCTGTGGCGTACTGGTTAAGGCCTGGGGGAAGTGGCTTGTTAACCCCTCTACCCTAGGTTCGAATCCAGACGCTTCCAGATTGTGGTCACTGGGCATCAACTCAGGGCAGCATGCTTTAGCTGTCGGTGAACTGAACTTTGCCGGAATTAGTCGGGGCAAAGCCTTTGGATACCCTTCCAAAAAAGAAAGAAAAGAGAGGCATTTTCACTTAAGGAATATATAATGTCAATTTTATTTAAGAAAAGTATGAAACTTTTAACTGTTATTAGTGTTATATTTGGAAACATATGTCGTTTTTAAACATTATTCGTAATTTCCATGTTCTTGATGAATATGCCACATGTTGCACTGTCAGCTATTTTAAACTTTTAGGCAATTAATATATTTGATCTTGCAGAAATTTAACATGAGCATATACGACCCAAAGGAATCATCAACGAGCAAAAAGGTTACTTGTAACCACCGGATGTGTACTGCCAGCTGTCCCGGAAGTGGAACGATCAACACATGCCCATATTCGTCATCTTACATCTCGTCTCAAACTTCAACTTCAGGAATCTTGATGGAGGATTTTCTTCACTTGGAAACAGATGATGGCAACCGAAAAATTGTCAATGCGTTTGTCACTTTCGGGTATATTCCTAATAATCCTAACGAGTAGAGAGGTTTCCGTACATGAGACTGACAACCAACCTATTCTAATTACAATTTGTTCATATATTACAACATCTTGGTTGTGGTTTTTGCATTATGCAGGACCCAACAACCGTTTACTTTAGAAAAATTACGAACCACCTACACACTGGGACCTTGGCAATTCATGGATTTGGGTTTTTACGAGGCTTTTTAGAAAAAAAAAAATCTAACCTTGGTCATTTGTAACCAAACCAAACATATCCGGTATATCCATGTAGAGATGTGTTTCCGTGAGGACCTCTCGCTTTTGAAAAAGTTGTCCAAAAGTATTTCTTGAAAGTCGCTAGGATTTTCTGTACATGAAATATGTAGTCCAAGATAAAATTCAACCAAAACCAAATTAAAAGATACACATAAAGAGGGAGGTTCAGGGAAACCTCAAAAAAATGGAAAACTGAGGAACACCCTGGTAGCCCTTGATTTGGACGATATGTACTTGTGCATACAAGTAAAATAAGTTTTTATATGCATGTGTGCATTATGCACATCTGCATGTTACAAAATACAAATTACTTGTATGGACAAGTGCATACCGTCCAGATGAAGGCTACCAAAGTGTTCCTCAGTTTTTTCATTTTTTTTTGAGGTTTTCCTATGAACCTGACCCTGTACATAGATACATATTTGGCTATACACATACTACATATTTGTATATACACACATGCATTCATGATGAGTTATTTTTAAATGTTGGTGCTTGATTACAAATGTGCATTCGGGATTTGCAGCTGTGGGCAGGTACAAAGTGGTTCATTTCTACACATTGCCGCCCCTAATGGTCTATTTGGGCTTGGTATGGAGAAAATATCGGTTCCTAGTTTGTTAGCAAGAGAACACTACATAGCAGATTCTTTCTCTATGTGTTTTGGACATGATGGGTCTGGCAGGATTAGTTTTGGTGATAAAGGGAGCATCAATCAAGAAGAGACACCATTTAGTTTTGACGCATCACAGTAAGTCTAAATTCTTTCTTTTTGTAACCAGTGGGACCCTGAAGTTAACAGTCAGACAAACCTCTAGTGTCCCTGACCGGACTCAGTTGAACTACCCCTTCGTTTGACAGAATGATTCTGAGGAATTTGGAATGGAATTGAATTCCATTTCTTATAGATAATTTACAAAAACATATTATAAATAAAATAAATTACTTTTTTTTAATTGATTATTACGATGTTTTAAACAAGTCCTATTTGAAATCCTGTGAACTACGGACTACCCCCATAGGATTTCTAAATCCAGTGTTTGTGGGATTTCAATTCCAAATGTTCTTTTAAACCAAAGCAGGGATTGGAATGGAATCCGGTTCCAAATCCCGCCAAATCCGACAAACCAAACTGGCCCTTAAGGAATTATTCATAAGTTATATGTTGCACTTAGGGATGTCTTTAAACCATCCCCTACGTTGCTTATGCAATCCAATTAGCCAGCTTGGTTTGGTTTGGGCTTGCCAAGTTCTTTTTAACGATCTACACCCTTAGATGCAATTTTATTCCTCGTAGTTCACTTTTAAAGTTTGTTCATGATGTGCAGCCCAACATATACTATCACAGCGACACAAATTCGTGTTGGTGCGGCTCTTATCAACTCGAGTTTCACTGCGCTTTTTGATTCTGGAACCTCCTTCACATATCTTGTTGACCCGCACTACACAAGGCTGACACAGATGGTAAGCAATCGAAAAGATTAAAACTTTAGGATTATTGTTATTTTGGGGAAGTAAAATATCTGTAATTACCACACAACTCTTGAGCAGATTCAAATCTTGCATGAAATAGATGTTTCATTTGCCATATGGGAAATAGCGCTTTACAACATGTACAATTGGTACACGGATGGGAATTGACAGGACTGAATGGGGGAGAGTGAGGTAAGTGGGTGAAAGATTTGTGGGAGGTCTTAGGGTTTTAATTTGACATGGGTAGTTTAGTAATTTACCAATCTTGTTCCATCCTAATTTTGTCCCATTAAGTCCTTTCTAGAGATGCACAAAATGGCCCAACCCGACCCAGCCCCGGCCCAAAAACCCGGGCTTAGTAAGCCAAAGTCCAGTCAGTCCGAAATTTTGGTGGCAACCTCGTTTCAAAAGGTCTGGCCTGAAAAAGCTCGATTCGCCCTTTTCAACCCCAAAGCCTAGTGCGGCCCGGACTTAAAAAGCCCACACCTTTTTCTTTACTCATTGAAAATGTTTTAAAAGCCCAAGACTTGTGCAATAAGTTTTTGTTCTGTCTTGTCCAGTTGGTCTCGTGTACCAAAACACACCCTAATATAGTCTTTCTCATAGGGTACATAACCATTTCATGCAAGATTTGGTCAAGTGCTGCTGATTTTTTTTTTTGCCGTGATTGTTGATCTTTAACCACCCTTGCGTTATTTATAAATTGGCATATATGAGGTATCAAGAAGATGAAGAACCCACATTTATATTGGGTTGAAATTTTGAGTTCAACTTATTAATAAAGGTGGTAATTTGAAGGCACAATATTTTTGTTCTTATGCAGTTTAATGCACAAACAAAGGATTCACGGCGTCTAACTGATAAAAGGATCCCTTTTGAATATTGTTATGCTATGAGGTTTACTTTCTAGTCCCATTTCTTGCTTAATGTTCTTTGTTGTTTTATTTTTATATTTAACCAAATTATTTTTCTTTTTAATTTCATATAACTTGTGTAGTCCTGATACAAATACTAGTCTCATCCCGGATGTTCGCTTGACCATGAAAGGGGATGGTCAATTTATTGTATATGATCCTGTAATTGTTCTCCCGACGCACGTAAGTTTCATCTTTCTACCTTATTTCAATTTCTTGAACCCATATTTCTATATTTATTATATCTGTTTATCTATAGTTCTTACTATATATTGCTTATTATGTTTTGCAGCCAGAACCTATTTATTGTCTGGCTGTTATCAAGAATGACGAAATCAGCATAATTGGACGTAAGTCTTTCAACTTTTGTTCTTGTGACTTCTTTTTTCGCTTATGTGTTCGATAGTCTTAGAATCTAATCAATCTATAGATGACAAGGCTGTTTATTAAAATCAAGGCATTTGATCTGGTGATGCAACAAAAACTAACATCCTCCTAACCGGTCTGTAATAAATTCTGATAAAATTCAGAAAACTGTAATACATAGCAAATAAAAGAACTGTAGTTAGATGGGGATAATGACTGTTTAGACCATCCATTTTAACGAAATTCATCAATTTGGTGTAACCATAAATGGTATGGTAAAAATTCCCCTAGAAATCTTTAAAAAATGTCTATCATTTAATATCCACGACATTGAAATTTAATCTAGAATCTTTAATTCCGACACCAATCACACTCATTTTAAAGGAGACCGAACCATACTTCTATTTGGTGCTTAGAAAAGATACATGTACATCTAATGTTTAAGTTACTACTTACAAAATCCATGCTAAAAATTTAGAAAAAAACACTAGAATATGCCTGAGTGAGCGGCTTTAGCTTCATACTTGCAATGTTCTGCAAAATGACGGTTAGGAATTGCCAAAACTAGCTACTATCACGTTGCCCCTTTTTTCTGGTTTTTTTTGCATATTAGTAAGTACAATGATTAGTTTGCAATTGAACAGCAAGTAAAATGGTTAGAAAACCAAAATCCATCTTTTTGAATTATGGGTAAAAGATAAGTTTTTGGTATCCTGTACCATAGAGATAATAGTACATGAATCCAAAAACCATCTTTGAAATTATGGGTATTTTTGTTTTCACCTCAACGGTGATTATTGTGGGTGTTATAAGGAATGGTCCAATTTGTCAAAGTCAAACAGGCAGAAAAGTCAGCAAGATTGTGATCACTAGTTTGAACTATAAGTCGGTTCGTATGTGAATGACGAAACAAGGTCCTCAATGCATCAACATCGCAATCAATAAAGCAGTAATCTTTAAGCATAATAATGAAGTAAATAGAACAGAGATGACAGCCAGATTTATGTGGAAACCCGAATCGGGAAAAAACCACGGATGAAGGAGAGCACTGAAAGAAATGCACTAATAAATGACGAAGCTTTTAGTGCTTTTAATGGAGAAATGATGGAGAAATCATAGATTATTCCTATTTCTGTTTTAATGCTTTCAATTATTGTCCAAATTTCTATTTTAGTTTATCGAAAATAAGTGTCTAATTTAATGAGTAAGTGCCAATTTTTTAATTATTCCTGTAATCATGAGATAGAGAGAGTAATTACTCCCTCTATTGTTAAGGGTTAAATTGTCATTTAGCTAATTAAAGTGTAAAATTTCTAAAACTGTTTTCAATTTTCATTTGGACATTTATTTTGGGACGGAGGGAGTAATGGAACTCGTGAGGCCCGATATGCAACTTGAAGGAAATCACCTAAACATAACTCGTCTGGTTCTGAACTAAATTTGTTTGCAAGTTGTATTTAATTACTTGCATAGAAACAGGTGACGGACTTCAACTCACATGTTGACTTGACCAAGTTGCAACTTTTGTACCTTAATATTTCTCCCTAACCGCCGGTAGTTTTATACAGTTTGTTAACAATTCGGCATTAATCTTTTTCTTGCAGAAAACTTCATGACCGGCTACCGTGTTGTATTTGATAGAGAGAAACTCGTTCTTGGCTGGAAGAAATCTAGTTGTAAGTGCCTCTGACTCAATTTCATGGAGACCACTGCTCTAGTCTTCAGGGTAGAGGACAGGTCCACGTACATACTTTCCATTGACTACGTCCCTACCCTTTGTACACACCATCCGTCGCTCCTACCTATTGAATGGTCAGGTTGTTAGAATCGCTGCGACGTAGGTGGTTTGTCGCCAGCTATGTAGGTAAACCTACAGAAGGGTCATTGCCTACATAGCAGGACGACTCATGAACATGTAGTAATCACAACAAGGTGTCGTGGGGGTCTTACATTTCATAAAGATTTACTTGGTTCATTTGGTATGGTTTTGTTGCACAATAGATGCACAAGACCCGAGATTTTTCAGGCCTAGGCCCAAACCTTCCAAGCCCATTTTCAGTAAAGCAAAAAAAAAAGCCCCTAGGACGGGCCGCACTTTGGGGTTGAAAGAGGGCTTGATAGGGCTTTTTGAGGAAGGGATTTAACCGGGCCATGAAAAACCGTTGGCCTACTCTGGCTTTAAGGCTGGGTTTTTGTGCATCTTTAGTTACACGGGTGTATATTACAACACTTGGCAACAAAGGATATATAACGAGACGTGGTTTTGTTGTTTCGTAGGTTATGACATTGATAACACAACTGCTTCCCCATGGAAGCCATTGAACACGGACACTGTTCCTCCTGCCGTTGCTGCTGGGCTAGAAGACGAAGGAACCAGAACCGGAACTGGAACCAGAACAGGAGCACAAAGTTCTGTTGCATCATCGTACAGTTTAAATTTTTATTATTCGACTCATAATCGGATTCACTCTCTTATTATTCATTCTTTGATTGTAGTTATTTTTCTGGATTCTTTTGTTTAAATTGAGTCTTATTTCATTCTTTTTTTTTGGGTTGATTTAATGTGCCTGTAGCTTTGATTTGTGAATAGCCATAGTTGTAGATCAAAGAAAGCTCAGAAATGATCAATAACCCACTTGTTTTGTCTTGGTGAATCAATGTGAATTAGAGGGTTTTTGGTTTTTTTTCTCTCTCCCTTTTTTGGAGTTTATTAATTTTTAAGGGAGGATTAAACGAGTTTAACATATCTTCATATGGTATCAGAGCATCCATTTTAAGTTTCAATGCACTTTTTCTCCTTCGTTCTCGGAGGCACCTATAATCTTGTATAACCCTAGTTTGAGAGCGTGCATTGGAGTTTCATATGAGGTAGACACGAGTAGGATCATGATAACGCCATTTTTGGCGTTGTTTTTATGACCACATTCGGAGTGTTTGATTCGTCTCTAAGTAAAATTTGCGAGGTTTTGATGGTTTTATGCAAGTAATTTTCAGGGTTACAGTCAGGTTATGAGAAGTGGAAACGGAGCCAAAAAGAGATAGAGAAAAGGCGAGAAAAGGGCGAAACTCAGTGCAAACGGCGGCTAAGCCGCGACCAAGGGAACAACCCCGCGGGTTACACCACGCGGGCGGGTTGTCGGCGGGTATGCAACCCGCATGCAACCCGCGGATTCTTCTGAGTAGGCCTTCTTAGGTCGTTTTTTGGAGCAGCTTTTGGGATAGGAGTTATTCAGCTAGGGTTTCGAGGAGAGGAGTTTGGAGGCGACTTTTGGAGCAGGTTTTGAGCCGCTAAGAAGGAGAATCAACAGCCAGTAAATTGTCATTGTTCGTGATACCGGAGGGAGTTTATGAGTTTTACTTTTTCATTCAGTTGTCTTTCAATTATTGCTACGATGTCTTTGATGTGTGTTTGTCTAAACACCCCCAACATGAACTAATTTTAGATGTTGGGGGTTGGGTAGCTTTTGGATCTAACAGTTGACTTGTGGATTGGATTTTTGTTAGGTTTATGAATTGTGAAGCTTATGACTTTTGAACTTAATGCTATTGTTTGCCTGATCACCTTACAATTGATTTGTTACTGTGAATTGATCTGAGAAGATTTAATTCCCTGTTTGAACTGGAAGTTGTTTGCCTAAAGTGAGAACTTGGATAGAGATATACCAATTAAGCTTTAGTACTTTTGCAATCTATTTAATTCTTAATTTGTATGTTGAGATCGAGAGATAATTCATCATCTTAGGAATTAATCTTGTTGTTGTTTGAGAAAAGATAACGAGAGTTAAGATTGCGCGTTCATTAATTCTGAATCTACAAGAATCCATAATTACTTGTCGGCTGTGAAATTCCTTAAGTCCCAACTCCCAACTGTTTCCTTTAATTGATAAAGTTCACTCTTTTATTTCAGTATTCATTTTAATTCAATTTTAGTTCTACTTAATCAATCCAACTACCCCCACTTTGATTATATCCAACTAGTAATAATTATAGTAATTGTGTAACTCAATTCCTAGCTCTTTGGTTCGATTCCGTACTTACCGTACGTATTACTTGATTCGACCCGTACACTTGCGGTGAGATTTAGGGGGGTGTAAACCCACCTATCAAGTTTTTGGCGCCGCTGCCGGGGAGCTAGGCGTTATTGATATCACTACCATCTATAATTGTTATTACTCTGGGTATCTTTATTTTTGTTTTTACTTTGCTTTTGATTTCTTTGTCAACTAACCCGACTCTTTTGTTGCAGTCGTCTGTTAGTGCATGCTACTAAGGGGTGCCGGTGACAAAGATTTGGAACCGTTTGATCCGGAAATCGAAAGAACCGTCCGTTGTTTACGCGCAGCAGCAAGAAAAAACAAACCAGATCCGATGGGAGACCGTGTGCCAATCAGGAACCTCGCGAATCCCACTGGAGCAGACATACGAGTGGGAATTCAAGCACCTACCCTCGATGCGACCGTAAACTTTGAAGTTAAGCATGGAACTATCCAATTGGTTCAACAGAATCAGTTTGGGGGCTCACCGTCGGAAGATCCTCATGGCCATCTTCGAAATTTCGAGAAAGTGTGCAACACATTTAAGATGAGGGATGTCAGCGACGATGCTATTCGATTGCGGCTGTTTCCATTCTCACTGAGGGGACGAGCAGCTACTTGGGAGGAGAGCATTCCTTCCGGAACTTACCGCACCTGGGCAGCAATGTCGGAAGCTTTTCTTCAAAAGTTCTTCCCGCCAGGACGTACTGCACAGCTGATGGCAGAGATCACACACTTTTCTCAATGGCCTCTTGAGACTTTTTACGAAGCTTGGGAAAGGTACAAAGATATGATCAAGAAGTGCCCCCACCATGGTCTGAGTAAATGGGTGATTATTCAGACATTCTTTGGCGGCCTCCATCCTCAATTTAAAAACGACATCACTGCAGCAGCCGGAGGATGCCTCATGGACAAAACGTATGACGAAGCGGTTGAACTGATAGAGAATCTTGCGGAACACAGTTATTCCACGCCCCGAGATGATGTCAGGAAGGTTGCACAAGTGCAAGATTCAGATGAACTGAAGGAAATTAAAGCACAACTGGCAGCTCTCACAAATCAGGTGAAGGCCGTTTCAATTCAGCCGGTTCAGCAAGTAGAGGCAGGCACTCCTGACTATTTCCCGGCCCAGGGAGATCTCCCACCTATTGAACAGGTGCAGTTTTTGCAGAATCGGAACAGACCCCGCAATGATCCATTTTCTAACACTTACAACGAGGGGTGGAGAAATCATCCGAATTTGCAATATGGTAACGGTCAGAAAGAACCCATGGGACAACAACGACAGCAAAATTCAGGTAATAATGCTAACGGTTCATCTAATCAGCCATCTAACAATGTTTATCGTCCACCAGGTTATCATCAGCGAAGGAATGAAGAGGGTCAGCCATCCGAAAAGAAGCCTGGGTTGGAAGATATGATGATGAAGTTCATGGCTAAGATGGAGGGCACTGTCGATGGTTTTGCTAGCACAGTTGGGGAAGTAAAGAACGTGACCGCCCAAAACACTGCCTCAATTCAGATGCTCGAGAGGCAAGTGGGTCAAATAGCTGAAGTACTCCAAGCACGGACCCCGGGTCAGTTTCCAAGCCAGACAGAAAGAAAGTCGAGAGAGGATGTTAAATCCATTTCTCTGAGGAATGGCAAGGTAATTAATCCGGATCCTGCTCGAGAAGTTGAGGTTGATGAAAGTGCGAACGAGCCTGAAGTTGAGGAGGTGGAAGTACAAGAGGAAGAGCCGGTCAAAAAAGGAGCTAGTGGCACAAAGGAAACAAGGAACGAGCCTGAAATTGCAGTTAAAGCAGCAAGTAAACCGACAAAGACTCAATTTGTGCCGAAAGTTCCATATCCTAATCGGTTGAAAGCTCACAAGGATGACCTCCAATTTTCTAAGTTTTTAGAGGTATTTAAAAAACTGCACATTAACATTCCTTTTGCAGATGCACTAGCACAGATGCCATCGTACGCAAAGTTCATGAAGGATATCATCTCCAACAAGAGGAAGATTGAGGAGCAGGCGACAGTTGCACTTACTGAAGAGTGCAGCGCGATCATTCAGAACAAGCTTCCACAAAAGCTAAAAGATCCAGGGAGTTTCACAATACCTGTTCATATTGGAAATTCTGATTTTGTTAGAGCTCTATGTGATCTGGGAGCAAGTATTAATTTAATGCCTTTGACTCTTTTCAGGAAACTCGGGCTTGGAGAAGTACAAAGTACAAACATCACGCTCCAGCTTGCAGATCGTTCCATCAAATACCCATATGGGGTAATTGAAGATGTGCTCGTGAAGGTGGACAGATTTTATTTTCCGGTGGATTTCGTTGTGCTTGACATGGAGGAGGATCGACATATACCGCTGACTCTGGGGAGACCGTTCCTAGCAACCGGACGAGCATTGATAGACGTAGAAGGAGGAAAGTTGACCTTGAGAGTCGGCGATGAGTCGGCTGTTTTTAATGTGTTCAAGGCAGCAAGGAATCAAGGAGGGCGTGATTTCTGTTATCGTGTTGATATCTTGGATCATGTACTCCAAGATGACTATGCCCATGCTCGAGATGTGGATAAATTGGAGGATGCATTAACCAACCTCAAAAGCGAGTCAGATGACGAGATAGTAATGCAACTGAATGCACTACCAGTGTTCAAGGGACCGAAGAGGCCAATCATCGAGGACTTGGGAGCACCACTTCCTAAGTCGCAACCATCATCAAGGGTACCCCCAAAGTTGGATCTTAAGCCACTACCGTGTCACTTGAAGTATGCCTTCTTGGGGGAGAATGAGACGTTACCGGTTATCATCTCCGCGCTTTTATCAGTTGAGGAAAAGGAGAAACTGTTGCGAGTACTCCGGGCACACCAATCAGCTATCGGTTGGACAATCGCCGACCTGAAGGGCCTAAGCCCAACTTTCTGCACTCATCGGATTAATATGGATGAGGGACATCGACCGGTGGTTCAACCGCAACGTCGCCTTAATCCTATCATGAAAGAGGTGGTCCGGAAAGAGGTATTGAAGCTGTTGGACGCCGGGATCATATACCCAATTG
Organism: Centaurea solstitialis; assembly: GCA_030169165.1. NCBI lineage: Eukaryota > Viridiplantae > Streptophyta > Magnoliopsida > Asterales > Asteraceae > Centaurea > Centaurea solstitialis. The sequence goes on along the minus strand of CM058040.1, from coordinate 9,573,513 downwards.
CGGATAGCTCATGGGTTAGTCCGGTGCAAGTTGTACCCAAGAAGGGAGGGATCACAGTGGTGAAAAATGACGCGAATGAACTAATCCCCTCGAGGACCGTCACAGGTTGGCGGGTTTGCATTGATTACCGCCGACTCAATGATGCTACTTGCAAGGATCACTTCCCTTTGCCGTTCATTTATCAGATGCTTGAGCGGTTGGCGGCTAGAGCCTACTACTGTTTCTTGGATGGGTACTCGGGATACAACCAAATCCCAATCGCACCGGAGGACCAGCAAAAGACCACGTTTACCTGTCCATATGGGACATTTGCATATCGCCGAATGCCATTCGGGTTGTGTAACGCACCGGCGACCTTTCAACGGTGCATGTTGGCGATATTCTCTGACATGGTGGAGCATACAATGGAGGTATTCATGGACGACTTCTCCGTCTATGGTGATTCATACGATGAGTGTTTGCGAAATCTCGAAGCGGTTCTCCAACGATGTGAAGATACAAGCTTGGTGCTCAACTGGGAAAAGTGCCATTTTATGGTGACCGAAGGGATCGTGTTGGGTCACAAAGTTTCCGAAGAGGGAATAGAAGTGGACCAAGCGAAAGTGGACGTTATCCGGAACCTTCCTTATCCGACCTCGGTGAAGGGAGTGAGGAGCTTTTTGGGGCATGCCGGTTTCTACCGGCGGTTTATAAAGGATTTTGCCAAAATTACTAAACCCCTTTGCTCTTTACTGTTAAAAGATGCTAAATTTGATTTCACTAAAGATTGTCAGTTTGCTTTTGACAGGTTAAAGAGGGAGCTCACTTCAGCACCCATTTTGACAGCACCGGATTGGAGTCTTCCGTTCACATTGATGTGCGATGCAAGCGACACGGCGGTAGGGGCTGTTTTGGGCAAGAAAAAGAACAACCGGATGCATGTGATCTACTATGCAAGTAAGACGTTGGATGAGGCTCAAGTCAACTATGCAACCACGGAGAAAGAGCTTCTCGCTGTTGTCTTTGCATGTGAGAAGTTCCGATCTTATTTGGTTGGAGCTAAGGTCATCGTCTACACCGATCATTCGGCGCTGAAGTATTTGATGGCAAAGAAGGATGCGAAACCGAGACTGATCAGATGGATACTCCTCCTTCAAGAATTCGACATAGAAATCCGAGACAAGAAGGGATCCGAGAACACGGTGGCGGATCACTTATCACGGTTGGAAGATGACGGAAGGCAGCCTACGGACGAGACCGTAATTAACGAGTCATTCCCGGACGAGCAACTATTTGGGGTAAACGCTTCCGACCCATGGTACGCAGACATGGTGAATTTTCTGGTTAGTTCGGTAATCCCGCATAACTTCAACTCGCACCAAAAGAAAAAGTTCATCTCGGATGCGAAACATTATTTTTGGGATGAACCGTGCTTATATAAGCGTTGTGCCGATGGGATGGTGCGTAAATGTGTACCCGATGAGGAGAAAGATGATGTGTTAAAGTATTGCCACAATCTTGAATGTGGTGGTCATTTTAGTGCGAATAGAACGGTGGCGAAGGTCTTACAATCCGGATTTTTTTGGAAATCAATGTTCAAAGACGCCCGTGAGTTCATTGAAAGATGTGATCGGTGCCAAAGGGTAGGAAATATCACCAAGCGCGATGAGATGCCAATGAAGATTTTCATGGAAGTCGAACTATTCGATGTATGGGGCATCGACTTCATGGGTCCATTCCCGAACTCTCACCAGAACGAGTACATCTTGGTGGCCGTCGATTACGTTTCTAAGTGGGTGGAAGCAATCGCATCCCCCACTAATGACTCCAAGGTGGTGATCAACTTTCTCAAGAAGAATATTTTTGCACGGTTCGGGGTTCCAAGAGCTCTGATCAGTGATGGTGGCAGTCACTTCTGCAACCGATACCTTGAGGCCCTTTTGAAAAAGTACTCCGTCAAGCATCGGATTACAACTCCGTATCACCCACAGGCTAATGGTTTAGCCGAGGTTTCCAATCGTGAGCTGAAGCAGATTTTGGAGAAGACTGTGAATACATCGAGGAAAGATTGGTCCTTGAAGTTGGACGACGCCCTTTGGGCCTATCGGACAACCTTCAAGACCCCGCTTGGTACTTCACCTTATCGGTTAGTTTTCGGGAAGTCTTGCCATTTACCGGTTGAGCTCGAGCATAGAGCATTCTGGGCAATCAAGAAGCTCAACATGGATATGAAGGCAGCTGGTGAGCGTCGATTCCTACAATTGAATGAACTCGAGGAGATTCGCCAAGATGCGTTTGAGAACGCGGCCATCTACAAAGAGCGCACAAAGAATTTCCACGATAAGCGGCTTCACCAAAAGGTAATCACTCCTGGAATGCAAGTTTTGTTGTTTAACACACGTTTGCGCTTGTTTCCAGGTAAATTGAAGTCCAAATGGTCGGGTCCATTCATCGTGAAGGAGGTGTCATCGAACGGCGCAATTGAGCTACAAGGGAAGGATGGTGAGACATTCAAGGTGAACGGTCAAAGAGTGAAACCGTACTTGGGAGATGAGGCGATGGAGACACACGCCGTGTATCTCCAAGATCCGAACAACTGAGTGTCACAAGGTCGTGCCACGACCCTAAATACGGCGCTAGGTGGGAGGCAACCCACAGTTGGTTAGTTTTAATTTTTCGCGTCTTAGTATAAAGTTTGCTTTTTCCTAGTTTGTTCGTTTTTGTTCCTTTCTCCGGTTGTTACAAGCTTTTAAGGGTTGATTTTGGTGATTGGTGCGGAAAAAGGGATCGAGAAGTGGTTTGGACGGGTAAAAGCCGCCTCGAAAATAAAAATTTTCAGAGTGAAACAGTACAAAAGGCGGGTTTCGCGCGGGTAGTATGCCGCCGATTACCCGCCGACACAGCACACAACACGCGGGCGGGTTACGCGCGGGTAGTAACCCGCCGTTTTCCCGCCAATTCTAGTGACTCTAAATTGAGTTTTATAACCCGGGCGGGTTTTGTGCGGCCTTCTACCCGCCGACTACCCGCGGGTCGAGAAAAAGGGTTTTAAAACCCTTGACCGTCGGTTTCAGCCCCTTTACCCTTCTCTTCCACTTCCAGCCGCCGATCACCACCACTCTCTACCACCATATCCGGCCGAGTTCCGACTAACAACTTCACTCAGGTATGTGTTCTCTTCCTGATTTTACTTCTCCTCTACATGCTAGGTATGTCGATTTCAAACCCCGCCTTACCTCATGAGTTTGATTTTGGGGATTTTGCTTGATAGTAATGTGAATGTCGAATCTGAGTTCTATTTGTGTTTATTGTCTCAGTCTAAAGGTGATTGATGCTTCTCGCTGCCCATTAAGTTAGCAATTTTAGTTGTATGTGTGGGATGAATGTTGGTTTGAGCATAGGTTAAGCATGTTTGAATCTGAATTGCATATGTTTTTGTGGGTGCAATCTGAAACTAAAAAACACATATTTTGCTTAATTTTATTGTTTCCCGAGTGGCAATTCCAGTTTCTAAGTGATGGAGGAGTGTGTATTAGTGTTTAATTGGTTCGGGTTTGAGTTGAACATGTGTCTAAAATGCGAACGGAGCTGATTTCTATGTATGCGCTTAACGTTGGAATTATCAGTTTGCATATGCATTGAGAGTGTTTGTAGAGTCCTTCTCGCTTAGCATTGTGTTAAATTGCGATCAGAATCCGTTATGTGCCATCGTTCCGTCATGATAACATGCTCATTTATGGTGTGGATTATGTGGTTTTGTCTTGCGTTGATGTCACCCCACTGTGTTTTGTTGATAATTGGTACAACCTAGGTCTCGACCTAGGTTTGGGGTGGTATAGAGGCTCAATTTGTTTGTGGAATGATTGTAACCTAAGTTTTACTTAGGTTTGGGGTTGTAGTGTAGAAAACACTCATGGTTGTGAATACTTTTAACCTAGGTTTTACCTAGGTTTGGGGTGGATTGGTTGGCTTTGTTCTAACATGCTACCGTTTTTTTAATGCAGATACGATGCCGAGGCCACGCGCGAACAGACTAGGCCGATTTCATGGTTTTGATAACCTCCGACCGGAGGACGAGAGGCACTTCGTAGCCAACGAAAAATCCCGACTACGACCGACGTTTCGCGGTGTTGGAGAACCGAGGGATACACCCGGAGAGGGGGCTAGCATTGGATGACATACCACTCCCTGCGATGAGGGAAACGGCCATAGCGAGGGGATGGATGGAGTATGTAAAGAACCCAGGCCCGTACGATCCGATTCTTGTTCGCGAGTTTTATGCTTCGATGATTCCACCCGTGTTTAACCGATACTCCACAGTGGTGATACGTGGAGTCACAGTCCGTATATCTGTTGATGATATTTGCAGGCACTACCGAGTCACCCGGCCGAACAATGTTGACATTACAACCGGTATTTCACCCATCCCTAATGTTGGTGCAAACGTCACGCATAGCGGGCACATTGCAGCTTCTCTTCGCCGCAATCGTGAACCGATGTGGGAGCCGGTTAATATGGAGGTCGCGAGATCTCAAATTCATCATGATCTCGCGATGTGGATGCTTTTCATAAAGTACAGCATGTTACCTTCCACTCACCACACAAATGCGGATCCTCAGGTGGCCCGTGTGTTGTATTGTATACAACACAACCTTCCATTAGATGTGGGTCACATCGTTCATCTAGCGATACTTGACGCGGGTGGACCAAAGGAGATGCGCATCATCCCGTTTCCGTCCTTGATTACCAAGCTGTGCCATGATGCGGGGGTCCATCTCAGGTATTATATCATGCGATTGTTGTGTTGAGTATTTCTGTTTTTAAAGTCTAGTTGAGATCACTAGTTGTCGTTTTCTTGAAGAGTGGTATTGTCGTGAGAACCATAAGATAGGAACACATTTGAGGAAACACGAGGTCACATGATTAGGAGACATTAGTGGAGACCACCCGGAAAGGATTTGAGCCTTATGGAATAAATCGTTATCTTTTCTGAGGGTTAAAATTTTTCTTGTATTACTCCTATACACACTTCAGTTTTGCTTGATTAGTGTCACAGTTGAATCTCGCTGTGATGTTGCATCAATTGGTATAGACAGTCCTCAGGATACTAAGCTTAGCAACCGATGACGATGTGTGAACCTTATGAGATGATCCAGGCGTTGTGTGTGCATTATTTGTTTACTCTTTTTGTTTCACTACCTTGTGTGCGCCTTACCCATTTTGCAGCCTAAACATAAAAACTTCCAAATTTTGTTCAACCTGTATGCAACCCTAACCTGGAAAGAGCCTACCCCTTTTTATCCGACAGTGATTCACAGTACTCACCGAAGGGAAAATAATTTGGAATGGTTGGGATGAGCAAAAACAGCGCATGAGATGAACAGTTGGAAAGCAGATCCAATCCGCAAAAAAAAAAAAAAAAAACAGGGCCAATTTGCCCAATTTTGCAGAAAATAAAAAGGGATCTGAACAAGAGCGTGCAATTGTGAATATGGGAAAGGGAAAGAAGGTGGGTAATTCGGGATGTACTGTGAAAGCTGAGGATCTTTGAGCCTGTTTGATCTTTCTTTTCATGAGCCTTAACCCACAGCCCCGTTACAACCCGTTGAAAGACCTGAGTGATCATAGGGAACACATCATCGAAGTAGGTTGTCTGAGTGTAAGTATTCCTTGTCATACCATGCGATTCTTTTCGGAGATTGTTTGTCATTACCTCATTGTCCGTTTTTCTGTAACTAACATGCAGTGATTGTTGAATTACTTCCATGTTTACTCCTATACTGCATGAATTGAAAGGTGTGACGACATAGGATTCGAGTGAATGGAGTGTAACCTGTGAGGTAGGGTCGAGGCGAAATCCTCTCTGAAAGTGTGGTTGAGTGGTAGTACTTATGTGTGTGACTTTCTTGGTGGTTCAATCTACAATATTTGCTGTATTCAGTAGATGGCGATGTCAGTGATCAGAGACTTAGGCTTTAGGGTTGGAAATTTCTTGACCGACAATTATGTGATGTATAATTGTTCGAAAACCCCTCATGCGGTCTTATAATCGTCCAACTTGCATAGACTGTTCTGGTTTTATTTTTATCGCTATTTTGCTTGGGGACAAGCAACGCTAGGTTTGGGGTTGTTGATAACGCCATTTTTGGCGTTGTTTTTATGACCACATTCGGAGTGTTTGATTTGTCTCTAAGTAAAATTTGCGAGGTTTTGATGGTTTTATGCAAGTAATTTTCAGGGTTACAGTCAGGTTATGAGAAGTGGAAACGCAGCCAAAAAGAGATAGAGAAAAGGGCGAAACTCAGTGCAAACGGCGGCTAAGCCGCGGCCAAGGGAACAACCCCGCGGGTTACACCACGCGGGCGGGTTGTCGGCGGGTATGCAACCCGCATGCAACCCGCGGATTCTTCTGAGTAGGCCTTCTTAGGTCGTTTTTTGGAGCAGCTTTTGGGATAGGAGTTATTCAGCTAGGGTTTCGAGGAGAGGAGTTTGGAGGCGACTTTTGGAGCAGGTTTTGAGCCGCTAAGAAGGAGAATCAACAGCCAATAAATTTTCATTGTTCGTGATACCGGAGGGAGTTTATGAGTTTTACTTTTTCATTCAGTTTTCTTTCAATTATTGCTACGATGTCTTTGATGTGTGTTTGTCTAAACACCCCCAACATGAACTAATTTTAGATGTTGGGGGTTGGGTAGCTTTTGGATCTAACAGTTGACTTGTGGATTGGATTTTTGTTAGGTTTATGAATTGTGAAGCTTATGACTTTTGAACTTAATGCTATTGTTTGCCTGATCACCTTACAATTGATTTGTTACTGTGAATTGATCTGAGAAGATTTAATTCCCTGTTTGAACTGGAAGTTGTTTGCCTAAAGTGAGAACTTGGATAGAGATATACCAATTAAGCTTTAGTACTTTTGCAATCTATTTAATTCTTAATTTGTATGTTGAGATCGAGAGATAATTCATCATCTTAGGAATTAATCTTGTTGTTGTTTGAGAAAAGATAACGAGAGTTAAGATTGCGCGTTCATTAATTCTGAATCTACAAGAATCCATAATTACTTGTCGGCTGTGAAATTCCTTAAGTCCCAACTCCCAACTGTTTCCTTTAATTGATAAAGTTCACTCTTTTATTTCAGTATTCATTTTAATTCAATTTTAGTTCTACTTAATCAATCCAACTACCCCCACTTTGATTATATCCAACTAGTAATAATTATAGTAATTGTGTAACTCAATTCCTAGCTCTTTGGTTCGATTCCGTACTTACCGTACGTATTACTTGATTCGACCCGTACACTTGCGGTGAGATTTAGGGGGTTTAAACCCACCTATCAGATCACGGGTGAGATCTGAGTAATCATAAGAAAACAGTTGAAAAGGTATATCAAAATGGATGTCAGAATAAAGATATTAGAGTTAAATGCAAATTTGATGCCGTGTTTGCTGAAATTAATGTATAAGGTCTGTGAAAAGAATTTTTGGCGGATAGTGTCCCTCTAGTCCATTCTTGCCGACGTGTGATCGTTACACGACTTACATGAGGTGTATAATTGTGATACAAAATCCATAGGAATCAAACAAATTAAGTTTATCTCTTTCCAAAAACCAAAATCCATAGTTTTTCTTGTTTCTTATCCTTATATTCATGGAGGCATGGTTTTAGGTGATTTATATATATAGTTTGTAATTTGGGGTTTTGATTTTTATGTCCCCCTTTGTACTCTTTGTTTACTTAATAAAATCGGTGTATGGATGAGCCACGTAGCTTGGCTAGGTTCCAAACCCTTTAAAAAATCGTACCATTCATCGTTTCATTTGCTTAAAAGATAGACATAGAGACATAATTTTGCATTTTTGCACAGGGCATCTGAAACTCTAGGAACAACCCTGATTGCCACGTGGCGTTATATTAGTGGTCTTCACGTGCACAATGAAAAATGCGTTCACAATTGAACCTGACCCTATATATATAGCGTAATCGATTCAATATATATATATATATATAGCGTAATAATCATTTACAACCCATTTCTAACGTGAAACCAATTTAACCCTATGAAATCCTATAAACTCTATGAAACGTTTCTGTATTTAATATGATTTGGAGGCACCAATAATTTTAATTAATCATGGTCAGTGATACTATTATGAAAAGTCAGTGATTATAGAAATATGAAATATATGGAGAATTTTATAGGATTGCATCGTTTCACGTTAGCTGTGGATTGTACAAGAGGGGGACTATATATATATATATATAATATGTGAGAATAAGTTTTGGTTAATTGGACGTCAAAACAAAATCTTTATGTCTACATTCACCTGTTTCTAACATAATGATTGAAACTTTAACAAATCACTGCATGTGAAAATAATTGAACGTATGTACAAATTTGTAAAAGTGACTCAAAGTGAAAATAAAAATAGTTGAAAGTAATTAAAGATGGTTGAATTAAAGGTCCATGTTTTTTTGTCCGTAATCAATTGAAGGTAGTTGAAGGCCCATGTTTCTGTCACTATCAATTGTTAAATACAAAAAATAACCTATCTAAAGAATCAGTCGCATTTTTACTAAAACTCCTATTCTCGTGTGATTTCTATTCATTTTTTTCTTCTCTCTCTCTATATAGAGAGAGAGAGATAACCACAAAAATGTGTGTATAACATTTGAGAACCATAAAAATATTGACAAACCGTAAGAATGAATCTTGGCACTTCTTGTTTCACATTATTTTGGTTAATATAACCTTAGGAATTAATGGTATTGTTACACAATATATTTATTTCACAATATTTTGACATATAACCTTTGTCTCATAACGTGAAACAAATATTATATTTCATATGTATTGTTCTATAAGTTGAAAGAAGATATATTATTTTACTTATTCTTATGATAACGCCTTTTAGGTTCTCATTAAATTGTACCCTAAATATATATCATTATTCATTAAGATGCACGCATGGCAAATATTTTACGAGCAACTAAACAAGTGACCTTGTATTATTATTCTAAACATTCTTTTTGAAGGATATATTTTTTTTGCATAAATCTAAACATCACATGTTGCTCGTTACTCGTAATCTTCTTCTACCTCGATCGGCGGATACGAATGTCGACTTCAAAAAGACAAATCCACGTGCTCGTTGTTGTATTGAAAATATGTATCAAACGTCGACCACGAGAACTCATCGGTCATCGTCACATCCTGGCAAGAAGATTGATGATCATGGGACATATAACCCTCAATTAAATCCGAATGCGGTACCATGTCATCGATCGAAGACGTGATGTCCGGTAAAAACCGCTCGCTCCAAAAATCCGGGGCCGATTCGTAATTGGAAGTGTGCGGCATGACGTCACTTGAAACCGTGTAATCCGAGCCACTCATCCAACATGTCGACAGTTCAGTGCCCGAAGAACACGATGGCGATCCCAATAAGAAATGTTCACTTTCGTGGTCTACTTCTAAATGGGGGGTTTTTTTCGGATCGGCTTGTTCAGGCTCCATGGATCCAGTGTCTTCGTTTTCCGATACGGCCGTCTTGTCTTCACGAGCCCGTTTCTTCAAATGTGTGTTCCAACGGTTCTTTATTTCGTTGTCGCTCCTTCCCGGCAACTTTGCAGCCATTGCGGACCATCTGCAAATTAAAATACGATCAAATTTCTATTACCAACTTTCGAAAATAAAGCCCGATCTCCCATAGGTCGCTAGTTGGAGTTTTCTCAGAGCCACTAGAGATTTTTGTGGCAATTTCATTAAGGTTCAATGAAATTAGTCGAATTGCATGTAAACTATAACATCCACTTTCAAGGTGAATTCCGTAATAGACTATTAAAATAATAGCGGATTTAAAGGTGTACCTGCTTTAATTTGATGTGTTATTGGGTGTAACATTACATATTGTAACATTAAATCCTTTCGGCTATTTTTTAAATCTTTCTAAACTTTTCACAACCATTGTTTTCAATATTTTATATAACGTTAATTATCTTTCCGTTGGATCTTTTTTTTCTAGATCTGCCTCCATCGATAATTACCAAAAATAAAAAAGCGAAAAATTTGTATCGTATGTATGTAAACTTACTTGTTGCCGAGCTTGTTATGCAAATCAACAATAAGATCGTCTTCTTCTTTCGTAAAATTCCCGTGTTTTATATCTGGACGAAGATAATTCATCCATCTCAACCTGCAACTCTTCCCGCTTCTCGAAAGACCTAAAAAACCCAAAAACCAACAAACAAAAGCTTAGCATAAAAACGCAAAATCGTACAAGAACTCGTGAAGTGGCTCGAATGATCATAATTCGTACCAGCGAACTGCGGAAGCAAACCCCAATTCCAATGGCCGTATCTCTTGATATAGGCTCGTAGCTTATCGTCTTCTTCTTCACTCCATGCACCTTTCTTGACACCATTTTTATCGAAACTTAAGCTTCTTACCATCTTTATTGCCTAGCTTTCAACTATCTTTACGTTTTCTGTATCAAGTCCACTTATATATATTGTAAGATCTATAATAAAGAATGTGATAGAATGGGAATTTTTTTTATGCAAATTAAAAAAGTCTTTGAATTAAATTATATATCCCAATAACTAAAATATGATGTGTGTTCCATTTTTGAACAGATTTTGGTATTAAATAATGGACAATGATAAAACATGTGGTGTTGGTTTTTATTTGTTTATTTCGACTTTAGTTGATTGGAAAATGTATTTTGTTTCAATAATTTATGATGTCTAATTTTTAATTGATTAAGTTTAATTAAAAAACCGAATACATATATGTTAGATTGTGATGGGAGAATTCTTTGCAAACATATATATGTTGTCTCAATTTATGTCTTTTTCTAGTTGCATATATAGTTCAGTTACTTCTAGGAATGTTATTAGTTTATATAAATATAAAACCATTTTGGTTCACTATCTAATTCTTTTCTAAATTAGTAATGGATGGCCTTGATTTCAAGTAATATATTGGGTGGTTCATAATGATGCTACCTTTGGAGCCTCTTTCTCATGTACAGAGACGGATTTAAAATATTTTTAAACGATGACACCATTTAACTATAATGAATATATATAAAATAGTGTTTCACAAAGTCTCTATTAATCTAGTGGTTGGTTCATTGCTTTTCAAAGGTGAAGTCTCAAGTTCAATTCTTGATACAAATAAACTTTTTATATAAACACTAAATCTAAAACTAAAAGCAAAAATCTAAAAAATTTGTCTCTAATAGGACTTGAACCCATAACCTTGTAGTTATAAAGCAAGTAACTAACTAACTCAACCAAAGAAAACTTGTGTTCTTATTGTAGTTTCAAAATATATATGGTGGCATAAGATAAATTGATACGGTGGCACCATAAATTTTTACACTACGACGGAGGTATGAAACAGTGGCCCGTGCCACCGTGTGCCCTTCTTCAGCTCCGTCCCTGCTCATATAGGTTTCAATTCATAATCATTATATGTCCGTTTTCTCGTACAGGTTTCATAATTAATCATGGTCGAGTAGGGGTGCTTAACAACCCAAACAACCCGATGAAGCTGATCAACCGCCTATACCCGACGCAAAATAATCCAACCCGATGTTTAATTGAGTTGTAAAATCTTCAAACCGTATGTATTTAGTTGATATCAGGTTATGATCATTTAAACCCGACTTAACAAGATGAACTTTATATCCTTTTATTTATTGGATTATTTATTTGTAATAAGTCTATACCAATATGTACATTAGACAATTACACCATCATATACCCATCATATACCGTCTTCACACACACACACACACACACACATATAGAGAGGGAGAGAGAGAGAAGGGGGGGGGGGGGGAGAATCAAATACAAAATTCTGAAAGGTTGAAACCGTGCAACCTCATCTAAAATAATTCATTTTTTTGAACAGCAACAAATTTATTCAGCACCGGCCTAGCGGGAAGCTAGAAACAAAGAGTTTAACAAAAAAGAAAAGAAAAAGAAACAACGGGAACAAAGCAACAATCAACAACCAACGAGAGGGTTGCTACACCAATTCTCCCAACGAAAATAATTCATATTTTACCCTTTCATTATGATTGATTGCTCGATTCATCGATGATTATCAATTTCATGCAATAATCTTAATATAATGCGTAGTATTTTCGTTAAATGCATACATTAATGGACTGCATGTAGATGTGAATGGAATTCCATGCACATCTATATGCTTGTCATTAGTGTATGCATTTAATGAAAATACTATGCATTACATGAAATCGATAATCATTGATAAAACGAGTAATCAATTATAATGAATGGCTAAAAATCAATGGTTTTAATGAGGTTGCACGATTTCAACATTTCATAAGGTTGTATTTGAAGTTGCCTATATATATGTGTTTGTTTGTGTGTGTATGTCTATATATTCAATCTCTTATCCAACTCTATATAACTCTTTCATGTATATGTTCAATAAACTTGAACATATATATGTAAATTGAGAAGGTAGTTCAAAACGATAAGTTGTATCAAATGAATTATATATAAAAAAGAATTAGAGAACACATCTTATCCAAGGTTACGGAAATAGTTTGATATATCAAACTATCAATGTGACCAACCTGTACGGTTTGGGTTAGGTTCGGTTAAATTAAGATTTTTCAAACCGTTATATATTGGGTCATGTTGGATGGATTGGAGGTTATTCAAATGCCTTCAATCCGATCAACCCAACCTATGAAGACCCCTATGGTAGAGATAACGGTGGGTTGTGCCTAGACCTTCAACTCATGCATTTTGCAAGCATATCCACTTTGATTTATTTTTGTTAAAATGCAAATGATTGGCTTTAAAGATGTGAATACTATACGCTTTTATGCTTTACAAATTGATCTATGGCCCTAATGAACGACCAATGCAAACTTGAGAAGCATATGACGACAGTTGAATCATTTTACGTACCTATTTCTTTATTAATTATTTTACTATACACGTTTAAAATGCATTTAAGAAAAAATAAAACTAAATAACCCACCTCGATCTCCCTTTTAATACTTTAGCCCCCACCACTTATGTGACGGGCATTTAACAAAGCGAGACGATGATTCATCGCAAGAAATATGATTTTTAAAGAAAGTTTTAATTTGTATTTATAAGTTTTAAAAGTTTTTCTAAAGATTTAAAGGAAGTTTTTACTTTCATCGACAACCTTCACTATATAACAGCAGGAAAAGGTTTTAGGAGGGTTTTAGATAGGAATAGCTTATATTCAGTTACACTTTTCATATTTGTTATATAATTCTATCTCTAAAGTTTTAGATACGCTTTCAAATCATTCTTTAAAACTTTCTTCTCTAAAAACTCTTTATCTTGTAGTGATCGTTATGCCTAGGGTTAAGAATCACATCAATCTATATATATATATATATATATCAATATATCAATGTATAGGCGAAGGATAATATGTGTAACCAGGGCCGTTCCTAGAGTTTCGGATGCCCTGTGCGAAAATGTAAAAATTATGCCCCTGTCTCTATCTTTTAAGCAACTGAAACGATGTACGATACGGTTTTTTAAAGGGTTTGAAACCTAGCCAAGCTACGTGGCTCATCCCTACGCCCGATTTTTATTAACTAAATAAAGAGTACAAAGGGGAACATAAGAATCAAAACCCCAAATTACAAAATATAAATATTAAGTCACCTAAAACGATGTCTCCATACATAGAAGGATAAAAAACAAGAAAAACTTTAATTAGTTTAACTAAGTGGTAAATAATTAGATTAAAGTTATCAAAAAAAATCTGCAACTTAGCAAGTCTACAAATATCAAGACTAATAAAAATAGGTCATTGAAATTGATAAAAGAAATAGTGAGTGCAATGGTGCAAAAAACAACAAATGACTAAATCCTAAATTCCTAAGCATAGGCACCATAGCAAGTTAATTGATGTTGAGATGTAAATATGCAATCTGTCAATTTCTCAAATCCTTTAATTGTCAATTCCTCAAATCCTTTAATAGATTCAAAAGCAAGTAATCGTAGATGGAATAATGAAGAATTCCACTAAATCAAATAAACTAAATTAATAATGTAATATAATACTATACTATACTTAGAATTATATAGAGCCCAACTCTTAAATTATTAAAACTAACTACTTATACTAATAACATTATATAGAATTTTGATGCCCCTTGGACTTTGATGCCCTGTGCGGTCGCACGGGCTGCACGGCCCCAGGGCCGGGCCTGTGTGTAACACCCCAAAACCCATACAATAATAATAAAGCATAACATAAATTCCCAGTGATCTAACACGCAATAATAAGAATTCTCAAATCAAAAGGTACGGGTTAAATAGTGCATGCGGAACATCCCTCCACAACTGAGATTCTAATTAAGGACAAAAGTACTAACTTCCACCGGTAGAGCTACTCTAGACGTCTACCTTCTCCCTGCCTCTCGCAACTCGATCTTTCCCTGAAAAGATTTTAGGTTTTGAAAACGAGGGTTAGACCGAAAGGTCTAGTGAATTCCCTCAAAACAGTTTAAACAATAGCTCCGGCCCGCTGGCCAAATCACAATTTAATATAAGCAACAATGCAAATGTGTTACGGACAAAGAACTTCCACCAGGCACCGAGGCCACAATCACAACACTCCCAAGGGACGGTGTCCTGAGGTACCCCCAAATGGCGGACCAGACCAAGTGGTAAACACTCCCAAGGAACATACAGTTCCAAGGTACCCAATGTCCATACTTGCAACACATTTCATTCCAAAACATTCCAACATTTACATTTAAGCATGCATTAAACGTAATCCAACTATTATCCATATTTTCACAAAACCAGTTCATCATCAGTAGCAAAACAGTTTGCAAAATCAAATGGATATATATGTATGAAAGCAGTGAAAACTATCCATTCATTTTCAGGCAAGGGAACTCACCTGAGCCAATCCTACTGGTTTGCTGCGATCTCACCTAACGCCCCTGTATGATTTCTAAAGTATTAGTGAAACACGCTTACATGATTCCTCTAACTATGACACCCCTAGGCAGACTAAGCACGGGGTTCCGCTATGGAAACACCCTCTCCGAAATACTATGAAGATAAATCACTATGGAAACACCCTCTCCGAAAATAACCCTACAAACAAAACCACTCAAAATCCGATTCGGAAAACCATCTTTTCCGATTCGGAAAATAGCAATTTCCGATTCGGAAAAGATACCAACTCTCAATTCGGAAAACATAATTTCCGAATTCCTACTTGAAAGGAAACGGTCAGCATAACGACTAGGCTAGCCCAATTCCCGATTCGGAAAACATAGTTTCCAATTTGGGAAAGGCATTTGAGATACTCAAACAAGCTTCAAAGAAACCGATTCGGAAAACAGGAAATTCCGATTCGGAAAACATGTTTCCCGATTCGGAAAACATGTTTCCCGATTCGGAAAACTCAAACTTCCAATTCGGAAAACCGGACAGATTCGCAAAATCTCAATAAAAACCGGTCCAAATGCATCTAAAGCAGTTCTAGAAGGTCATTAAACTATTCCCGCATCTATCTAGATGAATCGTACGCAAAATAACATCGAAATCTTACCTCGACGATGATTTCCCGACCTTGAAGATGATATTACGGCTCTAGCTTGATCTTCCAACACACACACTAAACACACACTTAATTGCTTTCACAAAAATGGCAAAAACCCTAGGTTTAGCCTATAAATAGTGTGGGCTAAAAGGCTAAGCCCATGCCATTTATGGTATGAGCCCAACCTCCAAACTTTACTCAAAAGTGTCACAATCCACCCCTAAATCTCAAATTCTTTTTCAAAATAGCCTTACTTAACAAGTGACTAACCTTATGGCTAACTTTTTAACTCCGGTTGTTACAACATGAGAATTTGAGGTTAATGTCAAAAGCGTGAGAAATGGAGAGAGGGAGGTGTTATTATGCAGGGGACAAATGAGAGCACGACACATATTCCAGAGTGTCTACATTCAGTATGAATAATGAAGCTGAACCTTCATGCACTATTCATTAATAATACAAGATTCATAATAAATAATACAACACTCATGATGAATATTACACGAACTCATGATGTAAGTATTATTGATCATGAATCACGTATTATTCATTCTGGATGCTGTATTATTCATGATGAATAACACACGAACAACTTGTGAAGGTCTGGACATGTCTCACAAACTCCTTTATACTCATGTTTGCAACTAAAACTTGATTTCATTTGAATCGGCCCTTATATATATAATATTAAAGAAAAACCAAGACGAGGTATTTAGGTGGCAAAATGAGAATTGAGTATTCTGAAATGGAGAATTGTGGTTGAATTTTAGATATTTTACATTTGTGAGAGGTTAAAAGATTGGAATAAAATGATATGTATAACGAAGAAGGATGTGCTGCCATTGTGTCAACTTATGAGATTTGCCTAATAGGATTACCTATTTTTTAATTTTGTGAGAGTGCAATCATATCATTTGAGAAGGTGCTATGGTATTGTTTCCAAAACATTAAGGGATGCACCAAAAAACCAAAAAAAAAATCAGTTCTCTTGAAATCAATAAAAAACAAAAAATAAATAAATTCTCGGTTCAACAAAAAAAAATCAAGTCCATCGAAATCGACAATTTTTTTTAAATGTCTTTCAAAGTCAACCAAAAAAGTGAAAAATATATTTTGAAGTCTACCAAAAAAGTGAAAAACATCTCAACAACTAAATTATTTTTTTTAAACGGCAAATAACTCACGCACACGTCCGGATACGAAGTCGGCGAGGTATCCCGTATCCATACGTGCACCCGACTAATCCTCGAGGTCCATGGACCTGTCTAAAAGTTGACCCATGGTTAGGGTATCGCCACATGCTCACCCTATGAACCGAATCCGGGTAGACAGGGATGCCATCCACTGTCCCTCCAAAGGATGTTACCGGTCACTAGGCTACTAATGCTTTCAATAGAGGCTACGTTTGTTGCCCTCGGCAGACTTAACAAGGTAAGCTGACAACATATCGGGGACCGTGAACTCGATAGCCCACTAGAGCACTACATGCTCGATGACGTACAAAAACTCTCCAGAATTGGGACATCAGTTTTCCTGGAGATAGAGAGAACATGGAAATGAAGGACCTCGACAATAGATGAAATGGCTATTTAAACCCTATTTTGAATGGGTATTCGTATAGTACGAAAAACCTTTCAAAACAATTGTCTGGCCGGATTTCTCCAGCCGACATCATCATGACCGACTCTAGAATCGCGACCAACGATCGAAAGCTGGCAATATCCTCGTCCGGATGGCGCTCTTCGATTTCGACGACATAATAAAATCGCTAAACTCTAATTCGATTTTTAGGGCAAAGAATGCTACTAAATCCCAATGTCTCTTTTGCTTCGATGCTAGGGTTTTTATACGCATAAGAGATGACGGGTGAAGGGAAGTACCTTAGTAGACCTAGGGTGGAAGAGATTTGGGAGGGAATCTCAAAGGACTCAAGAATGATGACTAGAAAGGGATAAATTAGTCAGAGAATGCTTAGAACGAACTTCAGAGTGTAAAAAAGGAAAAAATCGCAACGAATTACCTCCTTTTATAGCTTGAAATTCAAAATCTAACCCTTTCGGATGAACGACATGTACGATATGTGGTTGGGGGGGGGGGGGGGGGGAAGACTCCTGTCTGAATTCAAGTATTTAAGACATTTAATGCAGGACAATTGCAAGATTCAAGTATTTAAGCACCTTCAACTCACATTGGAAGGAGAGAGATCCTAGTTTACGGACATCTATCTACGCTTAGCTATTCTATGAAATATTTGTTTTACACACGAGTTGTACGTATGACACATTGTATTTTTCAATGACTTGCGCTTATTTCTCTCTTGTAACGCACGATCGATCATTGTAACGTGAAGGATGTCACCCTTGATTGGTGATACTTAGTGCAACGTCGACTATCCCTTAGTTGACCGTGGGTTCTTTTTCCTTTGTTTCAAGTTTTTTTTTTTTTTTTTTTTTTTTTTTTTTTAGATAAGGTTCATATGGGTTTGCCTAGACTACATCCTTGGCAATTTTTACCGAGAGCTAGACATGCTCCCCTGAGATTAATACTCAGTGGCCCCTGGTTGCTCACCCCCGGATTCGAACTTGGGTGGGTCTTTCCCCAACACCAATCCTTAACCGATAGGCTGCCCCATTGGGGTTTTGTTTCAAGTTTTTCCCTCTCACCAAAATCTTATTCAATAAACTCCTTCACGTTACAATGATCGATCGTGCGTTACAAGAGAGAAATAAGAGAGAAATAAGCAAGGGATTTTAGTTAGCTTGAATTTTCTTTGGACCAACCCTAATATCTATATCTTTCTTTCTTTATACGTATAAAAGAAATAACCAAGTGTATTTGACGTGACATTATGAAATTTGAGTATTCTTAAATCTTACATTGTGTTGATGTTTTAGTCCTCCCAAATTGATCAGAAAAAATGCTAGATAAAATAATGAAGGTGGCTATAAGAAATGAGGAAGGAATGCTTTATATAAATCTTAAGATAGTAAGGCTGATACTCCCACATTAGTGAGAAAGTAAAGTATTTATGAAATATATGAGTATATATTGATAAGAGGAGTGGATGGTTTTTTGTGCAATTTATACGGTTGGTTAATTTTAGATGACCTTTTTGGATAAAAATCATTAGACTCATCGTAACAATAGTACTAATATAGTTGTGTGACATTTTGTTTGAGTTTTAAACGAATACACACACACATAAGGGTGGTTCACACAAGATCACTAGCTATTTAAGAAAACATGAAAACAGTTGAATCACAAATGATTTTACACTAAAATCACGTATAAAATCACATGAGATTCATGTGATTTAGCCCCGCAATTTAAGTCACCCGCACTCAATGTTGTGACCGTTAATGTAAAATATAAAAAGATATGAGTGTATTGAGAAACGGAAATGATGCATTTTTTGTTGCAACTCAGAGGTGGCGTTTGAGATAATGGAATTTGTGGGAATTGAAATTTGTCAAAAGAATTGGTATATGAAGAAACTGAAATTGAATTTAGTCATGTTTGACCATGTGTTTGGTTGTCAAATTTGAAATGAACTCTTTGTAAAGTATTTGAATCTCTATTTGATTCGTTAAATATAATATTGGTGGTTGGTGGAGGTGGTGGTAGTATTTGTCGTGGTAGTAGCCAGGGCGGACCTAGAAATTTTTTCCAACGGTGGCACAATTTGACTTTAAAAAACTTTTGTAGAAATATTTTTCACAAATTGTTTATTGCTCTAGTGGTTGGTCCATTGTCTTTCAAGTGTAAAGTCTTATTGCAATCAATTTTAATAAACACAATAAAATGAAATTAAAGCTAAAAATCTACTAAAAATGACTCTAACAAGGCTTGAACCCAAGACTTTTACCATGAAAAGCAAGGAACTTACCAACTCTACCAAAAAGCCTAATAGTTTTATTGCAATTTCAAAATTATATGGTGGCACACAACAAATTAATACGGTGGCACCTCTCATGACCCTAAATTTTTTACACTACGACGAAGGAATGAACCGGTGGCACGTGCCACCGTAACTTCTAAGGTAGGTCCGTCCCTGGTAGTAGCGGTGGTAAAGGCAACTGTGGTAATGATGTTAATGGCGGAATTTGTTGTGGCAACGCTAACTATGATGGTAGGGGAGAGAACGCCGGTAGTGGTGGTGGCATCCATCATGATAGGGTGAACTCAAATGGAAAAAATATCATAATATAATAGTTCTTAAAAGGTGGTACAAAGGAATTGGATATGCTTGCTAGAACCTAAGGAATTTACATTCTTCATATGTGATAATCGAATTCCTTATAAAAACTCAAAGAATGAGCCAAGCACAAAATTGAAATTTAGTCTATGAAATTAACCATTTAAATTCTTTCAAATTTCATCAAAATCCAACGAACCAATTGAACCATTTTTTTTGGAAAAAAATCTTCAAACTCTTCATAACAACAATAATCATATATAGTTTTGGGATATTTTCAGATATATAACCACAAAAATTTGTATGAATGCATCTTAAACAATTCGTAACAGCAAATGATTATTAATATCTAAATAAATCAACCATCGTTTATGAAATACAGTTATACTTATAGAGAAAAGTTCAAATGTGAACCACCTTTTGGTTGTGAACGTGAGGACAGCCGAGAGCGCAACACGTGGCGGCTTTGAGTGTGGTTCCCCCTTTAATTCAATGTCCTCCCATGAGTCGTGCCTAGTCATCCACTGTGGACATGACATGGCGCCTAGTCATCCGCCACGTGTCGCGCTCTCGGTTGTCCTCACGTTCATAACCAAAAAGTGGTTCAAATTTGAACCCGCCCCTATACTTATATATATATATATATATAATATCTCATTAACTAATTAACTAATGAATTACTATTTGTTTTTTTTTTAAAATTTTAGTACCTTCTTAAAAATGGCTGGACCCGTAGTAGTTCAAAGTAAAAGCAAAATCTAAAGAATGATTCAACTCTAATTATTATAAAACAGTTAAATAAATATAAAGTTTATTTTTAAAGAAAAGTAAATAAAGTTAATGGGTGCTATTTTTAAATCCTTTTTTTGCAGTATGTTTGGATACCAATATAAACAGTACTCGGTTTATAATGTTTACGAAATGCAAATCCTTATCCGTAAAATATAACTATAAATTATTTAAAGTATTCACAATGCCAACAACATGTCGATTAAAATTACTTTTTTAATTAATTAAGTTTTTTAATCACCACATAGTGAGTGAGTCATACCAGTGATGTACTATGCAATCATCTTTGTACTATTTTTATAATTAATATCCGTTGGTCTCAGGTTCAAACCATGGGAATAACACTTCGGCGATACCCAGGCTTTGGGCTGGCCTTTGGGTCGGTTCGGGTCCAGGTAACGGGCATGCCAGTCTATGGGCATGCGGGCTCGGCCATAGGTTGGGCTTAGTCGTGCCTGGGCGGGTCCAGTCTATGTGGACTGGGCCGGGTCGCCGCGGATTAGTCGGTGCTGCCCAATTGGATGCCCGGATACCGCGGGTGCGTGTATGAGTTTATTGCCGTACAAAAAAAATAAAAAATAAATAAAGGAGTTGCTATCTATAATCTCTTATAGATTTTCTCTACTCATTTTAATCCATATCGTTCTAAAATGGGTCTTATTTATGCACTCGTATAATTTACTTATATCCTCTATAAAAGGGGTATGGATAGAGGTTTTTTCCTATCTAACATAAGTAAATGATTATTAATGGGTACTTTGATCTAATTTTTTTTTTTCCTAATACATTTTATGAAACTTTTATTTTGGAATCTAACTCATATGTGAAGCATGCACGTAAATATTTTATGGTGTGGGTTTTAAAAGCATGATAGATAAAATAAGGAATCCCACCATATATTTAGGTTTCGTTTGTTTTTTAGGAGTTCTGATGTCTATAATTTAAATTTACGTTTAAAAGATAAAAGGTAGATACATCATCTCTTAAAATTTCAGAGAATAGTAGAAGGTTTTCAGGTATTTTCTTAAAAATAAAACAAAAGGTCTTAATTTTACAAACCTCTTAATATTTAGACTAAGAGGTTTGAAGAGGTAGCTTATAAAATACGAACAATCCCATAATGTTCATGTAACATATATGTATATATATATATATATATATATATAGAGAGAGAGAGAGGTGAGTTCATACGAGAATGTTAACTATTTACGAGAACGCAATGAGCCTTTTTGATGTACAAAATCATATATGACTCATATAATAAAATCCACGTACACAAATCATTCATATGAAAACTCAAAGAATGAACCAAGCATAAAATTGAAATTTGGTCTATGAAATTAACCATTTCAATTCTTTCAAACTTCGTCAAAATCCAACGAATCAATTGAACCATTTTTTGGGAAAAAATAATCTTCAAACTCTTCATAACAACAATAGTCATATATTGTTTTGGGACATTTTCACAAAAAGTGTTATGAATGCAACAAACACTTCGTAACAGCAAATGATTATTAACTAGTTATTAAGAGCCCAGGCTTCGCGCCGGGTTATAAACTATGATACATTTTATCATTAGTAGTTTATAATTAACCAATAAAACAAAATGTCATAATAAAATAAATAAATAAAGTAAAAGTAACAAAATGTGAATTATGTAATTTGAGAATAAAAAATATAAAGATGGTATACTATAAGGACCAAATATGTAATTTAATCAAACATGTTTTTGAATGAGTTAACCAATTTAATTTAACATATTTGGATGGAATGATGAAAATAGAATAAAAAAACACATAAGGAGGAAAAAGATAGTTTTTAAAAATCATTGACTAAAAATATATTAAGTATCAAATTATAGGAACCAAAAATGTAGTTTATTTTATATGTTTTTGAAAATTGATATAAGGATATAATTTGCAAACTATCAAACTATAGAGACCAAAGATGTATTTTATTTCATAGCTTTACTATTCATTTTATTTTGGAAATTATCAAACTATAAGGACCAAAATTGTATTTTATTTCATAGCTTTACTATTCATTTCATTTTGTAAATTGATACAAGGGTATAATATATAAAAATAGATCAACGATCGTTTATGAAATACTGTTATACTTATAAATATAATATCTCATTAACTAATTAACTAAGGAATTACTATACGTTTTTTTTTTAATTTTAATTTTACTACCTTCTTAAAGATGGCTGGACCCGTAGTAGTTCAAAGTAAAAGCAAAATCTCAATAATGAATCAACTGTAGTTATTATAAAACAATTAAATAAATAAGTATATAAAGTTATTTTTTAAGAAAAGTAAATAAAGTTAATGGGTGCTATATTTTAAATCCTTTTTTTGCCATATGTTTGGATACCAATATAAACAATACCTGGTTTAATAATGTTTAAGAAATGCAAATCGTTATCCGTAAAATATAACTATAAATTATTTAAAATATTCACAATGCTAACAACATGTCGATTAAAAATATTTTTTAATTAATTAAGTTTTTTCTATCACCACATAGTGAGTGAGTCATACGAGTGATGTACTCAAGTGTGGACAAACATGCAATCATCTTTGTATTAATTTTTATAATTAATAAAGGGGTTCGTAACATGTTTAGAGGGTGTGGGGTGAAAGTCACACTATTAAGGTTCGAATCCTACAGACGACATTTTTATGAGATATCCAGACTCTGAATCTGGTCCTTCGAAACCGGGTTCAGGACCGGTTCGGGTTGGTTCATAGATCCCCTAAAAACCCGTCGGTCGGGTTTAGCCATAGTTTGGGCCGGGTCGCAGCGGATTTAGTGGGATTGCCCGTAAAAAGGTCCGATACCGCTGAAACGTGTGCGTGCGTTCACTTGCCGTTTAAAAAAATAATAATAAAGGGGTTGCTATCTATAATAGATTTTCTCTACTCATTTTAATCCACATATATTGTTTTACACTAGGTCTTACTTATGAATTGGTATATCTTATTCATATCCCTATAAAGAGGTATGGATAAATTTGTCCTTAATAAATACTTTTTAAAAATTTTAGAATAAGAGCTTAAAAGTAGATGAGAAAATCGTTCTCATGCATCTCTTGAACAAAAACTATAATTAGTTAGTTTGTAAATTTTTTCTTTATAGATTCCCTTCTATTGCACATAAGACTCTAATCAGTTTTTTACAAAAAAATAAATAAATTATATTGTTGGTTATTTATTTTAGGCTTTATATGATCAAAAACTCGTAACTATGTTATATATGTACATGCAAAACTGATCAATTTATAACTTCACATCATAATTAATATTTTAAATAGATATTCAGAGATCCCTTCAAATGTTCCTTTAGTTGGTCAGATGAAAGTTAACCACTGGAAACTTGATGACATATGTGTTGAATAAATAAGTATATAATTGGTAAAAAAATTATTTAAATATTTGATTACAAACACCTAGGGGTGAGCACGGTTAGATTCGGTTTTTGGACGTCCAAACTGTTCATTTTTCGGTTTTTTGGTTTTCAGTTATTATTTTTCAGTTCGGTTTTTCGAACTTCGGTTTTCGGACTTTGGACATCGATTTTTGGACTTTGGTTTTCGGTCTACAAAATATTATTTTCAAATTGTCAATTTCTTTTAATTTGTTCAAAAATCATGTTAAATTTCTTAAAAATCAATAACAAATTAAGATTCAACTTGTGGATAACATATCAAAAATCGATAACAAATTAATATCTAATAAATCATGTTTAACTAATTAACTTGTTGAATATAAAAAACTAACAATAGAATATATATATATATATAATTAAATTAATAGAATATATATCGGTTTCGGTTTGGTTTTTCAGTTAACAGCTACTTTCAGTCCGGTCCGGTTTTTTTCGGTTATTTTGAGACCAAAACCGAAACCGAACCATTATTGACATATTTCTTCCTGTCACATTATTGCCATCTCAGTAAAGTAAGAACCTTCTTAAAACTCTACAATGAAGGTTCTTACAAAAACCTCACATCCCTTCTCTTATTTATAATATAATTTTTATTTATGTAAATTATTATATAACAGAAAATGAAAGTATTACAAGAACATGGGTTCTTGTTCAAGCATCTGGGTTCTAATAAGAACTTGTAACTATACAAGAACTTTTGTCCCACAGTAAAGATTTTTGTAAAAACTCCAAAAAGAACCTTAAAAATAACCTCCATTGTGAATGCTCTTATCTATTAAAGACAAATGTTCAAGAATTTAGTTAATTTAAAATGGAAACATTTAATGCTTTATTCATTGAAAAAGAGTCTTAGTTCTTAATTAATCATTAGATTTCAATAGTCAAATCAAACACAGATCGACTAGTATTTAAAAGATGTTGTACATTTAGGGGGAATTTGGTTGGGGTATTGAGAGGTCAGGAATGAGAATGATAATGAAAACTGTTGTTTGGTTTGATATTATATAACGACATCGTTCCTGCAGATCCATTAATCTTCATTCCTGACCAAATTGGGGGGAATGAAAATTTTATTTCTACTTGTTTTTTTTCCAATGAATTGTTTCATCTATGGATGTTAAATTGAAATATTTTTTGATTTTCAAGTTGGAAAAACATATTTTTTTATATGAAGCAATTTTTTCATCGATTATATTGGTTTAACCAAACAGCATCAATGCAATGCGCTCATTCCTATTCCCATTCTTCTATATTTCCATTTTCATTTTCATTCCTATTTCCTGAAATGAACCAAATGGACCCTAATTAGCTTTTTGTTTATTTTGTTTGGATTTTGAGTGCTTTGATTATTAATCCGTAGGTTGTGGAGAGGACGGATGATGAAGTTGTCGAAAATAATAGAGGTTTTTTCTTCTCTAACATAAGTAAATATTGATTAATTATTAATGGGTACTTTGATCTAATTTTTTTTCTAATACATTTTTTGAAACTTTTATTTTGGTATCTAACTCATAAGCATGCACGTAAATGTTGAATGGTGTGGGTTTTGAGAGCACGATAGATAAAATAAGGAATCCCAATATATATATTTAGGCGGCGTTTGTTTTTTAGGAGTTCTGATGTCTGAAGTCTAAATTCACGTCTAAAAAATAACAGGTGGATGGTGTATCTCTTAAAATTTCAGAGGACGATAGGAGGTTTTTAAGCCTTTTCTTAAAAATAAAACAAAAGGTCTTAAGTTTGCAAACCTCTTAATATTTAGATTAAGAGGTTTTAAGAGGTAACTTATAAAAACAAACAGTCCCTTAATGTTCATGTAACACACACATATATATGGATAGGTGGAAACGAAAATCTAAACATTTTGTAAGAATGCGAGAAGAAGTATGATATCATATATGATACACAAACTTAGGGGCTGTTTACCAAATTTCTCATTAAGTCCTGTATGTATAAATTTGTCTGTGTAGATAAATTTCTCATTAAGTCATAAGTAAACACCTCCTTAATCATATATGATTAAGCACATGTTACATTGACAATACATAGACGTTTAATCATATATGATCAAACACAATCAGAGGTCGTGCAATCATATACAATATCATATTTTTTTGCTTCTCGCAATATGTTTAACTTTTCGCATGATCCTCCATATATATATATATATATATATATAGAGAGAGAGAGAGAGAAGGTTCAAACGAGAACGTTAACTATTTAAGAAAACAAGAAAAACTTTGCTCATGTACAAAATCACATGTGATTTTACACTAACGGCAAAATCACACACACACACACACACACACACACATATATAGGGCGGGTTCAAATGTGAACCACTTTTTGGTTGTGAACGTGAGGACAACCAAGAACACATCACGTGGCGGATGACTAGGCACCACGTGAGATCCACGGCGGATGACTAGGCGCGATTCATGGGAGGGCATTGAATTAAAGGGGGGACCACACTCAAAGCCGCCACGTGTCGCACTCTCGATTGTCCTCACGTTCACAACCAAAAAGTGGTTCACATTTATGTTAGTAATTATGTGCAGAAGTTGACAAATCAGACTACACATCCAATGTTATAAGACACTTGAGGGTCACACTTGTGAGGCCTGTAAAACGAACAAGTAAAATAACTCCAGTATAGAGAGAAAAGATTTATAATAATTAATTATAAATCTATTGGGTGTTTTCTGTAAGAAACTCCAAAGTTAAAGGTTTCTATTATTAATTAAACAGGGATTATATATTTATTAGTTAAATAAATATATAACTGGTTTTAATTAATATTTGTTATATATGGTAAATATATATATTAGTTAAATGTATATATGGTAATTATCCTGACTAATATATTAGTTGTATATATGGAAATAATCTTTCTTGGTGAAGAAGAAAGATTTATTTATGGATAATTATAGAAAAAGGAAACTGAATATGATACAGATTGTGTTTATTCAGTTATATATATCCAGCTATGGTTAAACCTTTTTCATTCATTGAATTGATAACTCATTATTCACTCCCAACCATAGAAACCGGAAAAACTCTCTCTCTCTCTCTTCCTTGATCGACGCCAATCACAAATCCGAAGGAAGTTCGGTTTTTGTTCGGGTGTTCGGGAATTCGGAGTTGTTGATCGGCTAGAAGATCCGTTCGTAAGGTTCATCACGGGTGGATCAAGCTCAAGCAATTCAGGTAAGCTTTCTAAACCCCGGATTATATGACTGTTTAGATAAACAATAAAAGATCATGTGCTATTTCGGGTTTTATACACGTTTATGCTTCCGCTGATCAAACCAGTTTGGTTTGATATTCGAATTAACAGTTTGTTTTTCGAACCGTGACTCGAACCAGTTTGGTCCGAGGTCCACCAAAAACCCAACAGTGGTATCAGAGCAATTGGTTTTTCTTATTGTTTATCTCGTCTCTGTTTGTATAAAGTTTTAATCTTTATCAGTTTATGTGTAAGGATTAAATCTTTATCTGTTTGTATAAAGTTTTAATCTTTATCAGTTTTGGGTAAGGATTAAATCTTTATCTGTTTGTATAAAGCTTTAACTTTTATCAGTTTGCTTAAAAGATTAAATCTTTATCTGTTTTAAGTTTTATCAGTTTGCTAGATTTTATCTGTTTGCATAAAATTGCTTTATCTGATAATTGTTTAAGATCCGTTAAAATTGTTTTAGTTGTATAAAGTTTTATTTTTTAACAGTTTGTTTAAGAATTAAAATTTTATCAGTTTGAGTAATTATCTTTATCAGTTTGGATAAGGGATTAATCTTTATCAGTTTGATAAAAGATTTAATCTTTATCAGTTTGCATAAAGATTGATATTTATCGATTTAAAAATTAATCTTTATCAGTATTGTATCAAGATTGATTTTATCAGCTTATATAAAGTTTGGATTTTTTATCAGTTTAGGTAAAAATTCATCTTTATCAGATTCAAAGACTTTATCTTTACCTTTTTCATTGATTTAAGTCTGTTGGCTTTTTCGATTCACCGGATTTTTATCGCCACCATAAACCACCAGTTTGGTGGTGGTCAAGTCGCACGTAGCGGTGGCCGAACCACACAGTTGTGTGACCAAACCCACACCCCGCTATGGCCGCATCGTGGCTCGAACGCCACTCGGCCGTGGCTCGAACGCCACTCGGCCGTGGCTCGAACGCCACTCGGCCGTGGCTCGAACGCCACTCGGCCGTGGCTCGAACGCCACTCGGCCGTGGCTCGATCGCCACCACGCCGAGGCCAGACCACCAGTAGCCGCAGTCGCAGTGGTGGTTGATGGCGGTGGTCGTCTCAAATTCGCACCACCGATCGGCTAAGGCAGCCACGGTGGTGGTGGTGTTTCCTGTTTTCAATCACCACGAAGGCGATAACGGCGACGGTGTTGTTGTCGTCGGCCGCCGGTGGCAGTAGCGGTGTTTCGGCGCTGTTATCGTCGCCGGTAGTGCGGCGGTAGTGGTTTATTCGTCCCAGCGGTAAGGTGGCGGCGGTGAGCGGTAATGATGTTGTTATAGTCTCCGGTCGCCAACCGGGCACGGCTGGCACTACGGTGGCGGCTGTTTGCGGTCATCGTCGCCGACCACCCAGCCCCGTGGTGGTGGCGATGGTCCGTGGTGGCTGTGTTTAGTCGCCGACCGAAACGATGGCGGCGGGTGTCTTGCCTTCGTCAATCGCGGAGTGGTGGCGGTTGGTGCGCAACTGTCGTCCCCGGTGGATGACGGCGGCGGTGAATCTTCAATCACCGGCCACACACCATCACGACGGTGGTGGCGGTTCTCGGCCACAGCCAACTGTCACAGGTGGTGGCGGCGGCATGGTGGTGGTGTTTGTCGATCACCAACCGCAAACGGCGGTGGTGGATGGCAATGGCGACACTTTGGTGTTGCCAATCATCACAGGGTTTGCGGTGACCAAGCCCAAAAACTTATCGTTTTTCGATAATGGGCTTAACCATGGACTTTTGGGCCACGTTATAGGCCCAATTAGGTTTATCGGGTTTTAGGCTTTTTCCCAAGACTAATTTCATAAAATTGTTTTAAGGGATTTAATTCTTAACAAATTTATAAAATTGAGTTTTATTAAACCAATTTGTTTTGACCAGTTTTGGTCAAATTGGCCCGATGTCTTTTTCGACTGTCTGATCGAATAAATGACACGATTCACGGGCCAGTGTTTAATGTTTCGACAAATTCGTTCAGAACGGTTGGTTTAATCAAGATAATTAAAAGCGAGTATTTTAGAAAAATTGGTTGTGTTTTATGAAAAAGGATTTATAGTATATAAATCTTGGAGATTTTATAAAACATCAATTTTCAGATTTAAAATATCAGTTTTGGTTTATAAAACAGTTTGTTTTATAAATCAGTTAATTCCATGGTTTATGATAAACAGAATAATTTTAACGGATCTAGGATTGTTTAATGTTTTATATACTTTATTGCTCTATATAAAACTTGCGTGATTAAATGTTAATATATATATATCTGCTTAGTATATACATATATATGCTATAGTAATTATAAAGAATGCCAATTTAGACACTTAATCTATTTGGAGAAACCTGGGTGCCACTTTCAACCCTGGATACTTGCAAAATAACCTTTAGGATAGATTTTTCTTTTTCTTTTCCCGGAGTTCCGTCAAGAGATGCCGAGGCCAGTGGGAGCTACGCAAAGAGATCGGAGCCACGCGGGGAAAACGGAGGAAAATAGTTTTAGGACAATTTTAGTCCTTTAGGAATTAATTGGCAAATCAATAATTGCTTTTTTTTTTTAACTGCATGATTTTGATTATTATGCTTGCTCGTGATTATTGATATTACATGCTTAGGTTTTATCAAATGTTTTTAAAATTAGGTCTTATTTTATAAAACTAGTTATATCACGAGGTTGGTTTTAAAAAGCCTAAAATTACCATTTTATGAACATTTTTAGATGGTAAAATTATTTTTAAAACCATTATAAGATTGTTTTCTTATAAGAGGCATGCTTTTAAAACAGTTAGTTTTATTAGCAAGTAAGTTTTAGAACAGTTAGTTTTAAACATCGGTTGTTTCTTAAAACAGTTAGTTTTAGAACAACAAATGCCTTTAAGACAATCAGCTTTTAATAGCGATTTTAAAAATACTGGAAATTTAAAGTTTTTCAAAAACTTAGTTAAAACCCATAAAATCATAGATCAGTAGTGCAACCCATTTGTGGACACCTTTGGCGTAAGGTACGTTGGAGCTCGAAGGAGTCGAACCTTTAGCACCCACGTTCAAACCCCAAACTGAAGGGGATGAAAAGACTCTGCGATATCGGGTGGTACCGACCATAGTACATCCAGTTCAAAATGGTGAGATCTATTTTGGTAATTGTTACAATTCACCGGGTGGTACCGGGCCAAAGAGCACTAAGAGGGACTAAAACATGTACGGTTTTATCCGATGTCCCGAAAAGATCTAGGAGTCATGTCAGTTGGATATGATTGGTAAAAGTCCTTACCTACCGAAATAGTACGGGCCTGGTGGGGCGTGAGCAAACCGCGCATCAGGACGTATGAAATAAGGATCCTAGTCCGATAATTATCATTTTAGGGTTTATTGATATTTATTCGGAACCGTTTATTCAAAGGTACTAAAACCAAGTTTTTAAATGTGTAGATGGCAAACACGGTTACCAACACCAATAACCTTTCTCTTCGCTCGATCCTAGAAAAGGACAAACTCACTGGTCCAAATTTTCTCGACTGGGAGCGCAATCTCCAGATTGTGCTAAGGCACGAGAGAAAGTGGTATGTCCTAGAA
The DNA here is from genome assembly GCA_030169165.1 of Centaurea solstitialis. Taxonomy (NCBI): domain Eukaryota; kingdom Viridiplantae; phylum Streptophyta; class Magnoliopsida; order Asterales; family Asteraceae; genus Centaurea; species Centaurea solstitialis. Next base: position 9,542,696 of record CM058040.1, on the reverse strand, counting down.
GAACCTCTAGGTGAGGCCCCACCAGCAAATGCCAGTACGACAATTAGAAATGCTTATCAAAAGCGTTCGGATGATTTGCTGGATGTTGGCTGCTTGATGCTTGCGACTATGAGCCCAGAACTACAAACAGGGCTCATGAACACTAATGCTTACGACATGATCCTCCAGCTGAGGGACATGTTCCAAACGCAAGCTCGCACAGAGCGTTATGATGCCACGAGGGCTCTGAATGCGTGCAAGATGGCCAAGGGGACCTCTGTCAGTGCCCACGTTATGAAAATGAAGAGGCTACTTGACCACCTAGAGAGGTTAGGTCACCCAGTTCCGTTGCAGTTGGCAATGGATACCATACTCAATTCGTTGTCCGATGATTACAAGCAGTTCGTAATGAATTTTAATATGAACAACATGGAAAGGAGCATAGCTGAATTGCACTCCATGTTAAAAACTGCTGAACAAAGTATGGGAACGGGGACCAAGACCAAAGATGTTCTGATGGTCAGGGATGGTGGAGTGAAGAAGAAAAGAGGGCAAAGGAACACCAGCAAGGGCAAGGACCAGGTTCAGGTCAGCCAGAGTGTACCAAAGGCCGTTGACAATAGAAAGGGCAAGGGCAAGGGCAAAAAGGTTAAAGTCAACAAAGCGAAGACCGAGAATCGATGCTTTACGTGTCATGAGGTCGGACATTGGAGACACAATTGCCCGAAGCGTCATGAAACAGGTATAAACACCTAGGACGTTTTATGACTGCTTCAGTTACTACTTGTTAGTTTACAAGTTAACTGACACCTAGAGCAAATGTTTGTTTGCAGGTGGTCAGGAGAAATGAAGTGCCCGGGTCCTGAGGATCAGACAAGATTTATTTTAGATATTATCAAGACATTTTAAACTTATTTTAAGACATTTTATTTTGGATATTTTTGAAATGTTGGTTGATTTAAATTTATGGATTTTGGTATTTTAAATTTAAAATTATTGTCTTGATTTATATATATCTAATTTTGCCTTGAATCTAAGTCAAGATAGACTTGATTCAATTCGTTGATCCTAGATGTTGTCTACCACACTAACAAATATACTTCAAATTTTAGTAATTCGAAGTAATATATGAAAACTGTCAAAAACACACGAAGTACTATTTTATAGGAATGTGTTTTTGGAATAAAACATTTACGAGTAATATGATTATAACAAGTATATTGTAGTCAAGTTCAAATTACTCATATGTTTCAAAAGGGGAATTTAGGATATTATCACAGATGACGTTGATAATATCAATATTTATAAAACTAGTAAATTCCAAGTTTTGGAATTAGGGATCTAATAAAAATCCAGTTAAGTTTTATGAATAGTAAAATTCAAGTTTATAGTATTAAACTTATTACTTAAAATAAAATTGACTAAATAATCAAGTCTTGACTAAGTCAATGAAGCATCAAATTTAAGTAATAATCAGTTTTCATATAGGTTAGTGGGAGCCCAATTTATTCTCTATCTATGCTTCCGATAAAGAATAAAAGCTATATTATTGATCTGTATTTCTAGGAATTCATAATCCAGAGAGGATAAGAATTCATGAGAAATATGATCTATTCTTTTAAATCAAAAGTTTTAGATCAAGAGTTTCAAAGTTTTGAAACAATAAAGTCAAAGTTTTGACTTTAAGAAAATCAATAATTATATGTGTTGTAATAATAAAGATATTCAAGTATCTTTTTAGACCATCAAGTGTTGTAGAACACTAGAATAAATTTCCTGAAATTTACCAGCTTGGTAGATGGAAATTTTATCAGATTTCAGGAAGAAATCTTTATCTACACAGCAACTAAGGAAAGTTGCGGAATTTACTTTACATATTCAAGAAACTTGGAGTTATTTCAGTATCTCCAAGATTTAGGCAATATGGTAAAGAAAAGTCTAAATTTTGTTTAAATGTGTTTGCAAAACAAAACTAGCAGAACCAAGTTAAAATATTATCTAATAACTTGTGTTGTTTTTGGTTGTTTCTTTGATTAGGATGGTAAACAATAATCGAAGGGTTTAAATTGAAGGAAGGTGATACTTCATTTAAATCAGTATAAGTACATATTGAATAGACACCATAAAAGTAACTTAGAAATGCTAATAATTTTGTTATTATTACAGAGTGGAATATGGACTATACAAAATTAGTTTCTCTGTTTCTTTTATACTTAGCATGTTTTTGATCCGGGAATAAAACTAGTATAAGTTTTATTTGAAATTATCCGTGACAACTTATCAAGGTGGGAACCTGATAGGGTTTTAAAGTCATCGTGAGTTTTTGGGTAGTTATAAAACAGAGTAACAGCTACAAGCGATGTAGACCAAAAACTGCACGGATATTCGATAGAGCAGCGAATATCGGATGTGATCCGCTGGTTGAGATTACTTCATGGATTTTGTCATAAGTAAATCTCACAGTAGGTTGTCCTCAATACCTGAGGTATCTGGTTTGGAATCACGTGGACTACTGGATACTTAGTACGTTCTAACATCACACCGTAACAGGGTGGTCATACGGGGCGTAACTAGATTCAGCGGAAGTCGTGGTGGCAAATGCAGATATGCAAGATGGGATTTGCACCTCTTCTATGAAGAGAGATATTTCCGGGCCCCTTGACTGACTACAAGAACTGATGAAGTGCATGGCCATGCCCAAACGAACTGATTTGTTCTTTGTCGTTTACCAATCAGTTGGAAGTCGGATAGTCATGAACATAATCTTGAGTATTCTGAGTTGACTGTATCCATGCTCGTACTCAAAATTGAAATATCGTGTTGCAAAAGGAAAAGCCTAGTTATACCCGATTTGTGAACAGTGTGTTCATAAATGTTGTATCCTTTAAAAGGGATGATATCACCTACCTGGGTATAAGAGTGCTTATAACCTGGTTAGCCTAAGTGCCTGTCTAGGGGCCTCCTTAGGTCCGTGTGGTCAAGCCGGTATTGCCAACTTGCACAAGTGGGAGTCTGTTAGTAATTATGTGCAGAAGTTGACAAACCAGACTACACATCCAATGTTATAAGACACTTGAGGGTCACACTTGTGAGGCCTGTAAAACGAACAAGTAAAATAACTCCAGTATAGAGAGAAAAGATTTATAATAATTAATTATAAATCTATTGGGTGTTTTCTGTAAGAAACTCCAAAGTTAAAGGTTTCTATTATTAATTAAACAGGGATTATATATTTATTAGTTAAATAAATATATAACTGGTTTTAATTAATATTTGTTATATATGGTAAATATATATTAGTTAAATGTATATATGGTAATTATCCTGACTAATATATTAGTTGTATATATGGAAATAATCTTTCTTGGTGAAGAAGAAAGATTTATTTATGGATAATTATAGAAAAAGGAAACTGAATATGATACAGATTGTGTTTATTCAGTTATATATATCCAGCTATGGTTAAACCTTTTTCATTCATTGAATTGATAACTCATTATTCACTCCCAACCATAGAAACCGGAAAAACTCTCTCTCTCTCTCTTCCTTGATCGACGCCAATCACAAATCCGAAGGAAGTTCGGTTTTTGTTCGGGTGTTCGGGAATTCGGAGTTGTTGATCGGCTAGAAGATCCGTTCGTAAGGTTCATCACGGGTGGATCAAGCTCAAGCAATTCAGGTAAGCTTTCTAAACCCCGGATTATATGACTGTTTAGATAAACAATAAAAGATCATGTGCTATTTCGGGTTTTATACACGTTTATGCTTCCGCTGATCAAACCAGTTTGGTTTGATATTCGAATTAACAGTTTGTTTTTCGAACCGTGACTCGAACCAGTTTGGTCCGAGGTCCACCAAAAACCCAACAATTTAAACTTTCCTCTCTCTCTCTCTCTCTCTCTCTCTCTATATATATATATATATATATATATATATCTCCAAAGGTTCAAATGCGTAATGCCAAAAAATTGAGAAGTATACGGCAAAGATCACTTTGATTGGTAAAGAATTACAGCTTTGACCGGTTAATATTTGAAGTTATGCCAAAAATAAACGGGTGGTTTCGTAAGTTCAACAAATAGACGAAAAACATATTCATATATGAACATGTATGATTCACATATGAACTATATGTTCATATATGAACCAATGTAATTCACACATTAATTATTTTTAACTGATGCATATATGAACTTGTGTAATATACATATTAATTATTTTTGACTAATTCATATATGAACATATTCATATATGAACCTATGTTATTCACATATTCATATATGAACCTATGTTATTCACATATTTACTACTTTTAACTTATTCATATATGAACTATATACTCGTGGAGAACCTAGGCTAAATACACCATTTTTTTTAACAGCAAAAGGGAAGCAAGACAAGAGCTTCGGCAAAGCCATCACCCAATTCAAGCAACCCAACGAGAATTTTATTAAGAAAGTCTAGCAAGAAGCTAGACAAGACATACACGAAAAAGATGAGTTACAAAGACAAAATTGGGTTACAACACCAAGCCGACCAGGACAAGGAGCTACAGTTCGTCCTATATTTAACCCACGTAAAGAGAGCGGCTTGGATGTCATCCATCACCAACGAGGCTGAGAACTTCTTACCATTAAAAACCGCATTATTCCTGGCCTTCCACACATGATACAAAACTCCTCCAACTGCAGCCTCCAATAGCAATTTACGATTTTTGTTCGACCCATGGTCTGCAACTTCACAAAACAGTTGATCAAACGAATGTATCTGACCCATTATAATCCCAAACCAATTAAAAAACCGATTCCAAATAACCTGTACTTGTGAGCAAGAAAGAAAAACATGATCCACAGTTTCTTCCTCAATTTCACACAACGGACAAATAATGGAAGGAATGTTAATTCCTCTTGACCGAAGTTTTGTTCTGGTGGGGAGTCGCTAAATACACCATATAAATTGCTATGTTATGTACACCCCAAAAAGTGAATTGCTCATCTCACACACATCAACATCAAAGTACATTTTTTATATTTCCAATGCATTTATATTAACTCCCAATGCATTCATTCCCTTAACAAATTGGTGCAAATAACAATCCCCTATACACGTGAACCTGTCTTATTCACATGCTAACTACTTTTAGCTTATTCACATATGAAATTTTGGGATTCACATATTAACTAACAAATTGATTTACATATATAATAATTAAGTAATTCATACATGAACTCGGGGGTTCATACATGAACCAATTAATTAGTTCACATGTGAACTAATTAACGTGTTCACACACACAATATATATATATATATATATATATAAGAGAGAGAGAGAGAGAGAGAAAGAGAGATTTTATTTGTAAACCATTATTTTGCTGTGAACTTATTAACTACATGTCTACATCACAAATCACAATCGTTCATATTCAAGATCAATAGCTAAGATTAAAATTGTGACGGTTACGATAACTACTCTTTTTTGTTTTTCGTTTTTTATAAACTTCTAAACCTATGATTGGTCAGTTTTGATTCACAAAGTTTACAAGTTTAAATGCGTTCACAAAAAAAATCTCAATACACACACACACAGTGGCGGATCCAGAAATTTTTCTTAGTGGGGTCACCTATTAAGTAGATTAAATGTTCGTAAAGTTGTCGGTGTATTTTTAGCTTAAATATAACGTTTCAAGGGATTTTTAGAGTTTTTTTTTTTGTTAATTTTAAGAGATTTTTAAGCGGTTTTTATCGATTTTGAAGGATTTTTTTAGTTTTGTTTGTTGATTTCGAGAGTGTTTTTTTGGTTTTTTAATTGAATTCGATGTAAATCTCTTTAATTGGTGGGGCCCGACAAAAATTTAGTGTGGGAGATGCAAGAGAGAAGGTTAAAATACGAAAGTTTTTACCTTAACAAAAAAAATCATTTTGCCCCTTTAGTGGGGGCCCTTCCCTTCCCCCCCCCCCCCCCCCCCTACTGCACAAACACACATAGTTCACATATCAATCACGAATTCATATAAGAACTTGTTTGTCTTCTATTTGTAAAGTTTATGAAACTACCCTTGTATCTTCTACATACTCATGCGAGGTATTATCCGGTGCATTATAGTCAAAGCCGTAAATACTTCTATATTTTTTAACCAATTCTTATTTAAACCTCTTCATATATTTATATTTATTTTTATTGGTATTATTGAGTTTTATAAATAATGACAATGAAAATTATATAACAATTTAAATGATTATTTTTATTGTACATAATCATAATAAAACATATGGGAATATATTTACTAATTAAAATAGTTCATGATTGGAGATACATTTTGCAAATATGTTTATATATTATAATGTTTTAGGTTTATAAAGAAAACGGGTGTACCACTATGACAAATCATGGATTTGTTCTAGTCAATGATCGTAAATACTCCAATATAATAATTAAAGTGAATTACATCTTTGGTCCCTTACCTATACTTATTGTTAGGTTTTAGTCTCTTAAATTCATAAAGTGCACTTTTGGTCCAAAAAATGTGTTTGGAACCCTACTGATCCCTCTAACTTAACACCGTTTGTTGAATTCCACCCAACTTAACGGCGTTTGTTGAATCCGTTGACCACAAACCAAGAATGCCATAGGTGACATTTTTGTCTTGTATTAATTATTTTTTGGTCCTTTATCTATGTCAACCTTTTCTATTTAGCCCCTTATTTATGGTCACTTTTTTCAGATTTTGTTTTTGATTCATTAAATTACATTTTTGTCCCTTATTTTCACGGACATACTTTAAAGCTTATGTGCAAATAATTTCTTTTGGATTAACTTTAATCTACCTTTTTATCTTGAATATTTCAATACTAAATATATAAATAAATTAAAAGATATTCTATTATTATACTAATACTTGATAAAAAAAACTATATAACATAATAATATATTCAATGAAATAATATGCATTTATTTGAAGAATAATTTTGTAATTTCAGTTGAACGGATAGACGATATGATCGGCTTTACTATATGCTTACACTATTTTCTTATTCAAGTTTGTTTAACTTTGAACTAATTTTATAATTATAACTATAAATAATGAGCCCTAAAAAAATAAGTAACAAAATCAGAGTGGTTCCTAAGTTTTTTTAAGTTATTTTCTAAAGTATGGAAAGAGAGAAGATAAAAAAATTAAATTGCAAAAACTTAAAAAATTTAATGTGGACAAAGAGAATTTATTTTTTAATTTTATAAAATAATATTGAATGTATTTTTTTTTATTTTTATAATTTTTTTTTAACATGTATTAGGATAATTGTAGAACAATTTCAAGTTATATAATTTGTAGTGAGAATTTTAAAACAAGTTATTTACTAAAGCTAATCTTATAATAGATTATTTATACATAAGGAACAAAAAATGTAATTTGAGGAATTAAAGATGTAACTTTAAAGAACGAATACAAAAAACCCAAAAATTTGACGTACATAAGGGACCTAAACCAAAAATGTTGATGTAAATATGAACCAAAAATGTAATTAAAATAAGACCCAAAAGTTATAGAATGAATTGCATTGTTGGTCCCTTGTCTAAAATGACAAAAGTATCCCTCAACGTCATGAGTAACTTAACACACTCAAGAGCATGCTTTTCTCGAAAACCTAAAAGTAAGTATAGAAGAGGGGGAAAATGTAATTTACTTTAATAAAACTTTTTATATATTATTATAGGATAATTAAAAATCAATATAGTTAAATTATAATAAATAAATACTTTGTTGTCATTTTTTATTTTGTGATATCTTTTTGTTCTTTTTGATAAATTAGCTGTTGGCACATAATCTGTTACTTGATAATCCAATTGACAAAGTTTGGTAAATTTTGGTTGTTAAACTAAATGACAACATTAAAAGACTTTAAAGTAACATGTTAAAAAATTAAATTAAAAATAGTATAAGAAAGATAATTAGAGTCATCTAAGATAGCTTTTCAAGAAAGATATTTTTTGCCAAACAAAGTAGTGTTTTTATAGTAAGTTCAACAACTTAACAAATTAACTTATAGTTGTCAAATATAACCAAAAATGGAAAAAATTACTGGCCTACATATAAAATGATAATAAACTATATAAAGAAAGAAAACAAAAGGGTGTGGAACGATGTAGACGGAACCAGGAGGTTGCTCCAGGCGATTGGAAGGGAATTGGGGTTGTTGACGATATGTGTCTTTATGTATTTATTTAGGTCTTGAAACAATTCTTCAAATATTTATCGGGTAAACGCTTACCGAATTACTTACTTTGTCGACAGGACCAAGAATTTTATTTGCTAAGAGAAATACAAGGATCTAGGGTCTTACCCGGTAAGTAAGAGAAGTGACTTTTTTTTGAAAGGGTAGCTTGGGCTATACCTAGATTAATCCTGACAATTTATGACTCTAAGACATGGGACCCTGGGCAGATGGGATGTTCCACCACATCCCCTAGGTCTCATCCAGTATGCCACAACCCTTATGGTTAAGAGAAGTGACTTTTACCAGATAAACACTTATAGGAAATAGACGTTTACCAACAATTTACTTTGCCGATAGGGAATTTTAGTAAATAAGATAAATGAAGAATGATAACTCTTGTCAATAATGCGTACGTGTAAGCAATTGGTTAACTACTCCTTAATAAAAAAAATTGGTGTATGAAACCAAACTATTCATTTGCTTAGTTAACTACTCCTTAATAAAAAAATTAAGTGTATGAAATCAAACTATTCATTTGCTTAACAAGAAAAATATGTTACTTAGTTTATTATTTTAATTAATGAATACATATATTTAAATAGTCAAAATATCATCAACCAGATAAAATATTTTAGAATTTTTAAATTGTCCAATTAGACATGTTTATGTTTATTGAAGTGACAGAAATTATTCTACCACCCACTTCACAGTCCCACATGGCTCCCACCATATATCACAAAAGCAATGGAAAAAATAATACTCCATGTGGCCCAATTTATTAATTGTTTTGTCATCCATCATCAACATTTTAAAATCCAACCAAACTTCTGTTGCAAAATTGGAAGTTTGTGTAAAGTTAGGGCCTTAGGGGCATTTGAGTTTTGTACTTAATTAAAAAAAAATTGGAGGACAGTTAAACACACGCACACGTCCGATCGAAGTCGAAGAGGTATCCGGGATCCATTCGGGCACCCGACTAATCCTTTCGACCATGGAAACCGTTACCGGCCCATAGCCTCGCCCATGCCCGGCCCGAAGGTCGACCCATGAACTGGGGTGTCGTATCCTGTTCCCCCTCCGAATCGAACCCAAGTAGACAGGGACACCATTCACTGCCCCTCTCATGATGTTACGGACCATTGTGCTACAAAGGAATTAACAAATGTCCTTTAGTATGTGGATGGGGGATTAGAACTTGGGTGGGCACTATGTACCCTCCAAGCACTAACCACTCCACCACAACACCTTGGACAAAAGTTAAACACACGCACACGCCCCGACCGAAGTCGAAAGGTATTCATTCGGGCACCCAACTAATCCTCTCGACCATGGAAACCGTTACCTGCCCATCGCCTCTAAATTGATTTGTGATTTGAATTTTAAGACCATTTTATCAATGTCAATGTTAGTTTTTGTATAAAAGTTGTGTAGATTTTGATGTAAACACTTGTAAATCTTGAAATTATTATAATATTTCTGCATCACAAAATGTTTTAAGACATAACATTCTTTATTTTTAAAAGAACTTTTAGAAATATTTAATTTGGTCAATTATTTGGTCATGAATGACAAATAATATTTTAGTATTCTAGTAATATGGTTTGTGAATTAAATATTTAGAAAAATAATATCTTATTAAATGTATTAATAAAATAATTGATGTTATAATCTTAAAATGAAAAATTGGCTAAAGTTGAATTTAGTTTTTTTTTTTTTTTTTTGGATTTTTTTTGTTTTCTATTCCTCTATTTAGAACAATATTTGAAGAATCTCTTGAATATACTCTAAAAATTGAAGTGCCCTTTTTAATAATGCCATTTTTGATGAGCAAAAGAGGTCGAGATTTTAGGGTAGAAAAAGAGTGTGAACAGGTTTTTTTAAGATTGGATTCCCGAGCTTACTCGGGATTTTATTGGGCCGAGCTTAGATTTTTGGTACATCTCTAGCTTCGCAACCAAGATCTCATACCCAACTAAGTAAATCTCTTAATGACAACCGATTGTGTAATGTTTATCCTTACAATACAATGAGATGTAAACTTTTGATGTAATTGAGAATGAGAGCTTAATCAAAATTTCCATTAAAAAAGATTGTGGAACTCATGTTCAAAGAAAATAAAGAAAAATACAATCATATACATCTATAAATAAATTACTAAATATGTTAAGATGTTATGATTTTTTTTAAATGGTTCTCTAGATAAAAAACACTAATGTGAAAATTACATAATCATCCAGATTAATCTCTTTAGTTCCCTCAATTAAGTAACTCTCTTAATGAAAACCGGTTGTGTAATGTTTATCCTTACAATACAATGAGATGTAAACTTTTGATGTAATTGAGAATGAGAGTTTAATCAAATTTTCCATTAAAAAAGATTGTGGAACTCATGTTCAAGAAAATAAAGAAAAATACAATCATATACATCTATAAATAAATTACTAAATATGTTAAGATGTTTTGATTTTTTTTTAAATGGTTCTCTAGATAAAAAAAACACTAATGTGAAAACTACATAATCACCTAGATTAACCTTTCTAGTGCTCTCAACTAAGTAACTCTCTTAATGACAACCGATTATGTAATGTTTATCCTTACAATACAATGAGAAGTAAACTTTCGATGTAAATTGAGAATGAGAGCTTAGTAAAAAAATTCCACTAAAAAGATTAAAAAAAACCTCAATTACACTCAAACTATTCAAAGATTTAACTCATGTTTTTATATTCTATAATAAGAAAAGAACTAAGATACTAAAATTGTAATTGATTGGAGTGCCTTAAACCAAAGATTTTCAAAGAATACTTAAAAACAACTTTCTTTAGAGGCTTTGTAAAAAATCAAACATGTAATGAAAATATCGTTTGGAGAGTAATTGTAGTAAAGAAATTATAAGTAGTTTAGTGTAAACCAGTTAATGTGAAGTAAAAAGCTTACTATTGGTAAGTGTTTTTCTTAGAAAAAGCACGAGTGGTCCAGGCTGATGACATTATATACTAGTCTTTTATTTGGTTTGGACTAGCTTGTCTAATGAGTTCCATTGTCCATCTCAATGTTTATTCCCTTAAATAAATTATCCAAATCGACGATCCTAATACTAGCAGAATGCTTCAAGATTTCAAAAAATTTGGCGATGTTAATTTGCTATATAGAGGGGAAAACATGCACCAAAAGAATCGATCACAATCTGGTACCAATTTCATTGGATAAAATGTCGTTACCAGACATATTGATATAAAAGTTTTATATATTTTGGTTGGTAATGTTTATTCTTGTCAACATATCGACGTCGCCTACAATTCTTTGATTTTATATGTTATCATGAGTGAATATAAAAAAAAATACAAAAGACAATAAAACAAAATTTTATAATTATTAGATTTTTTCATTTTTTTGAATGGCAAAATACTCATACACCCAACTAACTTACTCCTAAAATCTAGTCCTAAATCTACACCATTGTTCACGACGGGACTCGAACCCATAACCACAAGGGAAGGGGACACTTTTTTTTCATGATATTCTTTTGTCTGATTATCATCAAAAACTCAAAATAACATACTACTTATTTGTGTTTAATTTTTGATAATTAATTAATGCAAGATGGGAATTCTCAAAAGATCTTTTTTAAATGTTAACATTTTGTTGGTTCTAATCAAATCTAAAAATCATTATTTCTAGAAAATTAATAAGCTAAATAACCTTTATATATAACAAAAACCTTGGGGTACCAACGTTACATAGTTGAGTAAGAATCGTGTTTCTAATTCTTTTCGAATTTTTTATTTATTAAAATGTTTAATAAGTTAGAGACTTTTTCGTCCCCACAAGTAATTTGTTTCTCGTTAAAAACATGGGGTTTTATACTACAATATACGTGTTAACTATTCATTTTCTCTTTTTTATATTAATTAATAAAACTTACATTTATCATAGCACAGTAACAATAAATTTTTTAATAATTTTCCTTATGAACAGTAAATTTATACTGACTTTAGTTGTGAAATTTACATTTTGTCCCCTTAGACTTATAATCTTTATTCACTTTATACTTTTTTAGTTTCTTATATTTCATTTCACATTTTAGCCAATCGTATACTGACTAAAATATAGTAAAAAATGTGTTTCAATTTAAACAAGTTACGCCGTTATAATCGGATCATCGATACCTTCGAAATGAGCCTAATATTGAATATTTTTTGATCTAATTATCTTATCGTATACCATATATATTACGATTATATATTTACTCAAAATAGTAAAAGCGCTAAAAATGTCATTTAATCAAACTCATTAATCAAAATTTTATTATAATAATAAACAAAATAATACGATTCTATTATTCAAATTGTAAAAGTTACGTTTACCCTTTTGGTTAATGACACCCATTATTAATCATCTCAATAACTTTAAATCATCTACAACTTCAAAATTTAGTTATAAAAACATTATATACATAATAATCCGCAGCGAAGCGCGAATGTCAAAACCTTGTTAACCATTCATTTTCTATTCTTTTAAGTCTACATGTGGTTCATGGTTTTTTGTTACCAACCTAATGGTTTTTTTTTTTTGTCAAATAATTTCTTTATGATGCTTTCTGTTACTATTGTCGGGGTGCAATCGTGCAAGGATGAAATGGTGACCATTGCAGGGGTTTCATAGCAGAGGTGGACCTAGAAAGTTTTTCAAACAGTGATATTATTTAACTATAAAAATGTATTTAAAAATAATTTTTACAAAATCTATATTGGTCTAGTGGTTGGTCCATTGCTTTTCAATGATAAAGGCTTAAGTTCCAGTCTTGTTTGTTGCAAACAGATATTTTTTATAAACACTATTAAAGCTAAAATTTAGTAAAAATAACTCTAACAAGGCTTGAACCCAAGACCTAAAATTTGAAAAGCAAGAACATACCAACTCTACCAAGGAAGCATTGTGTTTATATTGCAGTTTCAAAATATATATTGTGGCATAGAACAAATTAATACAGTGCACCCTTCATGACCTTGTAATTTTTACACTACGAAGGAGGAACAAAATTGTGGCATGTGCCACCGTAGGCACTAAGCTAGGTATGCCCCTGTTTCGTAAGGATAGAACGGTGAATGGATGGAGAGTAAATGCTGATGTGGCAAGAGGGGTGAAGGGGTTTACATTTAGATTGGAGTTTTCATTTCACACATACACACACACACACACACACACACACACACACACACACACACTCTCTCTCTCTCTCTCTCATTTATCTCAAGCGTTGAATTTATCTCAGTTCCTTCAATAGAGAAAAAAAGATGTATAAGTTATATGTTTCTTCATTTGGCATATGCATCCTCTGACTGAAATCTTTGGGGAGCAAACAAGTCTTAGGGATAAAGAGTAAAATGCTGATCTCCTCAGGCTCACATTTTGATTTGAGTTTTCATTTCACACACACACACACACACTCTCTCTCTCTCTCTCTCTCTCTTTATATATATATATTAAGGTAGATTACAATTTGGTCTTTATGGTTTAAACAAAATTATATTTGTCCTTGTAAAAGTAAAACGAGGAAAATACCCCACATTTAACGGAAAAATTAATAGAGTTAAGTCGTGGTATGATTTTCAAAACAAAATTCAAATAGGAATGATAATTATAGTTGTTGAAGTGTAGGAACCACTTTTTGAGATGAGCGTAAACCACAAGGACTAAATGTAACACCCATATCTTAAAACATTCATTTTTAACTGAAAAGTAACCAAGTTCTTACAAATAGCGAAAGCTCGTCCAAAAACCAACCATTATAACTACCATCGGATTTAAACTTTAACCCATAAGTTCTACTAGCATAACAGAAGTATTTAAGTCTAAGAAAAACCCAGCAAATTGTTTACATTTCCAAAACACAAGGAGTTTTTAAACCAAAAACCACATCCTCTGATACTTCATGACTGAACTGCCGTCCGGGAGCCTCACTCGGTGGCTTTCTCTTTTCCTTTTCGGGACGTACCTGACACTAAAAAGATAAACAACAATGGGGTAAACATAAAGCTTGTTTTACTACTGCTATCAAGATGAAGATAAGGAAATGATTGCGATGACTTGAAGATATAGACAAGATACGATATGCTTGGAGATATTTTAGAGATTATCTTGTAAATCTAGTTTCCTTATTGTAATCTGTTAAGTCGTATATATAGCTGATAGGTTTTATTTTGTTAGATACGAGTTTTGATAGCTTTTGTGTTAGAATTAAGAGCCTCAAGATTGTTCTTGTAATCCCTGCAATAGAGAAGTGTTGCACGTCTGTTTGAGCCTGTTCAAACAGATTGGGGCATGTAGTTGTAATCTTTAAGCTATTGAAATCAATACATACAGTTTATTCAAATTCATTGTTCTGTTCTATAATCAAAGTGTTATTCTGCAAACTTCTTTGATTAAGTATTCTGATCTTGATATTGATATATAGATCCTGTCAATCATGCATACACAATTACAAGCACATAGCAACTACATACATGTCAATATCCTACCTTCCTTACGGCTCAATACCATCAAGGAAGGATTTCATGACATTGGTACCAGGCCTCTCCAATTTTCCCTAGGGGTATTACTACCACCATAGGTACTCTTCGTTGTCCCCGAAGGAACGCATACACATAATCACACATGCAATTGTAACCATACATACATAACGATGAGAGTTAAGTAAAGTACTCACCTGTCAAGATGCTAGCAATTCACACACTTCACAAGCTAACATAATCCCTTCGAACCACCTAACCATTCACAAGCAGATAATATATCAAATATAGCCCAAAAAGGACCACTCAATACTCCATACCGAAACACTAGTTTTAGCCATAGCTAGACTAGTCCAATTGTCCTCAAAATCTACCCATCAATATCTCATAACATCCCTAACATAAGCCCAAAGTCAAATCCCGAAAAGGACTACAAACGAAAAATGTCAAAAACGCAACAGTGAGTTGTGCGACCCATTCCCGCGACCTCAAGTCGTGGGGCCAGGTCGCGGGCTTTTCCAGCCTGCACACTCACGCGACCTGCTTCGAATTTCGTGCCAAAAACCCAATTTCATCCCAACAACCATTACAACAAGTTTCTATATACACTAGGGTCGATACCCATCGATTATGTGCAACCAATTCGACCCGAAACACGACAATTGGTGATACTGTGACCATCTTTCAACATCCAAACCCTAATCATCGATAGACTCCGAATCAAACATCAATTAACATCAAAACTTACATAGGATTCTTATCTTTGGCGTATCTAGCACGATTACTACTCCAATTGCTTGATCACAACCTTCAATTGCCTCCCTTGCTTCCAAAATCGTAACCTCTCTCTCTCTCTCTCTCTCTCTCTCTCTCTCTCTCGTTCTCTAAAGTCGACCAAAAGTAGAAGAGAGAAAATTGGAAGCCTTAATTGCTTAAGTTAACCCTGACTTCCATAATTTACATTCTATCCCCCCGACTCCTACAATTTACAAGGTTAAATCAGTTA
Organism: Centaurea solstitialis; assembly: GCA_030169165.1. NCBI lineage: Eukaryota > Viridiplantae > Streptophyta > Magnoliopsida > Asterales > Asteraceae > Centaurea > Centaurea solstitialis. The sequence goes on along the minus strand of CM058040.1, from coordinate 9,526,983 downwards.
ATCATCTAACCAAATACCGTTATCTTAATATAGAAAACGGGGCGTTACACCAAAATTGTAGTTTAGACTATTTATTTGTCAAATTTTTATGTAAAAAATTGAGGGGTAGTTTGTTTAACTTTTAAGAGTTCTATTAATAGGCAACCTCTAAACTGTTATGAGGTAAATCTTGTTTGACAAAAAAAAAGGTCTACCTTAACCATTCAGTTTAGACTTTAAAACCCTCTAAATGGTTTTGATTTTGAGCATTTCTTAACCATTCAGCATCTGATTTCATTTCCAACAATTACAAAACAATCATATTTTATTTTGCTTTATATTATAAAAAACTTTTAACCATTTTAACCACTTAATTATCTAGCATCAAACTATTCAACAACTATCAAACAAGATATTTCAATAGGTTTGTTTATTCTTTTTGTCAAAATCATTTTCTTTTCCAATCGCAACAAAACTTACAATAACATAATAAGTAATTCTTATCATATAAAAAGAAAGATTGTTTTGACTTTATACTTTAAGAATAAAAAAGGGACTTTTTAATAATAATTACATATATGTAAATTTAAAATAATTGATTTCATTGCCGCTAAAAAAAAATTATAATAATGATTGATTTCATGATATAAGACACGGTTGGTAATTGTTGAAGTAACTTCTTGATGATTGGTGATTTGGTGTAATGTTGTTCTTTTTAAGGCCATCCACTATCGACCCTTTACAAACCAATGGTTTCAGCTGCCACATCAGCGCCACATCAGCTTTCCACAAAACTACCCCAAACTACCCATTTCATCCACTGTCGGCCCACTACAACCCACTCCATCAAAATTAATTTTAATTAATTTTAAAATATTAATAATAAAAATTAAAAAAAGGCCATTTAAATTGAAAATAAAAATAATACTAACATTAAAACTAAAAAATAAAAACGTTACAATAAAATTAAAATTAAAATTGCGTTAAATATAAAAAATTAAGAACTAAAAATCATTCGAGAGCCGGCCATCCGTATTTTCTTCGTAGCTCCTCTTTCATTTGCAACATTGTTTGTAACGCACCGCCCGAAAGATGCGCATGCGGCGATATGTAAAACCTATAGTCTCGCCGTTGCTTCTTTTCCTCCGCCTCCGATTGACGAAACATCAAATCTCTTTCGCGCAAGTCCAAATCCCTTTGTTTTTGAGCGAGTATTTCGTGCGATGTCGTGTTGAGCGTCGTTAAATGACTAAACAACCCGGAGACGTATTCGCTCGAGGCGGCTCCCGTAGAAGCCGAACCCGAAGCTCTCGCCGCGTTTCTTCCGATGGGTCGTGGACGCTCCTCTTCTTCTTCGTTTTCGTCCTCCTCATCGACATCGACATCGAAAGGACCGTGTGCCTCGGAAGCGTCGGTGGTGGGCGTCGCGGATTCGGAAGTCTTTGATCGTTTGGGACGAGAGGTGGCACCTATGAGAGGTGTGCGTATGTATTTCTCGGACCCCTTGAGCACATCCCAAACATGCTCGTGTTGAAAAGCCTTCTTGTACTCTTTTTTGTAGCGGAAACGAGCCTTCGTTAACCATTCGTTGTCACCCTCGCCGCTTTTACGTTGCGATTTTACGTTGTTGTAGATGTTGGTAAATTGTTGGACAACTTTGCCCAACCCTACACATTTGCTCCTTATTTGATGCACGGAGCGGTATTGTGGTGGGCATCCCGTGCGATGTTCGAAAGATAGTCGAACCGTATCCCAAAAATCATCTACATCAAAAAAAATAAAAAAGTTCTTAGGTTGCGTTATATTGACAAAATCACACAATCCATATATAAAATACCTCCGTGACGATTGTTACCTACTACGGAATCCTCCGAAACCGCCACCCATGACATCGCCAACGCGACCTCCTCATCGGGTGTCCACTTTTTCGGCGGCTCCCGGTCGGGGAATTTTCTTTTCCCGTCTTTCGGGGAATTGGCTTTGCCTTTTCCTTTTTTGCCTTTTTTGCCCGTGCCCGATGGTGGTGGTGGTGGGGATGGCGGCGTTGGTTGCGTTTCGGGTACCTCATCAAATTCGGGCGAGCTATCTACTATATCTCGGGGCTCGTTTATATTTGGCCTCGTTGTCGGAGTTGGAGTTGATTGAGACGCCATGGGACTCGATTGAGTGAGCATTGCCGTAAAGGATTGACCCATCATCGGTAAAAAATTACCATGGCTCATTCCGTATTGCGAAAGGTTGGTGTTATAAAAATTCGGATCGTATACGGCGGCGGATGGCGGGATGACCCCATAAAAATTCGGATCGTATCGGATCGGTTGGTTTGGGTTTGTCGGCATCGGTTGGTTTGGGTTTGTCGGCATCGGTTGGCTTTGGGTTTGTCGGGTTCTTCTTTGTGTCGGAGTGTTTTGCGAATCCATTTGGATGTGTAGTTGAGTTGTGTAGAGAGTTGTGTGTATAGTGTAGAGAGTTGTGTGTATAGTGTAGTAAGTTGTGTGTATAGTTGTGTGTATAGTGTAGTATATATATAGTGTAGTAAATATATTGAATTTTGAAAAAGGAAAAAAGAAAAAAAAAACTTTTAAAATATATCCGCTTTTTACCGTTTGGGAGGGGGTAACGGTCATATGGCATCGGTTTCGTGGAACCATTTGAACAAGCCGATGGGGGGGGGGCGGCGGTGTTGTTTCATTTACCCGACGGCTTGGATGAAGCCGAACCCCAACCCGAAGCCTTTTCCATCCCACAGCGGATGGCCTAAGAGAAAAACATGAAATGTTTATTTCCATCTATATATTCATGCTTTGTAACCCAAAACTCAAAATCCAAGATATTTAATTTATATAAAAGAATAAACTTTAATTGTGATCCTTGAACTTTAATAAATTCTACAAAGGTAAAATCTAAATATTAATAATTCTAAAAACTATTATTGTGGTTCTTATTTTATTTTAAAAAGTGATTTTTGGTCAATAACTCTATTAAAAATCTCAATTAAAGTGAAAGGTAACTTAGTCTTTTTAGTCTTTCAGTGTTGTGGCGGATTGGTTATCGCTCGGAGGGTTCATAGCGTACTAATCGAGTTCGAGTCTTCCCGTGCATATGCATGGGGACATTTAAGTGGGGCCATGTTTAGACCCAAAATTGTCGGGAATTAGTGTTGGGAATCGAGGGATACAAAAACATGCACAGCGGATAACAAAAACCCGATTCCCAATCGAGGATCCAATCCTAAACCATACAGATACAATTAAGGGTGTTTTAGTGGATTACCTTTTGCGAATAATAACTCTGAAACGCAAGTAAGGGGTACACCGCTACTGGCACCGGTTGAGAGAGTTGCTAGACCACCACCGAGGATTACCCGAAAACAAACGCAAACCTTCCTCCTAACTGGATTTTGGCGCCGGTTTTGGGAGAGGGAGAGAGAGAGAGATTTTTCTGGGTTTTTGAACTGAATCAATCAATTAACTGATACCCCAAGCCCTTTATTTATATGGACAAAACAAGCAGTATTTGATTCCATATATAATTCTTGGTAATTATCTCTGAAATAATTTCCATAATTATCCAACTAATTAATCTAACTGATTAATTGATTATAAATAATTAAACTAATTATTTATTTCTTTTTCTCTCTTAAATAATTAATTAACCAATTAATTATTTCCCATAATCCAAACATTCTCATTTTGGTGTGCAGCAGTGTGACCTACTAGTGTCTTATAACATTGGACATGATAACCCCGTTACTGTCTCGCACATAATCCTAACAGACTCCCACTTGTGCTAGACATGTAACTGAACTGTTATCATTCGCCTAAGGAGGTCCCTAGCCAGACGCTTAGGTTAACCAGGTTATAAGATCTCTTATATTCAGAGATACAATTCACGCTTGAATTTGTACACAGGTTCATTCCTTTTGCACACGATATTTCTAAAGTGATTTAAGACATGGAGTGGAGGATTCATTTCTTAAAATCAAGTATTTCTTGACTCTGATTTCGATTTCCTGCAGTAACGGATATTACTAAATAACCCCTGTTATTCTATCCGAGCGTGGCCACGCGTTTTCTGCCAATCTTAATCGTCAAGGGGCCCGGAAATATCTCTCTTTTGAAAGAGGTGCAAATCCCTTCTTGACTACTTGCATTTGGATCCACGGCTTCCGCTGCATCTAGTCACGTCCCGTATAGCCACCCAGTTACGGTGCAGCGTTAGTACGTGCTAAGAGTACAGTGGTCCTCGTGTTCCCAAACCAAGTATCTCAGGTCTGAGGACAACCTATCAAGTCAGTGCCTATGACTGGGGCTCCATGAAGCAGACTTGATTACTGGTCACTTCCAATACCCAAACACTCTGATGAGTATCTATAAATACTTGGTCACATCACTTGTGCTTTTATTCTCTACTTTGAATAAATCATCAAGTATTTATAATAGCGTTAAACTCCCTATTGAAATTCCCATTTCAATAAGTGGCTACGGAAATTTAGATTTCATACAAGACTTTGTAGAATCAAGGATACGTTAAATATGCGAAAAATAGTTAATTTAGAACAATCATGAAATTAAAACCTCCATTTATTTCCAACACACTGTGAAATAAAAACTTTACATGATTACATTGTTTCTAAATTAGACTATAGTAATAATTAATAAACTAAGTACTAGCTACTGGCTTCCAGGTACTGCATCCCAATGGAATTCGCATGTGCCTCATGCTTTGCCCTTGCTAGTGGCTTTGTCAGCGGATCTGCGACATTGTCTTCTGTTGGAATCTTGCATATTCTTACATCTCCTCTTCCAATGATCTCTCGGATGAGGTGATACTTTCTGAGCACGTGTCTCGACTTGTGATGCTCTCTAGGTTCCTTTGCTTGCGCCACGGCTCCTGAGTTATCACAGAATATATCTATCGGTCTCGAGATACTGGCAACCACTCTGAGATCCGATAGAAAATTCCTCAGCCAGACAGCTTCCTTTGCCATATCACATGCTGCAATGTACTCTGCCTCTGTAGTTGAGTCTGCAATCGTGTCCTGCTTCGAGCTCTTCCACGAGATCGCACCTCCGTTTAGGGTAAAGACGTACCCTGACTGTGACCTGAAGTCATCTCTGTCGGTCTGGAAACTAGCGTCAGAGTATCCTGTGACACTAATTTCATCCTCAGAACCTCCAAAGACCAAGAACATTTCTTTCGTTCTTCTCAGATATTTGAGAATGTTCTTGACAGCTACCCAATGGGGCTCACCTGGATTCTGTTGGTATCTGCTCGTAACACTTACTGAGTAAGCAACATCGGGCCTAGTACATAGCATGGCATACATAATTGATCCAATTGCAGAAGCATATGGGACCAATTTCATCCTGTCCTGATCTTCACTAGAAACAGGACACTGTGTTTTGCTTAACACTATGCCATGTTGCATTGGAATGAATCCTTTCTTGGATTCATCCATCCTGAATCTCTTCAGTACTTTGTCAATGTATGTACTCTGACTAAGTCCGATAAGCCGCTTAGACCTGTTTCTGTAGATCTTTATACCTAGTATATAAGCGGCTTCTCCAAGGTCTTTCATCTGGAAACATTTACTTAACCATTCTTTAACACTCTGTAAAGTTGGTACACTGTTTCCTATGAGTAGTATGTCATCTACATACAAGACCAGGAAGGTTACTATGCTCCCACTGAACTTAGTGTAAACACATGGCTCGAACTCACTTTTAGCGAAGCCAAACTCTTTGATTCGCTCATCAAAGTGTAAGTTCCAGCTTCGAGATGCTTGCTTTAATCCATAAATAGATTTTAGCAGTTTACACACCTTATTAGGATTCTTAGGATCTTCAAACCCCTCTGGTTGTTCCATATAGACGTCTTCTGTTAACTTTCCATTCAGAAAGGCTGTCTTGACGTCCATTTGCCAAATCTCGTAGTTAAAGTACGCTGAGATGGCCATTAGAATCCTAATTGACTTTAACATGGCCACTGGTGAAAAGGTTTCATCATAGTCGATACCATGAGTTTGTGTGAATCCTTTTGCAACCAGTCTGGCCTTGAAGGTGTGTACATTTCCATCCATGTCGGTTTTCTTCTTGAAAACCCATTTGCGTCCAACAGCCTTACAGTGTTGTGGCAAATCAGTCAACTCCCAGACCTGGTTGTCATACATGGATTGCATCTCGGCCTTCATGGCTTCCTGCCATTGTTCAGACTCACTGCCTGACACAGCTTCTCCATAGGATGTTGGTTCATTTAAGTCTCCACTGTCTTGTGAGACTAGGAACCCAAGATACCTATCTGGTTCTTGTCTTACCCTACTGGATCTGCGAAGGTCTTGTGTTCGCACTTCCTCAATCGGCTCTGATTGAGGTTCAACATTGTCATGTTGAATTTCTGGCTCAACAACTGGTGTAGTGTTTTCTTCGTCTACTATCTGTAGATCTACATCCTTTCTGGTGTTCTCTAAACTGAGAAACTTTTCTTCCAGAAATTTTCCATTTCGAGCAACAAACACTTTGTTCTCTTCAGGGTTGTAGAAATAATATCCCACGGTGGTCTTGGGATATCCAACGAAGAAACACTTGTCGGATTTGGGTTTGAGTTTTTCTGAGGTAGGTCGTTTGACGTAAACCTCACAACCCCAAATTTTCAGAAAAGATATGTTGGGTTTCTTACCCTTCCATAACTCGTATGGAGTCTTTTCTACCGACTTTGTTGGCGCTCTGTTCAGTATGTGTGCTGCTGTTTCGAGCGCGTGTCCCCAGAATGATACCGGCAGCGAAGAATGACACATCATCGTTCGTACCATGTCAAGTAAGGTACGATTTCTCCTTTCTGATACACCGTTCATCTGAGGTGTATACGGAGGTGTAAGTTGGGATACAATCCCACACTCCATCAGATGATTGTCAAACTCATCACTGAGATATTCGCCACCACGATCTGACCGTAAGAACTTGATCCTCTTGTCAAGTAGATTCTGTACTTCATTCTGATATTCCTTGAATTTCTCAAAGGTTTCAGATTTATGTCTCATCAAGTAGACATATCCATACCTACTGAAGTCGTCAGTGAAGGTAATGAAGTACCGGTATCCTCCTCTTGCTACATGACTGAAAGGTCCACATACATCTGTGTGGATTATTTCAAGCAAGTCAGTAGCCCTTTCATTCTCACTGTTGAAAGGTTGCTTTGTCATTTTACCAGATAAACAAGATTCGCAATTATCAAAAGGTTTGTAGTCGAAATTTCCAAGAAAACCTCCTTTTAGGAGTAGTTCAACACGTTTCTTATTTATATGGCCCAAACGACAATGCCAGAGGTAAGTCTGATCCTCAATATCCTTGGATCGCTTACTTATATGATAGATTTCACTATTGTTGTCTTTAAGATTTACAGTGTATAGACCATCTACTGGTGTAGCTTTAAAATAGAAAATATTATCTTTAAAAACCGAAATCATTTTATAAGAATATTTATAGTAAAAGCCTTGGTCTACCAACAAATCAAAAGACAATACATTCTTAATCATATTTGGAATATAATAACAATTATTCAGTTCCAAAACTAGACCCGAGGGTAAACTAAGACTATAAGATCCCACGGCTTCAGCAATCAACGGAGTGCCTTCGCCCACTCGTAGGTTCGAACGGTCCTTCCTCAGAGTCTTTCTTCTAGTGAATCCCTGTAAATGATTACAAATGTGGTTACCACTGCCTGTATCAATTACCCATGATTCATAAGAAGTGATTAAGCAATCTATCATAAAGATACCTGGAGTATCGGGTAAACCGATATCCATCTGGTCGATGTTCATCGAGTGCTCGCAAATATCCTCGCTGCCGCACTCTGGGCAACTCAGATCTCCCAGCTCATCTATTATGTCAGTGTCCATGAGATTCGCAGGTTCGGGTACTGGCTCTAGACTGGCCAGGATATCTTCATGAACTTTATCCACGTCGCTCTTTGGTTCCTTCATGTAGGCACTAGCTGTGTCCTGAACTTCCTTTGTGAGGGAGAACCACATGAGATACACTAACTCTTCCTGAGTCATCTTGTACCCCAGACGTGATAAACATTTAAAAAGCCTTCTCATATCAACAAGATGGTTTTTAACTGACTGACCCTTCTGTAGCTTCAGGGAGAGAATCTCTTGCATGATCAATAGCTTTCCCGTGTGCTTGTAGAGACCTAGCTGGTTCTCCACATCTCTCACAACCTCGTGACATGATTTAACTCTTAAATCTCCCGTGAACTCGGGTGACATAGAGAAAATCAGAATGGACATTACATCCGATTCATCTGTCAAGTATCTAAAATACTCAGCAAATTCCTCTTCAGGGGCATTGCTTTTAGGTCGTGATACGGGTTTGTTGATCACATAAAGCTTATCCTGGGCACATAAAACGTTCCTCAAGTGTAACTTCCAAACTGGAAAGTTATGGCCCGTAAGCTTCCACTTGCCCGTAATAAGGCGAAGTGACTCTTCAGGTGAATAAAACGGAATACTAATTTGAGACATCTACAGAAGAATATAAAATTCCAGTTTTAGTTTATAATTATATAATTCTAATAAATTATTACCCTTAAAATAAATTTATTAGACTAGAATCCATATTTCACATGTGTCGGGAAGCATGTGATCATGTCATACCGACTCATGCGATCTATGGTAGGTAACACTATACCAATCGTATTCCTATCTGAAAATACGACTTCTAGATCGTCGGGACATCGGATATCAATAATCCGTGCATATTTAGTCCCTCTAGTGCATTTTGGCCTGGTACCACCCAGTGAATAAATAATTACCAAAATAGATTGCACCACCCGGGGCCTGGACAAACTCTGGCCGGTACCACCCGGAGATAATTCGCAGAGTTTTATCTCCTTCCAGTTTCGGTTTGAACACGGGCGTTCATAGTGTGAGCACTTACAACGCCCTATGTACCTTACACCGGAAGTGCCCCTAAAGTGGGTTGCACTTACTAATCTATGATTTCTAACAAGGGTTTAAATTGCCAGTTTCCTTTTTCCAAAACTTTGAAAAACTGGATCCAAATACTAACTGTATTTGTATCCTTTTGATTTTTAAACAATCCGTTCAAAAAGGGCAATTTATATTTAATGACAATTACATAGATTAAACAACCACGCAATTTAAATATAAAAAGCACAGTCATAGCTTAAACCCTTAAACTAATGTTGTTTTGTGAGCCAACACAAAACAACGGTCTCAATCCCTAAGTGACAAAAGTCTTCAACTTCTGGCACTCCCACTGGCTCCGAGATCCATGGTCGTCGTCTTGTCTCCATCTCGATGCAATTAAAGTAATTATTACAAATGGGTTCAAATGGCACGCAGGCCTCCCAACTATTCTAATAAAACTTAAAATTACAAAAGGGTTGTAAATGGCTCGCAGGCCTCCCAACTATTCTAGTAAAACGGATAAATAAACACAACCACGGGTCTAAAGGGTTCAGCTATGACTTATCATATAATTAAATAAATTAAAACACATCTGAATTTTAATTTAATAATTATAACACTAATTAATTAAAATAATTAATTAAATCTTATCCTGAATCGTTTTAACCTTTATCTGGTAAAACGATCCTTTATTCGAAAAATTATCCAGAAACGGATTTCAAACTGATACCCGTTAACGATAACAACGAAAAACTGAATATACCACCATCTGTCGTTGCCGCCTCTGATCAGTCGGTGACAGCGGCAACAACATCGCTACCACCGCCGCCGTGATCGGCGCACAACAAACGACCAACCACCATCGCTAATCGACTAACAGCAGCCTTGGGCCACCATCGCCGATCGGCGACCAGTCCGCACGGCTGCCGGCGGCAGCAGTGGCTTAGCGCCACCACCGCCTTGCGCGGCGTACGGCAACAATACCACCACCGTGACCGCTAGTGGCAATCGGCCACCACAGTCGATCGGTGGTCATCGATTGATCGAGGCAATAATCTATCGCCACCATCTATCGCCGCCGCCACCACAAATCGGTGGTGCGGCGGTTCGTTTTTGCTAAGACCGTCGTCGATTGCCACCACCACCACAAACGGTGGTGTGGTGGCTACAACCAGACAACGCCATCGCCACCATCATCCGCTGTCACCGGCGATTGGCAACGGCGACAGCCGCCACCATCGCTTGGTGGCCCTTTGATCGATCGCTACCACCACCACGTTCGGTGGTGTGGTGTGTGATTTCGACCACAGCCGCGGCCACGATCTGTGGCGTGGCGTGGTGGTGTGATGAGAGAACCGTCGCCGGTCACCACAAACTGTGGTGTCGCCGGCGATGGTGTACGGTGGTGCTGGTGGTTTGATCGGCTAACTGCCGTCGATTGTTACTGTAGTCTAGGTTTATACTAAAATCCAATTTTAACAATGAACAAATCAATAAAATTAGAATTTTTAAACCTATTAAACTGATAAACCTGATCTGAAGGTTTTAGGAAGTGGCTCTGATACCACTGTTGGGAATCGAGGGATACAAAAACATGCACAGCGGATAACAAAAACCCGATTCCCAATCGAGGATCCAATCCTAAACCATACAGATACAATTAAGGGTGTTTTAGTGGATTACCTTTTGCGAATAATAACTCTGAAACGCAAGTAAGGGGTACACCGCTACTGGCACCGGTTGAGAGAGTTGCTAGACCACCACCGAGGATTACCCGAAAACAAACGCAAACCTTCCTCCTAACTGGATTTTGGCGCCGGTTTTGGGAGAGGGAGAGAGAGAGAGATTTTTCTGGGTTTTTGAACTGAATCAATCAATTAACTGATACCCCAAGCCCTTTATTTATATGGACAAAACAAGCAGTATTTGATTCCATATATAATTCTTGGTAATTATCTCTGAAATAATTTCCATAATTATCCAACTAATTAATCTAACTGATTAATTGATTATAAATAATTAAACTAATTATTTATTTCTTTTTCTCTCTTAAATAATTAATTAACCAATTAATTATTTCCCATAATCCAAACATTCTCATTTTGGTGTGCAGCAGTGTGACCTACTAGTGTCTTATAACATTGGACATGATAACCCCGTTACTGTCTCGCACATAATCCTAACAATTAGTCGGGCTTTGGCCCGAACACCCTTCAAAAAAAAAACTTAGTCTTTTTATACATTTTCTTAATATTTTTTAAAATATAATAAATAATCTATATTATATATTATATATACATATATATATATATATTTATATGTGTAACTTATATTATATATAATTTATATTATTATATATATACATAATTAGGCCTGTAAACAAACAGAACATTCATGAACCGAATTTGTTCGGCGGGAAGTTTGTTTATGTTCGTTTGTTTAATAAATGAACGAATAAGATTTTATAAGGTCCTCGTTCGTTCAATTATGTTCATGAACTTTGGATTATGTTCATACATTTACGTTCGTGAATTGCTCATTCGTAATTGTTCGTTTTGTCTATATATATATAGTATTAGGTTAGAATTACAAGAATAATTTAGAGTTATTAAAGTTCAATTTGAAAGATTTCACTAAACCTCAAGAACCAAAATTAGAGTCTACTTAATATAAGAAAATAGCTTAGTAAGTTGCAACATATCTAGAAGATTCTAAAAATATGTCGATTAACATATGACAAAAGAAAGTCATTATTGGGCTATAGGCCTATAGTTCTCTTGTAAAGTATATGTACAACACTAGATGTGTAAAATAAATAAAAGTTGTTAAAAAAAAAGCATCTTCAATCATGGACCATCACTTTTAAATTAAAATTTTTAATTTTTTGTACAAACAATAATTCAACTCCAATCTTCAATAGTTTTTTTAATAGAAAATAAAATACTTTCACTTCAAATTTGTTAAAAGAAAAAAAATCATGTGAAGAAATCATATTACATGTAATTTGACGTTTTATTATAACATTGAGATGATACAAAAGATAGATGATGTGTCTATTAGAATTAAAAAATAATATAAAAATATAAAGGAAGATAATTGATATACAATATAACGTGTTTATAAAAATCGTTAAATAACTACCAAATCTATCTTGGTAAATGAAAATGACTCCGATCAACAACAAAAAACATGCATACCAGAAAAAGCTAACAAATGACCCTATATTGACCTACACTTATAAAGCAATAATTGCTTGAAAAATAAGATATAATTATTATATATCTATCATTGAGATTGATGTTTCACCATGGACGGATCTAATTAAGGGCACACGGTGGCACGTGCCACCGTATTGTTCCTCCTTCATAGTGTAAAAAATATAGGGTTGTGAAAGGTGTCACCATATTAATTGTTGTGTGTCACCATATATATTTTGAAACCGCAACAAAGATACAAACATTCCTTGGCTTAGTTGGTTAGTTCCTTGCCTTTTAAAGGTGAGGTCTCTTGTTTGAATCTTGGCATACTCATTTTCCTAGTTTTTTAGCTTTTAATGTTATATTTATTATGTTTCAAAAAAAATTGTAATCACCAGACTCGAACGCGAGACCTTTCATTTTTAAAAGCAATGAACCAACCACTAAACTGTTATCAACTTTTTGAAAAGTATCTCTATTATATATATGTTTTTTGAAGTTAAATGGTGCCACCGTTTGAAAATTTATTTAGCTCCGTCCCTATGTTTCACCCTATCGTAGAGGAATAAAAATTATATGCTCTAAAATTTTTTGTGTCATTAATGTCCACCAATCAAATGACTATACATCACCTGAAGAGAAAATATAAATGAAGATAAAATCATTTTAAAATATTTTAAAATATGATTTGTCCCAATTTCATTGGTTGAATAAGGATAAAGCAGGGAATAAAAAACAATTAAAACATTTCAAAATAAAGAATAAATTGAGTTAAAATTAAAAATAATAAAGAGTACATCACAAACTTCCTTCACGGTTCATGTTGACTATAAGATGTTCCAATCCTACCATCAAGCCTGGGTACTTGAGGTTTCATTTTCGCTATAAATTTGGCCAATGACGGATTCAAAAATTTTAGTTACAGATAGGAATTTTTAGAATTCAAATAACATATAGGTTGGCAAATATTAGGATAATTATTACTACTTTTACCGGTTATAAATGTTACTTTTTTCTTTTCAACAAATCATTTTATTTTTCTGGTAAAATAATAATTAAAAATTAACAAGCCACAATACAATTCATAATTATGCATAATGAGAAATTGAAATTTAAACATGACACACTTAGCACAAAAGAATTAACAATTATGTATGAATATTGTCGGTTAACAATTAGGCATCAAACTTGAAAAATTAACAATTACCTAGGCAATCAAACGACAAAACAAATAACATTTCTTAGCAATTAACAAAAAATAAATCAACTTCAATGAACCTGGGGCCGTTTATTAAATACTTACCCAGGTAAGCACTACCTGATATCACTTATCTTACTATCCTTACCAAACGAACATGGAAACCGTTGAGAATTTTACCTGTAAGATCCATAACAAGGGTTGAGAGTCTTCCCGATAAGGGATGGAAATGACTCTTACTCAGTAAGTGGTTATCAGGTTGAATACACTTACCAACAATTAATTTTGATGGTTAAGAATGTTATATGATAAGATACATGAGGGTAATGTAATTTTCAATAAATGTTTAACCGATAAGCATCTGAAAAATGACCCTTTAATAAATAACGCAATAAGTCTTGTTAGTTAACCATCCTAATAATAAAAAATAAAAAATAAAAAAGTTACAATAAACAAATAATATAAAGTTAGGCTTTTTCTCTTTCATGGGCTAGAATATTTTTGTTGGGTGTCAAACCTTTGTTGATGGGTGTCAAATATAAACAAACTTTATTTAACCATGAGATTTGAAGGAAAAATAGTCTTGTTTGTTAAGAGTATATTGGGGGGGGGGGGGGGGTCCTAATTATAGGTTTTGTTTGGTTTTAGGATATCTGAGGTCTAAAGTCTTATTTCACTTTTGCTTATTTAAAGGTGGTGCTAATTCAGAAATTTGAATCAAAAAGACCATTTGTTTTTGTAATGCCTGAACTGTTTTCAAGTTGTTCCAAAATCGACTTGATTTGATCTCGATTTGGAAGTCGTATGAACTTGGACAGTGTGTTTTGGGAGAAAGGAGACGATATGTGAACTTGAGCGGCGACTAAGAGGCGTTTAAGAAGTTAGGTTACCACTTCTTATTTCAGATGTATTTAATAGTTAAGAGGGACTGAAATCTAAAAAGAAACAAACGGTCTGAATGTAAAAGGTTTGACCGATTAAAATTTAAGAGGTATTAAGAGGATTTTTCTAAAAATCAAATAGCCCTATAGTGTTTAGTCCGACTATTAGGAGCTGCAGGTATGCGTTCTTCAATATGGGAGTAGAAGGGGGAGGGGTTGTTTCAGGTGGAGGCGACTGGTTTTTAGATTGGTTTTAAACTCAAGTTTTAGATACAGACCCATAAATAAGACACTAGAAATGGGAAAAGAGAACGTGGCAAGCATTGTAGGTCAGTGTACCTCGTTCTTTAAGGTGGAGGGGGTTAGTGAGTGGTGGAGAGCCTGGTTTTTTACTGCATTGCATATACACACCCATAAAGAGGGCGCCAAGAAAAGGAGGAAGGTTGAGGTCGCTACAATTGCAGGGTTGTTGTGTTCCTTGTCTCCTCATTCTTCCTTTTGTTTCAAATAACTACTACCTCCACCACCATATCCCCTTATTTGTAAGGCCATCAAATCTGCCTTTTCCCTCTATTGCATTTGGGTTTATTTAGGTTGAATTATGGTTGTTAGAGTTTAAATTAGGTTAATTTAATTAGGTTGATTTGGATTGAGTTTTGATTATTTAGGGTTTTGATTTGGTATGTATGTATGTCTTTGGTGTGTGCCGGTTGTAGATGGGGCATTAGCCAAAGAAAACACTAGAGATGTGTTATTATCCGTAGAAGATGACTGAAATAAGGGGTTGTTTTTTACATTATACATAGCATATCATTTATAATTAAAAATAAAAAGACCGCACTACTTTAACTAAACAAAGTTTTTTTAACACATGTTAAGGTAAAAGAATAGATCCATAATGGAAATGAAACTTTGAGTACTCTTGTCAAGAATATTAGGGTTTAGTGACCTTTTAATATTGTATAAAAGTATAAAACCACATAGACAAAATTTGTAAGTTAATCGAAAGTAAATGTCAACATTTATTCTACAGTAAATGCTCATTTAAAAAATAAATACTTATTTTTCTGTTTTGACGTCTAAAATAATAAGTGGTAACCTAGCCTCTTAATCGCTGCTCAAGTCCATAGATCATCTCCTTTCTCTCAAAATGCAACCTCCATGTTCATATGACCTCCAAATCTTCTCAACCTAAATCGAGATCAAATCCGATCGATCTAAAGAACAACTTGAAATCAATTCATTTGTCACAAAAAAAAAAAACAGTTTTATTGATTCAGATTTCTGACTTCGGCACTACCTCTTATTAATCAGAAATAAAATAAGACTTCAGACTTCAGATCTCTTAAAAACCAGACAACAGCTAATTGTACTTTAATATTGTATTATCCCTTTTCGCTACCGATATTTATTTTGGAACAAAGGGGGTAATGAAGATTACTTTAATTTTTATTAGCGTAATGATAAAAAAAACTGCAACATAAAATAACAAACGTGATTCTTCTTATTTCAAGCTAAATTTACACGACGGACGAGTTTTTAGTAAATGTCAGAAGAATTCCTTTCGATACGGTATTTTTCTACGTAATCAAGATCACAATATAACTTGACAACTTAATAATTAAATCAACAATAAAAAACGATCTATCTATTTTTTACGTTGTTACTAGTTACCATTCAATATGGATAAGTTTGAACATTCATTATACTAATTGGAAAATAAAGTCATCTAAGCCACAATTGCATTTTGACTTATATTTAACATATTGACACGATAAATAATGGTTTAAGGAAAACTTCAAGATCGTCTGAACTAATTTAGGATTCAAAATCATTTGCATGTGACCCATATTAATGGGAGAATCTATAATTGAATATCGGGTACATGTGGTCATCATTTTATCTTATTCATTTCGTTCAGTGTATTTAAAAACGACTGAAACAACTTAACACATAACGATAACGACTTTCCGACGTCCATGTTCGTTGTCTTCACGATTGTTTTTTTATATATATTTTACGTTACATTTATTGCTTTCAATCTTATGTTCATTAATAAACCTAATATAATCCTTAGGCTTTATTTTTATTTGATTGTGTTATTGTTTTTACAGATTTTGATGACTTGCAATTTTTGTACACAACAAAATAATAAATGCTTAAACTAAATACACTTAAACAATAGTTTTATACTCAAGTATAACTTCAATCGAAAAGATCGTATGTTCAATTCTATTTTCTTTTGAACGGCAAGTTAACACACACGCTCCAGTGGTATCGGGCATCCAATTGGGCAATCCCACTAATCCGCTGCGACCCGGCCCAACCTATGGCTGAACCCGACCGGCAGGGAAGTGGATCCCATAAACTGGATCCTCCCATACCGGCCCCGAACCCGGCCCAAAGGACCAAATCCAAAGTCTGGATATCTCAGAAATGTCACTCGTGAGATTCGAACCCTGATAGTGTGGCTTTCACCCCACACCCCCAGGGATGTTACCTATCCAATTGAGTTGACACCCTTTACTTGTATAATTATACAATAATCTCATTTAAGATTTTATAAATTCGTTTCTTCTTTTTCTTTTATGTTCAATAAAAAAAATGCAAATTATAAAAATTATAATTATTTAGGGTTGAATAAAAATTCAATTAATCTTTTGATAAAATTGTTATGCTTACCTAAAAATCCATGTAATTAAATAGTAAATGATTGCATATTAAGGAGTCGTTTGCTAAATATTTACAAGGTATATCATCACACTCACTTTTCTTAGTGGAGTAACAACTGCAAAACGCTTACTAGGGCGAGCATTCGGCAAGTCCTAAGTTTCGTTAGTTACTTTAGGTGAAATTAGTTTTGCTTAATTAAATGTAATTCAAGTTTAGATTAGAAAAAGACAATGAAGGGAAAGTTTATAAGCAATGATGGTGTTTGATCAAACATTAAATCAACAAAATTACATTTCAAATTGTCATCATAAGTTGAGAACATGGGCTGTTTTTTGGTTATCTACCTACTATTATTTTTAGAGTAAATTACAATTTTGGTCTTTAACGTTGTGGCTTACTATCAAATTTGGTTCCTATGTTAAATTAATTACAATTTTAGTAATTGTGGTTGTCATTTTGTTTTAATTTTTGTTCCTCTAACCAACTAGTTAAACAAAGCTAGTTAACTTAGAGTATTTTTGTCATTTTACTTTTACTTTTTTTTTCCTTTTCCTTCTATTGTTTTATTAAATTACAAATTTAGTCCCTATAGTTTTTTTTGTTATTCTTTAAATTTTTTATTTTTATTTTATAATCTTATTATTATAATAAACTAATGATAATTTAACAAAAAAATATGTATTTTATTTTATAAAATGCTTTATTAGAAAAATCTTATGGATACCTTTATATTGAGTTAAATATTATATATTTCAATGCAATTTATCATGTATATGTATACAGACAAAAATCCATTTGCACTAATAAAAAAACATTTAGATTTTAAATTAGATCTAAACAAGTGTCATTTTTTCTTATTTATATAAGACAAATATCGAAATTTACCTATGTTTATTAATAAATCTATTGTTTTTAGATATTACATTTAATTAAATGTTTTTGGATTAGTATTTATATATATAGGGGAAGTATCAAATACAACTATATATATATATATATATAGAGAGAGAGAGAGAGAGAGAGAGACTTGGAATCACGTACAACTATATTGTTTTTGTAAGACCAATGAAACCATGTTTTTACACTTGTTTCACGGCAAAACGCTATGAAAGTTCAGAATTATTTTTCGATCTACAACTTTTTGCTATGAAGTTTCAACTTTCAAGTGTAAAACTAAAAACGTATCATGGGACACACAAAAACAAGTTGGTCTCACATGAACTCAACCCTACTTATATATAGGCGAATGATCATGTGAGCAGTTGAGAAACGTAAGAATATTTTACAAATTACAAGATTCTTGTAATTGTGTAATTTACAAAGAAAAATGTGTACTTTTTGTTAAATTTTTTTATTAATTAATTATTATAATAAGAATATAAATTTGAATTGAAAAAAATATAAGAAAGACAAAAAAGGAAAAAGCAGTGCAAATAATAGGGACTAAAATTGCAATTTATAGTAAACTAAAGAAAAGGACAAAAAAAGAAAGTAAAATGACATCTTTACCCTTTAACTAACTAGCTTTTTTAGCTAAAGTTAGTTGGAGAACAAAAATTGAAACAAAGTAGCAACCATAATGACCAAAATTATAATTAATTTGATTGAGGAACCAAACTTGATAGTGAATAAAAACCACAAGGACCAAAAGTGTAATTTACTCTTTTTTTATCTACATGAAGGGATCAAATGAGAATGCTAACTATTTAGAACACGAAAATATTCGAATCACATACAAAATCACAGTGAACAGAAACCACGAAGACCAAAAGTGTAATTTACTCTTTTTATCTACATGGAGGGGATCAAACGATAATGCTAACCGTTTAAAACACAAAAATAGTTAAATAGCATACAAAATCACATGTGATTTTGTGTTTATGGTCAACAAAGATGTACACAATTTGATTAGTATACTAGTGAAATATATACAGTAGAAACTCTATAAAATAATGCACTTGGGACCACCAAAATTTATTAATTAAAAGAGTTATTAATTAATCGATAAATTAATAATTATTAATTCATATATTAATTAATATTTTACTAATTTATAGTAGAATACTTAGTTTACAAACACTTTTCAAGCTTCCACTTAATTATTGTATACAATGCATGTATATCAAATGAACGGCCCAATTTGAAAGAAACCTTCAATCTCCCACCTTATTATGCTTCTTGTGTTCAATGTATCACTTTATTGAAAGCGTTATTGGAATTAATAAAGATGATATTGGTAAAGAAGATGATGAAAGTTCTACAATGGAGCCCCCTTCGCGAAACGAAGCTATTAAAGCGGCAATCACATTGAACAATTTCTTGTTGAGCTATGAGAAAACACACCAGAAGTTCTTATCATGCTAAGGAAAATTAGAGACGAGATTCAAAGGGAAATTGATTTCAACAAAAAACAAAAGACAATTGAGTCATTTTTCAAGAAACCTTCATAAATCATTCATGTAATATGTTATATATAAGGAATTATTAATTTATATTTTATATGGGGTCTAAAGAAATTATCAAAAATGTATTATCTTATAATTGTAGCGAATTATTAATTTAGCACTCTATCCCCGAGTCGGGAACGGTAAAAAATATTATCTTAGAGAGTTTATTAAATAATCGAGTATTAATTTATCGAGTTTCTACTGTACACACACACGAAAACGTCGCTAACTATTTAAGAAAACATCAAATCATGTGCAAATCACATGTGCGTTTACATTAACAGCAAAAAATGGATGCAAGTTACATTGGCTACGACTTAAGTCACGTGAATCATATATATGATTTTGTAGATTAACAACCATTTTCTTAACTAGTTAACATTCAACAATATATATATATATATATATATGTATGTATAGAGAGAGATATGGGTTCATACGAGAACACTATCATTTTAAGAAAAAAAATTGATGTACAAAATCACATATGATTCATGAACAAAATCATATATGATTAATTACGTAAGTGACTTGCCCGAGACTTTAAGTCACGTGAAAGTCGCCTGCGTCCTTTTTCTGTCAGTATAAAAATCATATATGATTTTGTACATGAATTTTTTTTTAAAATTTAGCTTTCTCGTTTGAATCTCTTTCTATATCTATATATATACATATAGAGGGATTTTCTTTTGTGACTTATTTTTTGTGCGAACTTGTGAACTTCGCCAGAAAGACGATTATATGATGAAATTGGTTCTTGAAATTGTTTAATATGATAAAAACTATATTATATGACACATTTTTTGTTGAAATTGTTTTATATTTCGGTGGTTTTACGTGAAATCAAATGTGAAGATCATGCATTTTGAACGTGACAAAGTGAACCTATATATATATATATATATATAGAGAGAGAGAGAGAGAGAGAGAGAGGAGATAGAGAGAGAGAGAGAGAGAGAGAGGGAGAGAGGAAAGTTCAAATGTGAACCTATATTTCATTGTGAACGTGACGACCATTAAAATCGCGTCACGTGGCAATATTCACTCTGAAGATCATGCATTATTCAGAGTGAATATCGCTATGTGGCGTGATTTTAGTGATCCTTGCGTTCACAACCAAAATTGAGTTCACATTTGAACCTAACCCTATATATATATATATAGAGGGAGAGAGAGAGGGATCAAACGAGAATGATAAGTATTTAAAAGAACACACAAACTAAGAAAATCATATATGATTCACGTTACTTTGCTCGTGACTTAGGTTGCTGCCAAAGTCGCCCGAGTGGCTTTTTTCACAAGATCATATGTAAGATTTTATTGATACTCATGTTCTTTTAAATAGATGTCGTTCTTGTTTGAACCCAACACTACACACACACACACACACACACACACACACACACACACACACACACACACACATATATATATATATATATATATATAGAGAGAGAGAGAGAGAGAGAGAGAGCAAAAGAGAGAGGTTCATTCATACGAGAACGCTAACTATTTAATAAAACAAGAAAAACTTCTTCGTGTACAAATCCCTTGTGATTTTACACTAACGGAAAAAAACTGGGAAGGCGACTTTGGGCACGACTTAAAGTCGTGCGAATCTATGATTTTATACGTGAATCATATATGATTTTGTATATTGATGAAGTTTATTCTTGTTTTCTTAAATAATTTACGTTCTCGTATGAATCCACCTGTGTGTATGTGTATGTGTGACAAAATGGTGTTAACAGTTCAAACATTTAACTAGCTATTACATTGATTTTCATAAAACTAGTCTCAAGTTGATCTCCAAGACAACATATAATCCATTTATCTTAACAAATCGAGCTTCATTAAACTGATCTCAAGCTGAATTAAGATATTCATACATCAATAAATGATAAAATAAAGATATAAAGTTCATCATGCTCAAACCATAAAAAATGGAGTCCATTAATCTCTCAAGCTGAAACCAATTGACTTAGCTTATAGAACTTAAACTTGAAGTCATAATGTAAAACTCAAAATTATTAAAAAAAAGAAAGAAAAAAATCAAGCTGAAACTCGAGCTCGAACATCAAATAATATTTGAGCTCGAGATCAAACACTACTTTGAAAATTTTGTTTCAAGCTTGAGCTTAATACTATTTTCTTAATATTTTCTTAAGCCCAAGGCTGACTTGACTTAACTCGTTAACACCTAGTCCTCTTGTATTTGATCTTTAACCAACTAAAGATATTGGATTTGAAATCTAAATCAATTATCATAAAGTATATTGGATTAAAAAAAATCTATTATCATAATTCATAAAAAAGTTGGCTAGGGGAAATAATTCAACAAAAAAGTTGGAAATGCCTAAAGATGAAAACTATGACTTCACAAGGTTTTGTTTGTTAACTAAATGCTTCAAACATACTCCACTATCAGCAATCCACCATCAGTTGGTTATCATACCAACCGCTCTATCAAATCTTACCCCCCCCCCCCCCCCCCCCCCCCACCCCACCTCCCATCTCTTTCTATAAATAGCAATGCCATGAAGTCCATGCAGAATCATCAATAGGGTGACAAAAGAAAAATATAGTTTCTAAATATAACATATAACCATGGCCATCATGTGTGCATTCTTAACCTCACTGCTCATTCTCTCATTTTTCTCTCCTGGTACTTCACTAAGTTCAAACTACTATGCCAAAACATGCCCTAATGTAGAGTCACTTGTCAGGAGGGCGGTGAGGGATGCCGCCACAAGTGACAAAAAAGTCCCTGCGGCCCTGCTCAGGATGCACTTCCATGACTGTTTCATAAGGGTATGTAAGGGAATCGTTTGTTGTCTATGTTTTAAGCTGTAAATTTTTTTTAGTGTGTTTGATTAAATGGAGTTAACGGCTATTGTGTTTTGATCTTTGGTGATGAAGGGATGTGATGCTTCGGTTTTGTTGAATTCTAAAGGGAAGAACACTGCTGAAAAGGACGGACCGCCTAATGTGTCTTTGCATGCGTTTTATGTCATTGACAATGCTAAGAAAGTGGTTGAATCTGCTGCCCAGGGGTAGTTTCTTGTGCGATATCTTGGCTTTTGCGGCTAGAGATGCAGGTTGTGCTGGTAAGATCATCTTTCTTCACTCGTTCTAGCGAGAATCATGATACACTCACATTTATCGGTTTAGGAACAACAAAAACAGTCTTATGATTAAGATCTCAGACTTCAGCACCTTTTAAATAACAAAACACCGAGTCAATTAATAAACGTCCCTGTGGTATTCTCAAAACTCTGGGAATTGCCTTTAAAACAAAAAATTACATCAGCACCCGCAATGTTTCAATTTTCTTGAGTTAACTCAGTTCAAAGAGGGGCATTTGGTCATTTGTTCTTCTCCATGTTTCATATTCTACTCTAAGGAGAAGGGTGATTGTCATCAAGAAATAATGATATTTACTAGAGTCGAGAAGGGTGTTTAAGACATTTACTTAACAAGCAATTCTCAAGGGACTAGCCACGAAGCAGATACCATGCTAGGATGTCTCACATCTCACAATCGTTTCTTTCTTCTTAGGAGCTTCTTAAAACTAATAATTTATATTTTCCCTCAAGATCTTGCTTATGCGGCATGGCCAACGATACTGATTTGAGTCGACAAGATTTCCTTATTTTTTAATTATTAAAGGGTATTTTGGACATTTGATAAACATAAAATTTTCATGGAGAGGTGGGGACTAATATGTATCCTATGCATACAATGAACTGCTTATTGGGTAAAAGAGAAGTGTGTTTCTAATGTGTGTGTTTTGAAGCACAGTCTGGAGGCCCATCTTGGGATGTGCCTAAAGGAAGAAAAGATGGAAGAACATCAAAGGCCAGTGAAACCATACAACTCCCAGCTCCTACTTTTAACATATCTCAGCTTCAACAAAGCTTTGCTCAAAGAGGTCTTTCGCTAGATGATCTAGTGGCACTTTCAGGTAATTTAATTTAACAAAATTCATATATATATGTGTGTTCTTTTCTATCACGTTCTATCTAAAATAAATGCAACATTTCCTTTTTATAAAGTTCATAATCCAAAATAATTGTCTACTTCCATAAGTGTTTAATTTCCAATACTACCCTTGATTATGAGATGACAACGTTCACTACTCTCTCTATTATCAAGAGTAAAATGTCATTTAGTTAATTAAAAGTGTAATAATTACAAAGTTCTATAACACATGAAGCTAAAATGGTTATGAAAGAACATGAAAAAATTAACAGAAGTTTTGTATATGTACCTTGTATGTAGGTGGGCATACTATTGGATTCTCTCATTGCTCATCATTCAAAAACAGAATCCACAACTTCAACGCCACGACCGATATCGACCCTTCCATCCACCCTCAGTTTGCTGCAACTTTAAGAAGCGTTTGCCCAGCCAAAAATTCAAAGAATGCAGGAGTTGCAATGGATCCTTCTTCTACTAGTTTGATAATAAATACTACAAACTCATCTTCCAGCAAAGGCGTTGTTTTCTTCGGACAAGCTTTGCTCGATTTCCCTAAAACCAAAAAACTGGCAGCTAAGTTTGCAAGCTCAAAAGAAGAGTTCACAAAGGCATTTGTCAACTCCATGATCAAAATGAGCAGCATAACAGGTGGTCAGGAGGTCAGAAAGGACTGTAAGGTGGTAAATAGACTATCTACAAGACGTGTATGCACTTCCAAGTGGCGAGCATAAGGGTCTCTGTTCTGATCAATAGAAAGATGTGTAGTCGTTGCAAGTCGAGATAAAGGGTCTCTCTGATATGATGTTTCATATATTAAATTTATTACAAAAATGTTCAATTTATGATACCAGAAGAAATATTTCAATCAGTTTGGAGTTAAGTTTACTTTCTAGTGTGGTCCCAAAATATGGGAAAAAGTCATTTGGATAATCAATAAAATCCTTTTCAAATTCAAAATTCTCACATAAGTACTGGGAAAAAATGTATATTACTAAACTAGCAGATGTTACAATACGAAATGCTTACCAAATGATGCAACGAATACAAATAGTAGCCAAAACATCAACTACTTCGAATTCGGAGAGAAAACAGAGCAACATATTTGAGTTGGTAACAACTTTAATGAGACCTAAAATCACTATTGACTGTCTGATGCATATACGTGACTCCTAGACGACATAGCAAGTCGCCGCCTAGTCCTCTGAAACTCTTAAAACAAATGCTAAACAACATGACTTCAAAGTCTCTTGCAAGTTGCCTAGTTCCGCGAAGTGCGTGTTGGCAAGTCGCAAACACAAGACACATATTAATGAACTTTTCCCTATGACTTGTAACTCACCAGAATGTCATAAAATGTGCACCTAGAGTTGTCTTCCAATGACATGATTTGCTACGGCAACTTCACAAGTCATCAAAAGGGTGTTGAGTTAGTATAACAAAATTTAACATGGAGGACCTATTTGGTTGGTGCCTAATGAAATGGCGAAGAAGATCTTTCCTCTCAGACTTTCTTATAACTAAGACACAACGATTATGGATGAAATTGCTAACTCCTTGGTTTAAAGCAATGCATTCTTTTGTTAGGACAATGCCCCAATTTTCTCAAGCATCAAATTGATGCAATGAGAACACATAGAATCCAATACAAACTTTTTCTCTTCTCCATATACAAGTTTTTAAGTTGAGGCTATCTAACTAATATATAAACACAGGAAGTGTTAGCAATCATAGTGAAAGTTGATGTTAATTTCAAGGTTAAACTGCAGCAAAGTTGCTAGGATTAGACAACTACGGGTTCATGTGGAATCTGAACTTCAGAAGATATGAGTAGAGCAGCATAATGACCGCCACTCCGTTGGTCCAGCACTTACCAATTAAAAGACAAAAATAGATAAATTTTTATATAGATTGACGATGATATCATAAAATATTCCTGAATTAGATAAGTTTAAAGCATCATGCCCCTAACAGAAACAACTGCAACTAAATCGCCCGCTCTAAATGTGGAGTGTTACTTGTATCATTTGTAATTAGCAACCAGATGCAATCCTCTGTTGCATAAAACATGATTTTGCAGCAAGTATTACAATCTACAAAAAAGTGAACAGGAAGCAGCAGTATGCCATATGCTACTCATGGTAATGTATAAAAACCTAAGCATGCACTGAATTGTATGGGCCTTTGCATAAATAAACTATCTAGAAGACAACAATACCAAAAATATTCTGCTTCTAACCTCAGACTTCAGAAAGCTTGTTCATTCTTCCCCACATCACTTAGACCAATTTCTACCAATTGAATGTTGCCACTTAAACTAGAAGCCTTCCATGATGGCAGGAAGGAAAATCCATCGAGAAGCTTCACACACTTCAATCGCCATTTCGCCATTAAGAACTCAATAAGGCGATGCCCACTGCATAAGTAGAGAGAGACAAGGTCATGCCATGTGGTGGATGTGGGTGTGGCCCATGATTAAGAGAGAGAAAGAGAGCATTGAACTGACAAATCCAAGTCAAAATAAAGATATTACCTTCTGTTGTGATAGCTTGTTATAAAAACTGATCCAGGTGAATTATCAAGAAGGAATTTCACAGTCGCAAACAGATTGTCAAAGGCTTCGGAATATGGAGCAAAAACATCTCAATGTCAATTGTATAACCTTCTTCGGTAAGCAAGGAAATCAGATGATAATAAACACATGCACACACACACACACACACACATATATATAGATAGATAGATAGATATATCCTACCACTTGAGTCATACAACACATCAGCTCCAAGGATTACTTGTGGTTGTAAACTAAAGATAGATTCATCCCACACACCCCAGGTAATCCCCATTACCTGCAAGACATGGTAATTAACCTTAATAGAAATTCATAATGCGATTTTGGTTGACGTATCGTATGATGGGTTATGGAACTCAAGTCTAGCACTTAAAGTAGTTCATCTGATACATCATGCTGAAGAAGAAGAGGAAGAGGAAGAGGAAGAGGAAGAGGAAGAGGAAGAGGAAGAGGAAGAGGAAGAAGGAAGAAGAAGAAAAGAAAGAAGAAGAGGAGATGTTAATACTGCCTATGTATTTCACCCTCACCCATTCTGAATTGTTTCAAGTGAAGGCATAAAATCAGTAAGTTGTGGCAAAGGTCACCTTCTGTAACGTACAAACTTATTTGAAGATAAATCGTAATAAAATGTCAGTATTTGTATTGGGGGTGGAGACTATATAATCCATATTATCAGTCAACAGATCAACACGTTGAGGGTCTTCATTGAATGATAGTTGAGGTGAAAATATATCAAGTGTTTAAACACCAACGAAAATAGACCCTGTAAGTCTATATATACACAGAGAATGAAAAAATAAGGATTACCATTCATAGTTTGCATCCATTCAACTTATGAAGAACCATTATTACCTCACACTTGACGTTATTTAGCTCACACACTCTTCTCATGTTGTCCAGAACCTGAAAATTGACTATTATAAGCATGAAACAAATATCATATTGGTTGGCAGAAGTATGAAACATTTCCCAAGTAACAAAACCTATACGAACTACGTAAAAGATGTTGCTGGGAAAAGCATGATGGATTCATATGAATTACCTGAAGCAGTTGATGATTGTTTAAAGCAAGTGTAAGAAAGTAATCCAATTTGACTTTCCTTGGAACATTAAATTCAAGATTCATTCATAAGTATATGCATTACCAAAGTCAAAAATTACTTGCCTAAAAAACTTTGATACATTCACCATCATCCATCCTTATGACTCTTTTGCTTATTCCTCCATGTGAACTCTACATATGTATTCTATTATTAATAAACAAAACTCGTATTTTTTGAAAAAAAAATTACCAGCCTTATGAGACAATCTAACTTATATTTATATTTAAGATTCCGAAACTATCATTATTCTTTTCATGGAGTATTGATTTCTTATTATCTAAAACTGAGTGCATGAATCTTAAATACACTTCTATCTGTAACACAAGATATATTATTATTGATTTACCAACTTATTTATATTGATTTACATAGAGTGTTATTCTGAATAGTCAACATTGTGAACCAAAAATGATCTTACTACCAATGCACTTCATGCAGGTTTGAAAGGTTCGACACTCGAGTATCAAGCACTCGGATGAACCCAAAATACCATGATACCAATAAGATCAACCATCATTTCTTAACAAGTCAGTATGTACAATCAAAGCATAGATGAGCAGCAACAGGTAAGCATTATTTATATACCTCTAGTCTGTTCGAGTCATCGGTAAGAACTACATTTGCACCTACTTTTGCGGCAACCAAGCCAGGCAGCGATGTTCCAGCCCCAAGCTGCAAACTAATATTATGCTCAGTTCGAATAGCCTTAACCAATAATCACAAACACAACACAGAATGAAGCAGGATTTTAAGCTAAAACAATATAAATTCCGTAAATTGAAGTTTCGATATTACCTCAACCACGGTGATCCCGGTGAACCGAGATCTTTGCTGCCAAACGTACTCCGCCAGAATAACGCTACACGGCCACACGAACAAACCGTATTCTTCTTTCATGCTCTGTACAATTAATTGATCATAGCCATTATTAGTATGTACTTTTATACAATTAGAAAACAACTGGAGTGATAAGATCAATACAAAATCATCATCATCATCATCATCAGGTCTCCTAGGGTTCTAATAATCTACCTCAACCCTAGAAAAGTAGGAAGCTAGTTCAAAACAGTTATCTATTTAAAGGAAGGCCAAGGGTAAATTTCATGAAAAACCTCAATGATTTTAATGGAGACGGCATCGTGAGAGCCATCTGAATCTCCGAAATAGTGATGAGATACGGTGGTCATGGCGGCCGGAGTTTCCGTTGCGCGGCCGTCGCCGTCGCCGTCGCTCTTATTTACTTCCATGGATAAACTTTTATTTGCGCTCAAAGTTTTTACCAAAAGGCCTTAAACTTACACTTATCTACAAAATTTAACCCTGCTTTAACATATTTTCAAAACTATTGCACAAGTTTTAGCTCTATGTTCCTCCCGATATAAACGATGATTTTACCTTTATTAAATCTAACCAAAAAAGCTAATTGCATTCTTATAATTGTTATATGCATCTCGATAAGCTAAAATCTCATCCTTGCAACTAGCTTTTTACATTCTTAAGATCATCTGATTTTGACATATATAAAAGTGCAAATAGCAATCTCCTAAATCTAATATCTATTCATATTTTACACCAAAGGTTGTTTGAATTATGATTTGATAGACGGCATTATGTTGTATGTGATCAAGGTCTATCTAATTGGGCCTTATTATTAGTTTCATAATACACATACTACTAAGAGCATCTACAATGGTGGAACCTTCAAGAACCTCATTTGCCATATTTTTTCATGCCACATCGTTGCCATCTTAATAGACGAAGAACCTTCTTAAAACTCTACAATAAAGATTTTTACAAAAACCTCACTTTTTTTCCTTATTTATAATAGAATTTTTATTTTATGTTAATTATTGTATAACCGAAAAGGAAGGTATAACAAGAACCTGGGTTCTTGTTCAAGCATCCGGATTCCAATAAGAACCTGTGACTGGACAAGAACCTTTGTCCCACAGTGGAGGTTCTTGTAAAAACCCCAATAAGAACCTCGTGAAGAACCTCCATTTGTGGATGCTCTAAGATTCCACATCAAAATACTATAAAATCACATGCCTCATAAAATTTACGCTGATCTCATGTGAAACACACACTTACGCATGTTTTCGAGTTTTTTTAAAAGAGGGTAAGGAAACTAACAAAAGTGTTCTCGAGTTTTATTAAAGAAAGGAAAATAAAGGATTTGAAGGGATATATGTGTTCTCAAGTTTTTTAAAAGAAGGAAAGCAAATGATTTGAAGGTATTAGGATAACTCTTCCTTTTTTTTGTCTTGAAAATTATTATCTCATTTCCTCCTAAAAGTGAGATGATTTGAAGGGATAACCCCCCCCCCCTCCCTTTTGTTTCCCTTTCCTCCCATTTTCTTTCTTTCCCTTAACTTTTAAACTCGAGAACAAGGTGTTAATTCACATAAAAAGCTCAATTAGAATAACATAAACATGAATTAGAATAACAAATCATGTCTAGCTCACTTGGTCTTTCTAAGGACGGTAACATCCTGGGAGAGGGGGATGTAAATGGGATCCCAGTCTATTCGGGTTCAATGAGGGCATGAGGAGTTCCCAATATTTGGGCCAGTCCAATCATAGACTCCCCCCCCCCCCAACTCCACCCTTGGGCCCAGTTAGGGCTGGCAATGGGTTAAGGGTTATTTCGTTATCCAATCAATTTAAAATAGCGGGTAACGAAACGAGTAATTATTCATCTAAATAACTCTTATCCATACCATACCCTACCCATTAAAATAGCGGGTAACGAAACGGGTAATAGGTAAATGGTAAAAGAAAAAAATTATTTTGATCAATAAATAATATCGTTAAACCTCAAACATATAAGTAAAATATTAGCTCATAAATACTTTTTATATATGTAATTTGCTCTAGTAAACATTTAAATATTACCACAAACATATTCATATAAAAATAAAGTACAAATTAACATACTGACAACGTTATAAAAAATATTAATAGTATAATTATTTAATATTTAACTTTATACAATTATACATGTGTGTATATACATATCATAACGGGTAACGGGTAATGGATAACGAAAAAAAATCATTTATCCATATTCTATCCACTAAAATTTCGGGTAAACGGGTAATGGGTAAGTGGATAAATATATAATTTTTCTTTATCCATACCTTTATCCAACGGGTCGAAACATAACGGGTAACGGGTGTACCCTTATCCATTGTCAGCCCTAGGCCCAGTCAAAGAATGTGGTTGGGCTCTAGGTCATCATAAGTTGTGTTGGGACAGCGGCGGATTAGTGGACTGCCCGTGGATGTCCGATACTGCTGGGAAAGCATGGGTCTATGTGTTCGTGGTAATCGTTAGTTGGTTCCGCTAGCCTCCTATATCTTAAAAATATAAACATGAACTTAAAATTAAGAAAAAAAAAAAGGTATCAGGCGGTCAACTCGTCAAAGTTGTCTCTGAAGACATTATCCATTTTCTAGACTCTGCTACATATTTCCCCCCACCTACACTCTCCTTCTCAAACTCACTCACTCACTGGAATAGGATCACTATTAGGGTTTTGGTTTCTTCGATCATGGCGTTTGCAACCTATTTCTCATCTCTTCACCTTGAAACATCATCATCAAAGCATTCTATAACAGCTTCCTCTGTTTCAATTTCTCCACAGTTATCATCTCCATTTTCATCTTCTTCCATCAACCTCGAATCTCGAAAGCTTTCAGTTTTTCCAAATACGCTCAGAATTGGCCCTACAGGTATCATTCCCTACGATTATGTCTCACTTTTGTTTAGTTATATTGCTAATGCCTAATTGTTATGTTTTTTTGAGTAATGTTACTTTAATCAGTAGCTAAATTGCTTGTGAAATTGATTGGAAGTTTTGAGTTTTATGGTGGTAGCCTTGAATTATTGATCTTTTAATTGTAGTAGTTGCTCTTTTAATTAAAATTGAACGTAGTTCTGTTAAGGCTATGTTTGGCAAACTAGCTGATAAGCTAGCTTATGACTGATAAGCTTTAGCTAGCCGATGACTGATAAGCTAGCTGATGAATAAGATGCAATTGGCAAAAACCAGCTGATAAGGTAGCTTATGAGTGTAAAATGACAAAAAAAGACATATTTAAAAATTAGTAATGTAAAAAGTAGAAGAGTATATTTGGAATAAAAAAAAAAAGGTCTCATAATTACAGTAAATCACCAAAACGCTACTCAAAGTAGCTTTTAAAAAAGGTAGCTTATAAGCTAACTTATGGTTCATCCAAACATGAAATATGTACCTGACTTGTAAGCTAACTTATAAGTTAGCTTATTTTTACCAAGCAATGACTGAAGTGTTTGATAATTAGTTAAAATCCCAAACGTCCTCCTGCGTATGCCAAATAGAGGATCATCAATTTTGGAACCACTCAATGGCATCTGTAATTTGTGGTTATGAAATACTGTGGACCAAAATGCATGACAACGGTAGCAATTAAATTCTTGTGGACAAACATTAATAATATCAATAGCTAATAACATGATTATGGAGATTTAGATAATTCTAACTTTCAACTTTGGGGAAAAAGGAAATGTTGCAAAAAGATTTGGATATGCCAAAATTGCTTGTAACTATAGCTTCTTCTTAATACAGCAATAACAGATGGACCTTAAGTTTCAGAAACAGTTTCAAAAAAGAAGTCTTCATGGATTGTCAGCTTCAGCATATCTTTTCTCTTGATGCAGTTAGGGTCTGAGTAGAAACTTTGGTTTTGCTTCTTCTTTTTAATGATCATTTAGGTGTTTTGCTTCTATAGTATTTATGCTTCAGCATATGGTGGTTTCAGCTATGTGAATTAAACCAAGGCTCAACTGAATAGATCTTATAGGATTAAAATTTTGGCTGCTAATCCTGAGTAAAGGTTCCAATTTAAAAGTGGACTTTCCATGAAACTAGTATAAATGAATTTGTTGGGCCTACTTTTGGCAACTGTTTGTCTGTTTCCTTTTATTTTTTGTTTTGCAAGCCGGGGGGTCTTCACAAACACAGCTTCGTTACCCCTTGGGGCGGAGGTAAGGTCTGTGTATATCTTACTTCCAACCTTACCCATGTATGGGATATACAAGGTTTTTTCGGTTTGACATGGTCTCATTTTGTTGCATGGGCATACTTTTGATGACCTGTAACCACGCCATACTAGTTCATTAGGTCCTCCAAAGGGAGTCATAACTACTAATTAGACCCAGAAAAACAAATAGAAAATGTAGAAAAAAAACCCAATGAAACAAGAAAAATGCAAGCTATAAACAAATAGATTTCTATGTGATGAAAATTGTTCACCTCCACCTGCTTCTAAGCTACACACACACGTGTGATACAGTTTTCATCTTTAATTTTCTTGTTTTTATTAATATTCAGGTAGATACAAGCAATCCCAGTTTGTAGGTATGGACAAAATATACAATTATAAGTCAGCGGTCACCAAACTCCTTGCAGCTGCTTATATTTAATGGCAATAGGTTATTTTTGTTGTTGGGTAAATTCTTATTGTTTTACTACGTGAATGATTTCAGTTAAGGTCAAACCACAAGCTGCAGCTGTCAATTCAGTTGCCGAGGCCTTTACTGAGTTCAAGCACCTTCTTCTACCAATAACAGATCGGAATCCTTATCTCTCTGAAGGGACTAGACAGGTTATTTTCTTTTCTTTTTCCTATACCACCTTTTGGAGAGAATTAAATAGATGAAAACAAAAGGCATGCATGCGCACACATGCATACACAAACACTTTTTCCTTGACCAACTTCCGTAACATCATCAATCAAATATCTTTAATCTATAGGTCCTGAAAGATCCACTATTCACTATTGCTTCATTTCTTAATATTTGAGATCACCTCAATCAATGCATTGTTTGTTCTTAGCTTCAAAACCGTTCCACTCTTAGCTAGGATTTTTCCTCGTGCTCATCCAGAAAGGCCATCAAAGTCGTCTTAGTGAACTGATTTTCTTACACGTCATGGTAGTTAAACTACATCAGCTTGAATTTTGATCAACGCGTCACATATGTTCAGTTACCATTCAATCAGCCAATCAGAGTACCATGGTGATCTGGTCTCTGTTATCTGGTTAATGGTGCAAAATTTGATTGGATACAATTTTTTTATACAAGTGAAATTGGATATTGGATATTGGATATTGGGGATATTGGAATTCAGAAGTAGAAGCAAATTGATACACACACATAGAAAGATGCTGTCTTTATTCATAATTACTCTTGAGGATTGAACTTATTCATGAAATGAATGTAGTAAAAGCAAAAGAAAAACATAGTTGAGCTTTGAACTCTTGTTTGACTTTCTAGTAACATGAATTTCCTAACCACTATCTTTACTCTTCCGTCTTTCTTATTGGCATTCAATTTGCATCAACTGGTATTCAAGATGTGAAAAACGACCCAGACTTTTTTAGAAAATTACATTTAAAGGGTTGATTTATCTTTACTAATTGCAACATAATGGTCATGTAAAGAAACTGAGTGTACTTATCTTATGTTGTTTGCTGGAGAAGCCTATTAGAATATCTCATTGGAGGTTGACTAGCCCTCGTTTACTATCTTTTTCTCTTCTATTTGTATTCCGTTTACAACTCAGCTCTTTCTTGCATTCAAATCCTTAATAGGCTGCAGCAACCACAGCTGCTTTGGCAAAGAAGTATGGTGCCGACATCACCTTGTGGGTATGGCTCTCATACATTCTTATGGAAAACCAACTTGTAAAGATAACTTCATACATACAAACCCTTATGAACTAATACCCAAAGTTTTATATGATATTATTTTGTAGTCATTGATGAAAAGCTGAAAGAATCACTGCCGGAGCATGATACTCAGCTTTCGAGCATCCGCTGGCATTTGTCCGAAGGTAGGCTTGCCCTCTTACGTATGTTTCCCAAATATTCTTAACTTAGGGGTTGTTTACACACTGCTGACCACTTCTGCTTCGGTCAGCACACCCGACTCGGTCAACATCAGAACATTTTCGTAGCATCTGATTCAAATGAAGGTGCTGACCGAGCACCTACCCCGCCAACCTTATTATTTCACTTACCACATAATTACTACTTGTTTTATTTTTTGCATCCTACAACTAATATCATGTGTGTGTGTGTGTGATGATTTATCTCAACTGTCCATGCATTCTTCTCTAAATTACCTTATTTCTTGCTTTCACACGGTTTTCACTCTTTTGAGTAGAGTGAGGTCTGCCTACATCTTAGCCCTCCCAGACCCACCTCCGGGTGGGATGGTTTGGTTTATATTCTCTTTAACTAATATAACCGAAACCCACTTTGTTTAGGTCATTTAACATTTTGTATTTTGTGGTCCCTTATGTGGGCAGAAGAAATAAAGATGTAACCTATAAAATGATGAATGGAGAATGAAGGAAAATTTCGCAAGTGAATGTAATCTTAATTGTAGTATTTGCACCCCCAACACTTATTTTTATTAATTTTGATTTAATGAACGTTAGACCTTTTTCTCTTTAAAAAGGTGGGTTCCAGGAATTCAAGCTTTTAGAGCGACTGGGAGAAGGGAGCAAACCGACAGCAATAATAGGGGAGATTGCAGACGATATGAATTTAGACTTGGTTATTATGAGCATGGAAGCTATTCATTCGAAGCATGTGGATGCAAACCTGCTAGCTGAGTTCATTCCTTGTCCTGTCATTCTTCTGCCATTGTAAAAACCAGGCTCTTCTACCCAACTTTGTAACTGTAACTCTCTTCTTCTTATAAGGTACTGCTCTCTGTCTCTCTCGAAATGCAATGATTTTTTTTTTTCGTTCATGTTTCTTACCAAATTGTTGGTCGAGGTTTAGATTGAATTAGCATTGCCTTTCCCTTTTTGTCAAGTTCTCGTTTCGGTTTGGCAATAAGAAAGGCCCATGAGATGAAAATGGAAATTGCAGAAATGAGAATGCTCAGAGCATCCACAATGTACTCTTGCACAGCTTTTTCCTAGGTTTTTGGGAGCTTTTTCAAAAAGCAAAAACCTCACTTTGAGGTTTTTCACATAGTGTTATCCAGTAACTGCTATTTAGTCTTATCCATTAACCGATGATAATTATTTAACCGTCCATAACCGTCGACCTCTCATATAAATATGTAAACATATGGGTATATATAATCTCGATTTCACAGCCTTTGAGACAAGAGATTTTTCTCAAGGATTATCCCAATACTAGATTCGTGAACCCAAAAGGTTATAAAGGGTTGAATAGTTGTATTTGGTAAGTATACTATACACGATCCTAAGAGATTATCCAGCCCCATTATCATATCCTAATCCGTGTGGAACACTCCACACGTTGGGTATATAATTATAGGTACTTGTTTATGTTTATATAATTATATTGTTGTTTCTTACTCCTATCTTGTTTTCCAATATGAAACATTTTTATTTTTTCTTTCTACTTTTTTTTGTATAATATAGCTTTCCAGTTTTTTCATCTCTTTCTCGCACACTTCTCAGTATCTGGACGTATGTACATCTTACCCCTTCCCGCGTGACCCTACCTCTGGATAGGATATACTAGGCTTGTTTGGTTTGGTTTGGTTTATTGAACTAGGTCGACCTTTCTAGAGTGTGTTTTGTCGATAGCAGACAAAATGTTCGAACCCGCAACAAAAGGAATCATGAATTTGAATTTGATTTTGACTTTCACTTTGAATGTCAAACCTGATAATGATATACCACCTTTCAAACTGTATCCTACCTGTTTGGTGTTGGTTTCTTTCTTTTACCAGATCTTTACATTTCATGTTGGAGTATTGGATGTATGTTATATCAATTTGGAAGTTGAAAGTGGTTATTTATTAAACAACTTTTGGTATGAATTATGGTGGGGAATATCCCTCCAAGTTGCATCTAGAGATTTGTTACGTTAACCTCAGTTTCTCACCGAAACACAAGTACACAACCCATAATATACACTCATTCAGATTATACTAGTTTCCTCATTTTAAAAATTTTCCATGTTAATTGTATTATAGAAATACACATTCTGTTTGTTACCCTAACAAACTTCAAAATATTATTTTCATAAATTGGAAATTTTCAACAAACATTGAAACAATTTTTTTTATAACGTGGTAATCCAATGGCTAGTAGTAAATGAAGAAGCATTGAAATTGATCAATACTTTTGTTTCATGATGGTGTATTGAGTTATAAAATCAAAAAAAAGAACAAGGAAATAGGGCTTCACGGTTTTTGCCATTGAACGTATTATTTTTGATTTTTTGTTGTCTGGTTCGGAGAGGAATACATAAGAGAATGAAAATGAACATGACAAGGAACGAAACGGAAATCAAAATGAATTTTCATTATAAGGGCTGGTTATCCAAACACTTACTTGGTAAATGTATACAGGTAAAAATCAATATTATCACTTACCCTATCAAGTAAGATTTGTAGTTCATTAGAGAGACGACATATGTAATAATGTATCCAATAAGTGCTAGTTGGGGAAGAGTTGTCACCCATATTTAATGGGTAAGACTTTTTTATCATTGTTTCGCTCTTATCAAGTAGGATTATTGGTTGTTGCCATAAGCAATGAGTAAATGGCCTCATACTTAGTTTAACTAATTTGAACTTATGGGGGAATGGGTGCATTACGGTATAGAAAATCAAATTGTTTCTTAAAATTTTCACCTCCATATTTCCTTCATGCTAGGAAAATGTTTTGGAGAATTTGTTAGAACCAGATAAATTTAATAAAACTTAAAAATCTTCATTTTGGGTTCAAATCCATAAGGCAAAACCATGAGGTCGATGTTAGAATAACAACACCCCAAACTATCTACTTTTTGTTGCCGTCAAGCGAAGGAAGGAGTGGTATTAACGCAATCGTTGTCGTTGTTTTTTGGATAATATGATGAGATCAATTATCGCGATAATGGTAAGGATTTGTATACAACAGTAGAAGTTAACTTTGTTGATAAATAGAGAAACGCTGGTGGTAGCTTGGAGTGAACCGCATGTTGGCTTCCTTGGCCGTCTTAATGGTTTTGAACCACGATCAGAAGTGATTGCACTTGTGGTAGTTTGAACTCCATTTTTTAAACGTTAGAAATAATCACTATAGAAAATGAATATGTGTAAACACCCCTTCATTATTCACATGGTATTACAAAAGTCTTTCCTTTGAACGGTAAATTTGCTAGTTTACCCTCCGTGTACTTGTCAATGCCACTAAAGGTTCATTTGGTATTCAAGCACGACAGTATAGAACATTTAGTCAGGCTTTTGGTAGCACAAAACTAAATGGGAGAGAATAGATAAGATTATCAATTTATCCAGCTTTTGGTAGCACGAAACTAAATGGGAGAGAATAGATAAGATTATCAATTTATCCTAATGAATTGTTTATGTTTTCATGTATTTTGATTAATTTAGGTATTTTAATAAAATAAGTAATTTTATAACAAAATATAATTTTGTCAATATGATTAAAATAACAGCAAAACAAAAGGGTATGTATTCCAATTTTTATTTTTATAATTTATATATTATTATTATTATATGTTATAAAAGGTTGATTTCGGTAACCCTAACCAGTCCCCATAACCACAACTGCTGAGTGGGTCAGGAATGCCCTCATAACGAGAATTGACAATCTGATAAATTATATAAATTAACTAAAATGTTGAACCTTATAAAAATATTTTTTATGGATAATAAAGTGAAAGTTTATATACCATAAAATCCGATAAATAAAATTTAAAGAATGAACAAAACGTAAATAGAAAAATATATTTGATGGTTTAGAAGAAAATAAAATTTTATTTTGAGGTTATGTTAGAAAAATACAAGTTTGTTCCATCTTTGTTTCGTGAAGCATACATTTTCCACATAAAAGTCATGTTAAACATGGAACAATAACTTTTTTTATTATATTATGTGTCTAACGCATCAACACGCCCTAATAATTTTGTGCCCTATCTACCTTTTCAAGAGACAAGTCTTCTAAGAGGGTGTTTAAGAGTGCGTTTCAAAAGTGTTTATTGATTTATTGGCTTTTCAAAAAGCCATCAAGTTAGAAATAGTGTTTGGAAACTTGAAAAACACCTTTTAAAATAGTTTTTTAATACAATGGGAAAAAATGTTTTTGAAAAGTAAGAAAAGTGACTTTTTGAATTGGTTTTGGTTTTCCCTCTCACATAACCCCATTTTTTAACCCAAACACGTTTTAACTTATTGACTTTTATCATTATAATTCAAACACTACTATAAAAACTCATTTTGTCATCACCATTAAGTTAATAAGCACGTTACACTTTTGGAGTTCAAAAACTGCTTCCAAAGACCCTTTAATGTATTGCCACTAGTCCATCCATTTAATTCCAAAGACAAAGTACCGATTGTTGAAATGTCCTTGTAAGACCTTTTGCCAGAGATAAACCTATAACTTCTTTTTTTCTTAAATGGAGGCATAAAATAATAGAACTAACATTATATAACAACTTCAATTGAAAAAACCTACAATTTCATAAAAATTGATATATAAACGGTTGTTTGAAATATTCAAGTGGGTTTTTTCTTTCTTTTTTATTGTTACTAGGGTTGTCTATAACCTGATCCTACCCTAAAAATCTAGAAAAAAAAAAAACGAATCGGAAAACCCGACATCACCCGACCCCGATGACCCGATCATACCCGCGCCCCGATCCCCGATAACCCGAGCTCCTAATGCAGTTCGGTTTGGGTATTAAAAAGCCATCCCCGCCCCGACCCATACCCGAACTTGTAGATTAGCATTGTTATTTTTTTCCTTTTTTCTAACCTTAAATACATATTATAATTTATAATATATGGCATCCTATAGGAAAACTGACTTTCGTTTGAGTTTTATTATAGCCTGAACTTCTTTGTCCCGAGTTTTACTTATAAAGTTTGAGAATTGAGACTTTCATTCGACTTTCATTTGAGTTTTATAACTGAGACTTCCATTGGTTTAATATTATGGTAATATTGAGTAAAATGTTATCATTTTTAAATTAGGTCATTAGCTGATGGTTTGCAGCATAAATGGACCATATAAAATGGTTTTTTTCATGGCAATCTGATTCTGCTACATGGGTGCATCAACTCCTGGCAATCTCACAAATTTACAATATGCATGTCATATATTGATGAATTATGCATGTCATACTTACCCGCAACCCGACCCGAACTGCCCCAACCTAAACTTCCCAAACATGTGTGAACCCGAACCCTAATTGCCATTTACGGGGAGTGTTTCTCACCCTAAAACCCGATCGATTTTGTTGATTCCTCCCCCATCCCGACCCGTCTTGAACCAAGCACAACCCTAATTATTACCCTAAAGTTTAATAGGAAGTCAAAAGATTTGAAATCGTGATCTACAATACCAAATGCAATGACACAACTATTCAACTAGTAAGTTGCAATCACTTTTTATTAATTCAAGGGAGCACACATCAATTTAAAGTGGATGTACTTTTGAGATCTTTAACTTTATGCTATCGTTTTGAGATGATTGAGCGTGGGGACGTACGTCCTGTACACATACCTAGGTCCACTTTTGCTGTTTGCCCCACAAATAAATGACAAGCCAGGTTAGGTACATAAATAGGTACGTCCTAATTTTTAAGGGTGTGAATTGGATGGGTCGGGCAGGTTCGGGTGAGGAAACCAAAAACTCGATTGGATTTTGGATACGAAAATCAAGACCCAAACTTTAAGTTTTGGATTTTGGATTGCTTCGGGTAGGTCAGATTTGGGTTGGTTTCGGTTGGTTTTGGGTATTATTATAGTCCAAAATATATAATAATTAATCGATTTTGGTGATAAATGCAATCGATTGATGAAATCGATACTAAGTTTAAAAATAGAAATCGTTTTGATCGACTAGAGTTTATGATTTTCAAAAGATAAGTAGATAAATAAATACATTTATATAATATTTCAAATATAAAGTGTATATTATTTCAAGTTTTCACATGGGTCGGGTCACCAACCAAAAATCCACACAAAAGTTGAGTTTCAATTTTTCGGATTTTGGGGTGTTCGAATTTTGTACAAACATCATAGTTCGAATTTGGATTCAGGTTTCGGATTATTCGGATTTTACAATACACAACCCTACTATTTTTTGCTTCTGACTTTCGTTTTGTTCATGTTTTCCTTTGTTAGGACGACTATCAAGTTAGGTGCATATATAGGCAATTTCACTGGTCATGTTCTCCAAAAATTCTTCAAGAATGCAGGGTTTTGTTGCTCAACTAATAATAACATGAACCTCTTCCCTACCCTCAAAAGGAAAGAATATGTACATTTAAAATGTATATGCGTACCTATGTGTAACACCCCAAAAAAATTGGAGCAAACAAAAACTTCATTAACGAAAGGTGGTAATACAAATACGCCAAAGCGTGAGCCTTCCCAAAAAAATGGGGGTATAAATAGTGTATAATTACGAAGTCTGTACTTTAATGGAGTGGTATAATAACCAACAAGTCTAATTCCTAACAAGGAAAAGACTACAAAAGGGTCAACAGTTTCTACTATCAACTCGCGGTCTAGATGGACCGGTCTCTTCACACATCCCCCAAAGTTCACTCTCAATTTCGGCACCTACATGGGAATAGCGTCCCTAGTACCTGAGAGACACATCGACACCAAGCAAGTGTTAGGCTAAAGGAGCCTAGTGAGTTGTATCACAAAATATCACACATATTAAAGCATGTTAAGACATGTGAGATATGCAAGAGTGTATTAACAACAAAATGCATCATGTTAAACCGGTTTATCTTTTATCTTTGAAAACCGTGGGAGCGACCCACTTTTGCCAAGCAAGTTACACCTCAGAGTCGAGACACCCCGTTGTCGTCCTCCTACGAAGACTCAAATAGACAACCTCAGAGGCCAGGCACATTCGCGGCCACACGAATGGCAAGGGACATAGATGCGCACCTTTTGACTAGTGCCATCAAGACTGAGTCGAACTCGTGTAAACTTGAAAGTGCACACCTTTTGACTAGTGCCACTTTAAATCAATCTCATTTCAAAAAAACGACACAGTGTACACCTTTTGACTAGTGCCACATTGTCCAATTTACGTTTGCGTAAAAACATGGGTACTCACCTTTTGACTAGTGACATCCCGGTCCACTTTTTGACTGGTGGCCAATAGCATACCACTTTTTGACTAGCGGTGCTCCATAACATTTTAGTTATATAATTTAAGCATTATTGAAAGTCTCAATACTTTCATTCATTTCATATAAGCCAACATGCTCGGGATTCAATTCCTTCGCATCATTCCGTGGCATGCATAATAACACGTATTTCTCATAAATACATTCATCATATAATCACATGGGTTTAACTCATACAATAGTAGCATACGATAATCTACTCCATGTATACAATAATCCAAATCAAGCCATTCATATAAGCATCATTACTCAGTCATTTCATGGCAATCTTTAAACCTAACAATTTAGGCATTTCATCCAAAATCATGTTTATTCACAATGACCAACAATTTATGTAAATCAAGCAAGATGATGTGCTCTCAGTTTTAACAAAACGGTTTTAGCAACTCACCTTGAGGTTCGTAAAGCCAAAAGCCCCAAATCTCACCCAAAACCCTAGCTTATTGCTTGAGTGACCACCTAAACTGATAAAGAGTTAAAACCTCGGATTAGTTCCAGATCTACGACATATAAGACTAGATCTACACTTAAAACTATAGATAAGACTTACCCTTTTCAAGATCTTGAACAAAACCCTAGATAATGGAGAGACTCTTCAACAATGGTGGATGAAAAGCTTGAGGTGAAGGAGATGAAGACTTAGCCACTAAATATTGTTAGCTTGGTGATGATTTAACCTTGAATTCACATGGTAATAGAGCATTCATGGCTCTAAAATCGCCTCCAAAGAAGAGAGAAGAAAAGGGATGAAGTTTTGGGTGAAAATGAGAAGAAAAGGCTAAAAATCGGAATTTAAGATCTGCACCCCGTATGCTATAGTGACAGACGATAGTGACAGTGTCACAATCGCTGTCACAATCGCATAAGTGCACCAAGGCAAATCCACTTGTGCGATAGTGCCATGCTATTGTGCCATTTGGCACAATCGCGGGCACAATCGCGGTGGTAGTGCCATGCTATTGTGCCATATGGCACAATAGCGGGCACAATCGCGAAACTCGTACCGAGGCCAAAATCTAACTTTTCACATTTTTGAAGTTTCTTTGCCTAAAAGGAATCCAACTATAAGTTAAAACTAGCCCTTTAGATAAATCTTCCTTATAAAAATAGTGGGATTACTTAGGAGTTAATCTATCAAAATTTACGGGTGTTACACTATGGATACACATGATTTTGTTATGCGATGCGACACTAACCATGTTAAGCTACTGAGTACTTTAATAAATAATCTTGTTTCGTATCAGTTTTATTTACTTTTACTTAATTTCAGTTTTATGAGTTTATATACAATGCAAATATTAACTTGAACAATGTCTAAATGAAATTAATTAGTCAAAGTAACTTTGTTAAAACTCATATTTTATATTTATTAATAAAACTATTAACTTTAATAACTCAAATTAAAATTTAATTAATGGTAACTTTTTATAACTCAATGATTATTTTGTTTATTTAAGATAACTAAATTAGTGGGATTATCTTGTTTTTTTTTTAATAAAATGACACGGGTAAATCACATAAGTCTAAATGAACTAAAAGTGTAAAATGCGTCAAGATATATGTTTAAGCGGGAAAATCCTGAAACCGGCTCACCAGACGACGACACGTGCCAACCCAGTTACTTATTTATTATATATAGATTAGTATAAAAGACTTAGGCCCCGTTTACCAAATGTTTATTCGAGCAAGTGCTTACCAACAAAACTTAACACTACCAAAGGAGTGTTAGCCTAGTGGTAAGGCTTGGGCA
Organism: Centaurea solstitialis; assembly: GCA_030169165.1. NCBI lineage: Eukaryota > Viridiplantae > Streptophyta > Magnoliopsida > Asterales > Asteraceae > Centaurea > Centaurea solstitialis. The sequence goes on along the minus strand of CM058040.1, from coordinate 9,484,069 downwards.
CTACATAGTGGTGAACTTGAGTTCGAGCCCTAGGGGACGCATTATGGAGGTACGGGGGCTTCGACCCCGGGCTGCATGCTTTAGCAGTCGGGCTTCGACCAAAAAATTGCCGAGGATTAGTCTGGACCCAATGTGGTATGGGATACCTCTTCCAAAAAAAAAAACAAAACTTAACACTATCACTTGTTTAACGGGTAAGATTTTAGTCCACAAAACGGTATGGTATGCAACATTTTACCTAGTAAGGGCTAACCATGGTAAGAAACGACAACCCTCACTTACCGGATACTGGGGTAAGATTCTTGATCTTTGTCATACAACATATTTATTGTGCAATAAAACATATATTATAATTAAATTAAAAAATTATTATATTTTTTCTTTCTTATAAACTTTTATACAAATTGTATAAGTTGTTTTTAAGAAGTTTGATTTTTAATTATTTCATTAATTTATTATGTTTAGATTATTTTTAAATATTTTTCTACTTGTAAATCAAAATTAGATAACTCGACACAAATATTTCAAGGTTCCACCCATGAATTCCTTGAATATCTTCAAATGAATTTCGAGATACGATCAAATGAAGTTCATCATCAACTCCGCTCTGACCTGGTTAAACATATTTGGTCGAATCGAGATTACGAGTGATCTATATTATAAAGTATTTACTCATACTTTTTAAAGATTAATATTTCTTTAACGGTGTACCTCTTTTTCAATAAAATTATATTTGTGTTTTAATTGTTTTTCGTATATGTTAATAAAATATAGAGTTAATTACATTTTTGGTCCCTGTGGTTTGGTGATTTTAACACTCTAGGTCCATTTTGAAAATAATTATGGATTTGGCACCTGTGGTTTACATTTTATAACGCTCTGGATCCATGACGTTTACACTTTATAACACTCTGGGTCCATGACTTCTAACTCTGTTAACTAATTCTGTTAAGTAGGATAATTATAGGGGTATTTTGGTCATTTCATTTATGTTTCTATTTTCAAATAAAATCACTTGGACCAAAAGTGTAATTTACACTGTATAAAATCACTTTAACACAACACCACCACCACCCACCAACACCACCACCACCACAACCCACCACACCCACCTCTATCATAGTCCACTGCCATTGCCACCACAGCCCACTGCCATTGCCACCACAGCCCACTGCCATTGCCACCATAGCCCACCATCCCCTTCATCCACCACCACTGCCAAACCCAATACCACCACCACCACCATCAAACCCAAAATCACCACCACAGCCTACTGTTATCGCCACCGCCAAACCCAATACCACCACCACCATCGAACCCAAAACCACCACCAAAGCCCACTGCCACCGCCACCGCCGCTACCGCCAGCCACCATCCCCCTCATCCACCACCACCGCCAAACCCAAAACCACCACCACTAGTGTTGCAATCCCAAAATCAGATTCATAGCCAAAATCTAGCAAAAGTAATGAGAAAATCCAACTAATAAAAACCCAAATCGAACTCATACCACTATCCAAACCCACGAAAAACAACCAGAAATCCAACCAATGAGAAAATCGTCCATATCAGAATTTTTAAACATAAAAACCCAAATTTGAACCTAGCCAAGGATTGGAAGCCAAAATCGAGTACAAATAAACATTAAGCATTCAAAAACGATATGGATTTGCGTTGTGATGGTCTCGAATCTGAAGGTGGACAAAGGTGGTCGCAAATTTGGAAGGAAATGGGGAAGATGCAAACCAAACCTCTGCCATAAATTTGTCACTCATCAATGGTGGATGAGACAACAGCGACCGTAGATGGAGCCGCTAGCAGTAGCCGGAGAGAGACGGGTCTGGTGGTGGTGGAGGCCGGCGACGGTGGAGGCGGGTGTTGTGGTGGTGGAGGCCGGCGACGGTGGAGGCGGGTGTTGTGGTGGTGGAGGTCGTCGACGGTGGAGGCGGGTCTGGTGGTGGTGGATCCCGGCGACGGTGGAGGCGGGTCTGCTGGTGGTGGATCCCAGGGACGGTGGAGGCGGGTCTGCTGGTGGTGTATCCCGGCGACGGTGGAGGCGGGTTTGCTGGTGGTGGAGGCCGACGATGATGGGGGTGGTGGAGGCCGACGATTATGAAGGTGGTGGAGGTCGGCGATCGTGGTGGTGGTGGTTTGCAGCGGCGGTGGTTAGCGGCGGTGGTTGGCTACGGTGGTGGCTGGCTGGTGGTGGCTGGAAGTGGAAGTGGGTGTGGTGGCTTAGGGTTTTTTAGAGTGAATTAGGGTAAAAGGGTTATAAATAGTCCTTTATTTATTTTTACACATTTAGTCCCTGTACTATTAAAAGACTAAAATACCCTTGTAGTTTATTCATTTAACAGAATTTTTAACGGAGTTAGAATTTATGGACCCAGAGCGTTATAAAGTGTAAACCACAGGTGCCAAATCCATAATTATTTTGAAAATGGACTCAGAGTGTTAAAATCACCAAACCACAAGGACCAAAAATGTAATTAACTCTAAAATATATAGACTGAAAATTTAATATTAATATAAAAGTGAAAAATAGTAAATTATATTTGAAATTTTTAGTATATATGTATATATTAAATTTATATAATAATTGATAAATAACAAAAGGAAAGTGGGGTTTTTATAAGAACCTCCACTGTAGAGTTTTAAGGAGGTTCTTACTTTCTTGAGGTGGCAAACTGACAATGATGTGGCAGAGAAAAATATGACAAGTGAGGTTCTTAAAGGTTTCACCACTGTGGATGCTCTAAGAGTATCTGAATATGCAAATAACAACTTCTGACCAAGTTTGTAGCCTTATATATTTATTTATTGATTTTAATAAAGATATAAAGTATCAATTACATGTTAATGGGGGAAAAAGCCTAATCTTTTTAGTATCAAATTTTATTAAAAACAGATACGACAATTAAGACATTTGCATGATTGCATCTATAAACGTTCATTAAAAGATGAAGCAATTCAATATACATATTTCAAAACATTATTTTTAGCACATTTGAAAAAAGGAAGAATCATCCATATGACATGAATAAATACAAAACTGAAGTAGGTAACTACATGTGTTTATAATATATATGTAGGATTGGGTTCCGGTGAGAAGTGTTATATTTGGTGAAAAGTGGGAGAAGTGGTTATCCACCGTTGGATGAGACATGGATGCGCATTAGGTTGAGATGCACAAGTTCAATTATCTTCAAAAGCGACAATTCATGGGAGGACATAAGATTAAAAGAGATTAATGGTCGAATACTATAGAATTACTCAAACTGAATATTATGCATTATTCATGATGAATAATACAACATTCAGTATTGTCCGGCCTGAATGTTTTAATATTCACCTTGAATAATGTATAATATTAATCTGAATAATCATGTTTATTTGATTATTCAGACTGAATATGCCAAGTGGAACGCATATGGGGGTTGCTATCCCCATCCCTTACACTCACATCCCCTATAATCCCCCCTATTCACTCACATACACCTACTTACACCCCCCTACCGTGTGGATAGAAATGACCATAATATAAGGAAGGGTTTACTTTTTCAAAATGTATTAAACTAGACCCAATATATTATCATGTGCATCAACATACAAAAAGTTCTATTGTGTGTATCAAACATTATTTTTGTTCTTTTGTGTGTACGGTGACCTGTTCAACCCAGTCATCAATCGGTATCGGCAGTTGGGACGGCGGCTGAAGGTGTTTGCGATGGGATGACGGTTCTGGGATATGTAATGTCGATTTTGGATGGTTTTACTACATCGACAGCGGTCCTAAGTGTACCGGAAAAGGCAGTGGAGGTCGGCGTTGGAGGTCAGAGAAGATGGTCGATGGATTAGTAATAATTCAGTTGTTACTTGTTATACTAACTTAAACGACATGTCCCACAACCACATCACATTTGTTGTTACTTGTGGGTGTAGAATAGTGGTGGAAGAGGTGGCAACATCTATGGTTTAGGGGTTTTGGGTAGTTGTTGAATGGTTTGGTGTACAAAATGCCGTTCCTGGGGGAGGGCGAGCCGGGCAGTCGCCCAGGGCCCAACGGCAAAAGGGGGCCCAAAAATTTTAAGTATATACTATATATAGTAGCAATACACAAAAATTGTAAAAAGACAAAATATATATATGTGTGTGTGTGTGTGTGTGTGTAATAGGGCCCAAAAAGATTTTAGCATCATATTAAGAGTATAAACATGTATTAATTAATTATGCTAGACAATAAAATTTATAGAAAGTTAAACTAGTCTTTCCATTATAGTATTGTTTGTTGTTTCTGAGTTTTATTATCTCATATTAATATATAAAACCTTTTTTTTTTGCTTAGAAACCTTGATATAAGTCTATTATTCATCTTCCACATATTCTTTTACATATTTCATCCGCATAAATTTAGTTTTGTGTTAAAATATAATAGATTTATTGTAACTAAGACGACTTAAGTTATATCTATATTTAGGATTTCAAAACTACTTCATCTTTCCTTACATTATTGACTTCTTATTACCTAATATTGTGTTCTAAGATCCATGGTTGTTAAAAAAGTTTGTTTCAACTCAAAAAGTTTCAAATATTAATGAAAAACATTATATTACAGGTTTTTAAGTAAGATTGATGGTTGTTAAAAAGACTTATTGGTCTTGTGTTAGGAATACCAGAAAAATGATAATTGTTATTCAATCCGGTGCTTCCGCCACAAGATCCATCTTTGACAACTCTTTACCTAGGTTAGAAGATATGTTCGATCTTGTTGTCGATAAGTCGTTGAATTAGATAATCCTTAGATGAAATGAGTGTCATAAGAACATCATAGAGTGGAGAACCTTTCCTTGTAATTGTCTCGATAAGGTGTAACCGTGTTCTTTTTCCGCTAACCTCTTGCTAGCTTTTAATGAATTGCCGTTTAAAAAAAAGGATACCGGGAAAAACGGTTTCATATGAATTATTACTATTCTTAAATTCAATGTTATTTTTATGCTATAAACAATATATTGAAAATTATTCGTAGTTATTAGGGGCCCATTTTTGCATCTCGCCCAGGGCCCAAAAAATGACAGGAACGGGCCTAGTACGATGATTAAGTATTCAAAATGATTAAAAGACTTTTCATATAATATAATTGCTTTTGTATTTTTAATATGAAGATGACAAATAAAGATGGGGAAAAAGACGTACCAAAATGATTCCCGACGTGACTGAGTTAGGTTTAACGTTTCAGTCAACGGGACCACGGTCGTGAAAAAAATTCAATATTACAACGACAAAATTCATAATTAACATGGTATAGAAACCCTAGTCATAAAAAACCGTCAAAACACATCAACAAGTCCACAACTTACACTTTCTTGTTATACAAATTACCCTTTAATTAAGAAAATTATATAACTATTACGATTAGCAGGCGCACTGGCTCCGACCTGCCGGTGCGACCCGCCCCAAATCCAAAAACATATTTATTTTTACTTTTACATATTAGTCCCTGAACTTTTAATATTTATTCGTTTTATATCTTTTACTTTTCAATATTTCATTTTACGTTTTAGTCATATATCGTATATTTGTTAAAATATGTTAAAAAAATACATTTTAATTTTAACAAATTATGCCACTATAATTGTATCGTCGATGCGATCGAAATGAGCCTGATATTGAATATTTTTTGATGTAACTATTTTATTATATACTATATATATTATGATTATAAAAAAACCATATAATCCTATACTCATTTTTTAATTTACATATTAGTCTCATAAACTTATAATATTTATTCATTTTATAACCTTTTACCTTTCAATATTTCATTTTATGTTTTAGTCATATATCGTATATAGCTTAAAATATGTTAAAAAATACGTTTTAATTTTAACAAATTACGCTATTATAATCGTATCATCGATGCGATTGAAATAAGCCTAATATTGAATATTTTTTGACGTAATTATTTTATTATATAGTATATATACGCTCCAACTGACCCAAATCCTATACCCATTTTCAAATTTATATATTAGCCCCCTAAACTTATAATATTTATTCACTTTATACCTTTTACTTTTCATTATTTCATTTTATGTTTTAGTCATATATCGTATATTTGTTAAAATATGTTAAAAAATACATTTTAATTTTAACAAATTACGCCATTATAACCGTATCGTCGATACGATCGAAATGAGCCTAATATTGAATATTTTTTGATGTAATTATTTTATTATATACTATATATAGTACGATTATATGAAGTCAAAACACTGTTCATGAACAACAGTTACCGACATTTGGAGAAATTACATTTTACCCCATTAAACTTATACTCGTAATATTTATTCACTTTATACCTTTTAGTTTTCTATATTTTAGTTTGTGTTTTACTCATATATTGTATATTGATTGAAATATGTTAAAGTGTCGGTACCTACTGTTCATGAACAGTCTTTTGGCTTCCTGGTAATTGTTAGTATTATTAAAATCTCCTGAAATTAAATTTTTTGAATTCTTGATTCTTTTATTTATTTTATTAAACCATTCGTATGATAACATTTGTACAAATTTTATGTTTCATATAAATTCATGTTACCTACGATCAAATCTACCACAGTTTATAACACAGCGTGAAGCCCAGACTCTTAAAGGTAACTTCCTCTAAAATATTAACATAAAATTCATGTTACTACTTACGATCAAATCTACCACAATTTATCACCCGGCGCAAAGTCCGGGCTCTTAATAGGTAACTTCCTCTAAAATATTGTTCACAACAATGGACCTTTACAATATTAACAAAACTCCCCGCAGCAAAGCGCGGGCAAACTCCCTCGTTTGTAACAAATACCAACATAATATTTTTTTTACTTTAGCTAAAATAGTTTCTATCATCATTATACTCTTCTAAGTTGATTATTTCAAGTAAGTTATGTTGATAAGATGGATGGACCTAGTTCTCACACGTTGTACTAATCCTATTCGATTGGCATTCTAAATTTTTATACAAATCGGCACACAACGCAATCAAATTGCACTTTTGATCATGGTTTAAGTCTTATTTCTCTATGTTTAATGGATGTTGGATGAGATCTGTATTCTCATGACCCAATTGGGTTGTATCTGTAGGCGAGCTTCAAGTGAGATTTATTGTTAAACTGCAACTGTTTAGGTTTAGTCTTTGTTTTGTTCTGTGTTTTTGGCGTATTATTGTTTTAGGCTTGTTGGGATTTTTTTTTTTTGCCTCCTACGGAAAATGTTTAATAACTGATTTTGTATTTAGTTTGTTTTTTATTAAATATTACTTACCCTGAATACAAAATCAGTTATTAAACATTTTCTGATAATTACAAGGGTTTGTGAAAATTCCGATGCTTTTTATGATAATTTTTGGAGTTAATTGTTTTGGCAACTTCAAATAACTTTTAAAATCTAGTAATTGATTAAAAAAATAAAATACAATAACTATTGCACTCTGAGTTAGGGGTCACATGGTAATATTTTACATCAAGAAGGAAAATGGAATCCACATGGTTTCAACTTTCAACCTCCAAGTCAACATAATACTTCTAATCAGAATAATGGTCTAATTAAAACGAAATAATTATTTATATGATGAATAAAAAATAGTTAATTTACGAGAATAAATGTATATAATCTAATAAATTTAACAAAGTCAATGTTTAACTTATATGTTATTGGTTGTGATTATGCCTACAATTATATGAGATGCAAAATAGTACGTAAGAGAATGTGTTAAAATCTTTACCGAATGGAAAATTAAATTTATCTAGCAAATATTTTCAGCCATCTGGAGTTCGTAAAGACAACAGACGGTTGTTATGGTTTATGTATGTCCTATATATTGCCTATGCATATATCCAACATAGTATAATCGTAGCACACAAAGCAAACCCCATAAGACAAGTATTTGGTTTATATACTTTTCTTTTTCCAGTTCTTGTTTCGTAACTTCAAGCTTAACTAGAAGCTATCTAGTATGTCTAACAGTGAAATATACCAAAACATTTTGGGTTTATGAGATGATAGCAAAATGCTATACCAAGGTATACTTCATGTTTGGTTTTGAAAAAACGAGATCGACATTGTGTGATATGTGTGTAGAATCTTTATGTACGCATATTATACTTCCATGAATTGTTTTATATGCACAATTATATGGTGAGGATCATCATGTAACCAAAATTTTGAAAAATACATGCCTAGTGCGACGCATAAGAAGTCATGGCTCAAATAGGTCACTAAAGATATTCCTTAGGAATGCTAGTATATGATTTAGTAAGGCATATTACCTTTCACATTGAGATTGTGTTATATAATAATCTAAATGTTGATACCATGGTATATTGATGTGTGGTACTTTGTAAACAAGAATGGCTTCATTAAGCGTTACGACAATAATATAATGTTAAAAGAATTTACATCCGTATGTTGTTTTGTTTGAAATATAAAAATTAGATTCAAGATTCGGTTATTTATAAGTTGATCAACAATGATCTAAGTATTATTTTAAGGCATATATAAAAAGCATATATAATAAAATGAAAATTACATAAAAGAAAGTAGGGATGTAAAAAAAACCCGATCAACGTGAAATAAACCCAATGTGATGCTTAATCGAGATGTAAAATATTTAAACCGCAAATATTGGGTGGGAATTGGGTTAGTGTCATTTGAACCAAGTCCAATCGGATTGCCTTCCATTCCTTGGATTTAATATAAGTGTTAAGTCCCTTATTAATAAGTACATTAGACCATATCTAATAACAAAAATAGATGAATAGTTGAATGTGATCTCCTTAAGAAGTAGTATGAATACTTGTCCCAATTAATTGATAATGAATACAAAACTGTGAGTAAACAAAATATCTTATAACAAAAATAGATGAAAATTTTGATGTACCAAAATTTCAGTCTGACTAACCAAACACAATCTTTACGATTTGGGTTGAGGTGGGTTGTACTTTAATTTAGGTAGAATTTGATTGAAAATTTTCAACTGGGAATGTGAGGTTGGATTGTTCAAATTTCATCAACTTAATTAGACCTAGCAAAAAATGACACGACACGCTAACCCGACACGAATGCGACACGAAATAAACGGGTTTGGGTAACAGATTTCAACCCATTTAAGTAAACGGGTTGACACGACACGACACGAAAGTTAAACGGGTAAGGTCAGGGTCAAGCATATCAACTCGAAAATGACCCGACTAACCCGTTTATACATATATGTGTGTGTTTGTGTGTATATATGAAGTTTTATTTATACTTTTTTATTACTAATTTACGATTTATTTGAATATTTAATATAATAATGTTAGTGGATTTGGTTCAAGCTTATAAGTATGAATTATAAAATTTGGATTCCTAAATTTTTGTGAATTTTTATTTTTAATTTTATAAATGTTAAACGGGTTAAACGGGTTAAGCGGGTCAACCGTTTATTAAACGGGTCGGGTTAGGGTTGGGATTTCTGACCCGTTTAATTTTGAACCCGACACGACACGACACGTTTGCCAGGTCTAAACTTAATCAATCCAAACATGTTCACCTTTAAAAGAAATAACTTATTTTCTTTTAATCCTAAATTTAAGATTTGTCATGGACTGCAAGTAAATATTTGGTTAAAGGATGTAAGTAAATGGTTTATTCCCTTGTCGAGTTGACTTAAATGATTTACTTTTCAGGTTGTTACAAGATTCAAGATGTAGGGTTCTTGGATGGGTTGATAACTCAACGTGTCCATGAGCTCTACAGATCATCCCTAGTTTGTTGAGGTCAATGAACCAACTTGAAGTTGTGCCGGAAACAAGTCAATAGGAAGCTCGTAAAGGAAATATTGGGTTTTTCATAAGTTAGGTGGATTTGTCATTTTTTGCATTTGTGACAACATCAAAAAGGATATATCGAGGTAGAAACATATAGCAAGAATTAACAAACTAGAAAAGAAAAACATTATTTGTTGATCAAGATCTAGCATTTAACAACAATGACAACAACAAACAACATCAAATTTAAAAAAAAAAAACAAAAACAAGATAACGTCATACAACAACAAACATGAGCATACAACAACAACAAAATTGTCTTTTAGTCCAACATAAACAAACAACAAGAACATAAATTTTGAAAACTACCATTTACTCTAACTTCGAGCAACAAAATAAACAAATAGACAACATTTTAGAACATATTCATATTCATCCTTAAGCAACAAACAAATAAATAAACAACTTAAAATTGTAATTTTAGCCCAACCAATTGTTATCTTGTTATATATTATTGATCTAGATGCACCCTCAAGTTTCTTGAATCAACAAAATGTTAGTTCCATTATGGCTTAGTCTCTTTAGAACATCATATACACAATTTAAACTTGAAGAAATTAACAAAAATATTGGAATCCCCATTAAACAACATGATAAATTCATTATAATACATATGTAATTCAATCAAATAATAAATCCACTGGTATACAATGGTTGAAGTAGCAAAAACTTGAGCATCAAACATCCAAAAACATATGAGTCATTTGCCCAAAATTTGAGCATCAAACACCCAAAAAAACTAGCAATTCGTGTGATGCCTATTAAACCACGATTGTATATCACTATTTGGTCTCTCTAAATTCTAAGTAAAAAAGGATTAAAATGATTTAGAGTTTGTGGGTTAAGAAATTCATGAGAGAAGAGAAAGGATAATTAAAAAGGTAAACGGTTATGACAATATTGCTCTGACTGTAAGTTACCATTTAATAGACACTTTGGATGGAATCTTCAATAAAGAGTAACTCTAAATTAGAACAACAATCATAGTGACGAAAATTCGATTAGTTTTAAAAAAGTAATACACTTGACAATGGATGGCAATAACAAGGACCAAAAATGTAATTTTAAGTTTTGAAATTTTAAGTTTTTTTATTTTTTTTATTGGTCATGTTTGTTTTCCCAATGTGATAATGATGTTGTGAAGTCTAAATCAAATGTCTCTATTTTCAAATATCAACGTAAAACAAAATAAATATCTAGAGATTATGGTGGTCCTTATTATTTAATTTTTTAAGGATTATATATCATATAACGACGGTTTTAAATGTGGGAAAACTATATAATTTCTTTTGTATTTTTGTCTATATTAATACAATTTCATTATTTTTAGAGTAAACTATGATTTTAGTTCATGTGATTTGATGATTATTTTTGTCTCTATAGTTTAAAATTTGTTTTTTTCGTCCTTATAGTTTCAGTTTATTTTTATCTTCGTTCTTACCTGTAACTCTGTTAACAAAAAGTGTTAAATGTTAAAAAAGAAAAAAAAAGTTAAGTTACATATTCAATCCCTGTGGTTTGTAGTTATAAATAGGGTTTATGACTTATTTGGGTAACCAACTAATCCATTTGTACTAATATTACCATCAAACTATTTTTTATACTTAATATACCATTGAACTCTTTTTTTTGTAGTCATAATGGTAATAGCCCTTTTTTTCTTACGTGACATTTAAAATTATTAAAAAAAATGCTTATGTGGATCTGACGTGTGTTCCACGTGGATCTGACGTGTGTTTTTGATTTTAAAAAAAAAAAAAACTTATATATTGGTTTTTTTTTAGTTTTTTATTATTTATTTATTATATTTCTATATTAAATGTAATACACCTTTTTTAAAAGACTATATATATACATACATATATATATATATATATGTTTTCTTAATTTAACTTATTCTTTTTTAGTTTTTATTATTCTTTATTATATATTTATACTATATACACAACATTATATATATATATATGTACCATTTTCATAATTTAAATATTAAATATTAAAGTTAATTAATAAAAAATAAAGTATAAATGAGTATATGGATTAGTATGATGAAAACGTATTTAACAAAAACAACCGGTTGGTATAAAATAAAACTAATTTTTTACACGAGTAATATTAGACTTTTCAAATGATTATTTTAAAATAAGTAGAAAATAATAGTTTATTTATTGATTTACTTAATATCTTTATTACTATATAAAAATAAGTAAAACTATTATTTTTTATTTATAAGTATGAGTAAAACGTATTTAAAATAACTAAGATTTTTATTTATTAGTGTGAGTAAAGCGTATTTAAAATAAGTAAACTAGTAATTTTTACTTATTTTAAATTATCATTTGAATAGTTTAATATTACTCGTGAAAAAAAATTACTTTTATTTATACCAACCGATTTTTTTTGTTAAATAGTTTTACTCACACTAATTCGTATACTTGTTTATACTTTATTTTTTATTAATTAATTTTAATACTTAAATTAAAAAAGGATACATATATATAAGGGTTAATTACATGGGTGTGTATCGAACTTATCACGTTTTTTCATTGTATGTACTCAACTTTTAAAATTGCCATTGTATGTATCGAACTTGCTAAACTTTGCCATTGTATGTATCGGTTTACCTTCTAAGCAGGTAGCCGGTCAATGGCAACATACATACAATGGCAAAGTTTAGCTTTCGTAACCATTGTATGCATCGAACTCGCTAAACTTTGCCATTGTATGTATCGAACTTGCTAAACTTTGCCATTGTATGTATCGAACTTGCTAAACTTTGCCATTGTATGTATCGGTTTACCTTCTAACCAGGTAACATACATACAATGGCAAATTTTAGCAAGTTCGATACATACAATGACAATTTTAAAAGTTGGATACATACAATGAAAAAACGTGACAAGTTCGATACGCACCCATGTAATTAACCCTATATATAATGTTGTATATATATAGTATAGAAATATAATAAAGATTAATAAAAAATAATTTAAATTAAGAAAGCACACACATATATTCTATATATGTGTATATATATAGTCTTTTGAAAAAATATGTATAATATAGAAATATAATAAAAAACTAAAAAAAAATATTTATAAGTTTTAATTTTTTTGAAATTTAAGGATAAATATTTATAACTCTACAAACCACAAGGACTGAATATGTAACTTCTTAAAAATAGAATTTTTTTGACATTTAACACCTTTTGTTAACAAAGTTAGAGGTAGGGACGAGAATAGAAACAAAATGAAACCACAAGGACGAAAAAAGCAATTTTTAAACTACAGGGACGAAAATAGTTATAATCATCAAACCACAGGGACAAAAATCGTAGTTTACTCTTATTTTTATAAATGTGAGGATCCAAACTAGGAACTTACAATTTATTCTAAAGCAATTTCGACATTTGTCTTTTAGCGACGATAAAACTGTTGTGAGGTTAACGTTTTATTTATGTTATCTACCATAAATCAAGAATGATCCCGAGTAAAGACCCAAATCAAACTTGCAAGCCTGATCAAACCAACTCTTTCCAAGGCCCTATTAAACCTTGACTCGAAAAGCCTGTTTATGCAATACCTCCCAAACAGAAAAAATCCTTGGATTTTTTGCTAACAAAAAATGGGCTTGGAATCACCAAACCCAACATTTTTAAAGTCCCAAGTAAAGCTCAGTCGATAAAGCGCAATTAGGCAAGGTTGGCCCTGGCAAAAAAAAGGTATGATCCTTGTACGTAGGGGAGTTTGTCATCCGGTTTGGGCAGTTAACCCCTCAGAGAACAAACCAAACCAAAAATAGTGCTCCATAAAATTTTCAAACCGAGTGGTTTAAAATCAAGTGCCTAGACCGGTCAAACCGGACCGTGGTTTAGGCGATTTGGTCTGGTCGGTTTACGCATTTAGGCCTTCATGAACTTTAAAGTTTAAAGTTAAAAAAATCTACAATTTTTGTTTTATGCCTATGCTTGGCAAACTAGCTTATAAGCTACCTTATGACTGAGAAGGTAGTTGATGAATAAGATGCGTTTGACAAAAACTAATTGATAAGGTAGTTTATGACTGTAAAATGACAAAAAAATGCATGTTTAAAAATTGGTAATATAAAAAGTAGAATGGTATATTTGGAATATAAAATAAAAGTCTCATAAGTCACCAAAACGCTAGTGAGAGTAGTTTTCCAGAAAGCTAGCTTATGGTCCATTCAAACATGTACCTGACTTAAGTTGACTTAAAAGCTAGCTTATTTTTACCAATCAATGCCTATATCAATATCTAATTTAAAGCAAAAAAAAAACTAAATTCGCAAAGTCTACGTGTCCGTGCCTTGAATCCTTTTAAAGTAACTAAATCCACAAAAAAACAAAAAAAAAAAGTAAACAAAATATCCCAAGAGGACACTGAAAAAATTAAATGCATAATATACATATATATATATACACACACACATGTGTATAAGTATTTTGGCGGTCGGTTTTGTCCAAATTGCCCAAAAAACCCTTCAGACCGCAAACTGGATCAAAACCTGGTTTGGATGTTCTTCAAACTAGATCGTATTGCGAGACCGTTCAAATCGCCAAAAACAGTTTGACTTGACTTGGTTTGACGAGTTTAAGTGATTCAACGGTTCTTTCAGCACCCTACCTATACATCTCTAGTAGTAAATGATGTCAAACTGTATATAACTACATTGTATTGTTATATTTTAAATATATTAATTTACTTTTTATATGGATGTTATATATCCAAATGTAATTTCTACATGTTGAATTTGCTACAAAAGAAATCGATATTGAAGACCAAAATCCTCATTAACTTGTAACAAAGAGCCAAAACCCCAAAATGCATTGAATCGTTACAGTTTAAATTGACTCAATTGTGGTTACGCTTTAACTTGAATGATTGATTTTAGTGGTTACTAAATAACATGAGGATGTATGTCTATGGAGGTCTCTTGCCACTTTTCAGTTGTTCCAACATAGTGGGAAAAAATGATGACTCTTAAAGGTTTCGTCATCGTGATTCAAGGTGTGCTACCACGGGGAACTGTCACCAGGAAATTGACATGCTACCATTTAAATTTGAGTTTATAATAGTTAACGATGGTGGAACATGAAAACCCTAACCATGAATATTTTAGTCGGGTTTTATCTTTTAGATTTTTTTTTTTGTATTTTGTAACTATAATTAATTTTGAGAGTAAATTACATTCTTGGTTCTTTGAGTTGTCATTACTACGGTCCCTCAAATACATTTATTACTATCAGATACTATGATATGCAAAAATATACACTCTAAGTCCCTCTACCTAACAAAATTTGTTAACCAAGTTAACTGAGGGTGTACCTTTTATCCTCTTTCTAATAAAAATTAAAAAAAATTTATAACAATTAATTTTTTATGTTACTATTATTATTATTGTATTAGATGTTTTATGATATTAGCGTTGTTACTCCTCCTAACGTGTACCGATATTGGTTTCCCCAACCCACAATGACATTGTTCCTCCTCCCTCCAACTCTATCTCGCAGATAATTTTTGCCACTTTACACACACACACATATATGTGTGTGTGTGTGTGTGTGTATATATATATATATATAGAGAGAGAGAGAGAGAGAGAGAGAGGAAGAGGATGAGAAATCGAGTATGATTTTTGGTGGCAGTCGAAGATCACCTCAATGTGTCAAATTTTGTGACGATGCAGAGGGTGGAGAGCAAAAGGAAGGTTGCTCATTTGAGAAGCGGGATGGAGGAGGACTTCGTGAGGTTGGGGTATGTAGGTGGGGTTGTAGAGGATGGTGCTTCATAAAGACAGAGTTACAGACAGGGAAAATAACATTACAGACAGGGAAAATAACATTACAGACACGCTTTTTAAAGGTTGTCTATACTTATATAATGTATTGAAATGTTAAATTTTATTGTAAACCAAAATAAAGAATTAATACAATTCTTTATAAAAAGGAAAATCAATAACTTATAGACTTTTTTACGACATTAATAAGGGTAATTTATTAAATAACACGCTAGACCTAAAAAAAAAATGTATGTAGAGTGATAAACTATCAATTTTAATTTTATGAAAAAACATCTAATAATATTAGCAAGACCAATTGTAACCACTACCTATTTGGATTTTTCTTCTGAAAAAACGGTTATTAAAAACAGAAGTTATAACTAAATTTATTTGAATATTGTTTTAAATACCTTTTATGACTTCACTTTCTGGACCTTCTTCACATGATGGAAAGAATCTTTGGTCCCATTTTTGCCACAATTGACCCTCAAATATATTAATAAAATCATTCATTTCGTCTTGTTTGGTTCATAATTTTAAGGTGAGTAAATGATCGTTATTTTTATGTACAATGTTATTTTTGTTGTAGGATAATGTGCCATCGTCTAAAGGATCTGACGATAGAGATATAACTAGAGATGGATATAAACATTAAGAGTTATTTATGGAGTAAATCTCCTTTCATACTTATCATTATCATTATGTAATCATCCATATTTAAAGGGCTTTATGGTTAATGAGAATTACAGTTTCATTCTCTCTATTTACTGTTGTTTTATTCTCTTTTTCCTTTAACACGTTATCAGCACGTATGTTCTACGAAGATTATCAAATCCGGCACCAAAGCTAATCATTGTTTCCGAATTCGATGTCTGATTAAAAATAAAGGTAATCAAGTTTTGAAGTTCGATTGATTCCTCTATTGCTATCGCGGTCCAAGTAAGAATTTCTACACTTTCTGCTATAACTATTGTCAATGGATCTCGTCGTGTTAATTTTCTTTTGATAATTGTCATCACAATTTGATATAGCATCTCTGATCAATAATACCAAAAGTATCACCGATCAAAATCTTCAAAGTTCATAATTTTTTTTAACTCATATATTGAAGCTCATAATTGGAAAAACACTACAGATGTTTTAAGAACCTTGAAATTGTATCTGCATAATTTTATTTTTCTTTGATATTTGAGTTACCGCTGCATTGTTAAATTTTGTTAATAACCTCGACATAGATAGGATAAAAGATAATTATTGGATAAATAAAATTGTGAACTTTATGTAGTTGTTGGACTCTGCATCGTGAGCTTAATGTAGTTGCTGCCTTGTTGGACTGCTTTGGTTTTAATATATTTGTTTTTCTTTAATGTTCAAAACAAAATTAACCTAGAGAAAAGATTTATTTAATAATAATAAAAGAAAAATCATCAAGAAATTGGAAGCTCTTCCCTAGGTTTCAAGGATTGAAAACCAAACAAAATCTGTACTTGCCTTCAAATTGCATATAAATTGCTTCAGCCTTTTTGTTTTCTACCATCTATCAATATAATTCTTTAAATCAAAAGCTGATAGATATTACCTTACAAGTTTTATTTTACTTCAACTTTCAAAGAGGTTTTAAAGATTCCAGGGTATTCTAGAAGTTTTATATTTGATGTTTATACTTTTATATATAATGTTAGTTTTGTTTTAGTGAATATCCTAAACTTTTAATTGATCTCTATTAATTCTATTTGTTATGATTAGTTTATTAGACTATCTTAAGACTATATGTTACGAATATCCTAAGCTGTTATAGCACTACAAGAAAAATCACCATTAGTGACAAAAAAATTTTGGTCACTAAAAACATAAAATTGGTCACTAAAGTCATTTAGTGACAAAAACTAAGGTGGTCACTTTTCGTCACTAAAGGTCCGTCACTAATTTGTGTTAGTGACCAAATATAAAAACGGTCACTAATTAGTGACCAAACTAAAGTGGTCACTATCTTTGTGACGACAAAACTGGTCACTAGATTTCGTCACTAAATCATCAAAAGTCGTCACTAATTATTCAAATAAGAAACTCTATTAAATTCGATTAGTGACCAAAAAAAGTGGTCACTATTTAAAAAAATGAAAAAAATAAAAAAAAATCTTTAATACATACTATAATTGTTATTACGATAAAAATAAAACCTTAAAATCTATAAACTTAGAAATAAAACCTTAAAAACTACTATTCTTGATCCAAACATGTCCATCTCAAATCCACTTATTATCATTAAAAACATGTAATGACTAGCAAAGGTAACACATAGAATTCTTAGTTTCAAGATCCTAATGCGGATAACTTTGACATTTGTACCATCATGAAGTCCATTTGTTTTTTCATTTGGTTCTGCTCCTGTTGAAATTTCTCATGTTCTTCTTTAATTCTCTTAACTTCTTCCTCTAAAGCCTTTGATTTGTTCTTTTCCAATTCCAACTCCATTCGCAAATTTTCCGTGGCTAAAACTTGTTTTGTCGGTGCAACACGTCCCTTAACGTATCCAGGAATACGATGCAACTTTTTAAGACAAATTTCAGCTGCTGAACAAGAAGAAACAGCTTCCTCACTTAATAATTCATTCTGCATAAAAAACAAAACAAAAAACATGTTCAAACATTTCCAATAACCATTGCAATAAAAGTAGAACATTTGTAAAACATTGTAAGTTACAAAATAGAGACTTTGTAGGCAGAAATGAACCCAGGTAGAATCAAGAGTGAGATGAAATGTCTATGCGCCAAATAGAATACCATTGCACGACTTAAGGGTAGAGCCAAGAGTTAACCATAGATGGTCCAAAACCCAAGTCTGGTACCAAGAAGAAATGCTAATTGAAGGGCAATACTAATCAAAATTGAAGAAGCAGAAAAAATTGTTGCTTGATACAGAACCCTCCTTTCTCTAGTTATTTCAATAACAAATAATATATTATTAAATGAAAACATACTACATTTCTCCGAATAAAAAACATGAATAAACTGTATCTTATTGTGATATAAATTTCCAGAAGATTTGATTACTTAATCCATGGAACATAATTAAAAAAAATTAGAAGCATATTTGCCAAACAAAACACCTTGTTCGATTCTAGGGTGTGTGGGGGTTAAAATGGTCATTTAGTTCCATTTCCAGACACGAAGCTTTCAAAAAAAATGAAAGAAGAGGGTCGAAAGAGAAGGCGCTGAGCTGAGAGATGTCCAGATATAGAACTGAAAATGAGTATGATTACTTGTTCAAATCAGTTCTAATCGGCTATTCGGATGTGGGTAAATCCAATCTTCTTTCAAGGTTCACTAGAAACAAAATCAACGATTGGTGTCGAGTTTGCTACCGGGAGTCTTAATGTTAATGGCCAGTGTTAGAACTAGAGAGAGAGAGATGGGTGAAGGCTTGTAGCCGTATTGTATAGATTAGAGAATGAAAAGGGTTACAGAACTACAGAAAAGAAACCTAAGCTATATATACATAGGTTACAAGAGAGAGCCCTAAAGCCCATGGGCTTATATACAATTTTACATCTAACACCCCCTCTCAAACTCAATCAGGGGAAGAATGACCCAGATTGAGTTTGGAAACAAGTTCCCGAAAACGCCCTGGAATGTGAGCTTTGGTGAAGATATCAGCCGATTGATCATCTGTGGAAATAGATTGAAGTTGAATTGTCTTGCGCACAACATGTTGACGAACAAAGTGGCAGTCAATCTCAATATGCTTTGTGCGCTCGTGAAAGACATCATTGTGAGCGATCTGGATAGCACTGGTGTTGTCACACCAGAGCAAAGTTGGTGAAAGTTGAGGAGCACCCATGTCGGAAAGAAGCCAGTGGAGCCAAATGAGCTCTTGAGAGGTGTCAGCTAGAGCGCGATACTCAGCTTCAGTACTAGAACGAGCAGTAAGGGATTGCTTCTTGCTACGCCAGGAAATGAGAGAGTCACCAAGAAAGAAACAGAAACCCGTAGTGGAACGGCGATCAGTCATATCACTATCCCAATCCGCATCAGAAAATCCTCGTAGAATTAAGGAAGATGTGGAGGAGAAATATAAGCCATGAAACATAGTCCCCTTCAGATACCTTAGAATGCGTAGAACAGCAGCATAGTGATCTGAGCACGGCGCAGACATAAATTGGCTGACAGTGTGAACAGCATAGGCAATATCAGGTCGAGTAACTGTAAGATAAACAAGAGACCCAACCAACTGGCGATATAACGTAGGATCCTTCAGTGGAGGACCTGCATTTGTGTGTCAAATGAAGATTCGGCTCCAAAGGTGTAGAAACCACCTTTTGATCAGTAATATCGGCGCGAGAAATAAGATCGGAGGTGTACTTGGCCTGACAAAGATAAGTGCCTGCAGAGTCTGATAAAACTTCAAGACCAAGAAAATAGTGGAGGTTACCAAGATCTTTCATTTCAAAACTGGCACTGAGAGATTGCTTGAGAATTGTAATGCCTGCAGACTCACTGCCAGTAATGATCATATCATCAACATAAAGAAGAAGAAGAATCGTGCCAGCATCAGTAGTACAAGTAAATAACCCAGAGTCATAATTGCTCGCCGAAAAGCCCAAGGAAATGACTGTAGTACTGAATTTCTCAAACCAGGCTCGAGGAGCCTGTTTGAGACCATAGAGAGCTTTCCGAAGCCGACAAACGTGCCCTGTAGGAAGAGAAACCCCAGGGGGAGGAGTCATATAGACTTCTTCAGACAGATCACCATTCAGAAAGGCATTCTTAACATCCATCTGAAAAAGTGGCCACCGTTTTGTGGCAGCAATGGCTAGGAGGCTGCGAACAGATGTTATACGAGCTACTGGAGCAAAAGTCTCTTCATAGTCGATACCATACTCCTGATTGAAGCCCTTTGCCACTAGACGGGCTTTGTACCGATCGATGGAGCCATCAGACTTCGTCTTGATCTTGAAGACCCATTTAGAGCCAATCGGTTTCTTACCAGGAGGAAGAGGAACAGAGTCCCAAGTCTGAGCTTTATCAAGAGCATGAAGTTCCTCTTGCATAGCTTTCTGCCAATGTGTGCTAGAAGAGGCTTCCTTGTAGGAAGTTGGTTCATGATTTGCTAGAAGTGTTGCATAGCAATGATAATCACGAAGGTGAGAAGGTACCTGTCTTACCCGGTCTGAACGGTGTACGTTCTCAGATTGTGAAGGTCCAGGATCCGCAGATTCTGCAGATGTCTCAGGTGTAGATCCTTGAGGTGGCGCAGGTGATTGAGTCGGAGAAGGTATGGGAAGTGGTTCAGGGGTAGTGACCGGTGCAGGAGTGTCTAGTGAAGTGACAGGAACATCTAAAGAGATCGATGAATCAGTAAAGAAAGGAATATTAGAAGGGCTGGAGTCAGAATTTGGCATGGAAAAGAAGGGAACATGCTCCCAGAAGGTGACATGACGAGAGATGCGTAGGCGTTTCGATATAGGATCCCAACAGCGATAGCCTTTGTGTTCGATACCATACCCAAGAAAACAACACAAACGACCACGAGGCTCAAGTTTATTATATTCATGCGATTGCAGTTGAACAAAACATGCACATCCCCATACATTGAGAAGTTCATAAGCAGGGGAGACTCCATATAGTACTTCATATGGAGATTTGTGTTTGAGTGTGGGAGTTGGGTGTCTGTTGATGGTATAGACAGCTGTGAAAGCAGCTTCACCCCAAAAGCGTTCAGGACATTTAGCTGAGATCAGAAGGGTGCGAACAGTATCAAGAATGTGTCTGTGCTTTCGTTCAGCACGACCATTCTGAGGAGATGTTCCAGGACAAGAGTACTGAGAGAGAGTACCCTGAGATTGAAGAAATGAAAGGAGAGAAGACTCTTTGTACTCCATGGCATTATCTGCTCGAAGAATCTTAATAGGTTTGGAGAACTGAGTTTGGATCATACGAGCAAAAGTGATATAAATATGTGGTAACTCAGAGCGATGCTTCATGAGATATATCCAAGTGAAACGTGTGTGATCATCCACAAAGATAACAAAATACCGAGCACCACCCATGGAGGGATGTGGTGCTGGGCCCCACACATCAGAATGAATAAGATCAAAAGGTAGAATAGAAGTAAATTCATTATTGTCAAAAGGAAGGGCATGGTGTTTGCCAAGTTTACAAGATAGACAATAAACACTTTCAGATGAAACGTTTCCTAACAACCCTGAACTAGCTAACACTTTTATTCTATTATGGGATAGGTGACCAAGGCGAGCATGCCATAGGTTAAAGGAAGCTATACTAGACACAGAAGCAGCAAAAGTTGATGATTGTAAGGGAAGACACATGTAGACGACTTCAAGCACCCGTCCAACTCTACGGCCTACACCAAGGATCTGCTTGGTCTTTGGATCCTGCACAAGACAACCAAAGGGATGAAACAATATTAGTAGACCGAGTTCCTGAAGTTGAGTAAGCGAAACTAGACCCACGGCTAGTCGTGGCACATGTAAAACCTCAGTTAATTGAACAGTATCAGTGGAAAAGTTTCCACTAAATAAGACAGGTAAAGGAGAAAGATCTGCTGTTCCGACAGACGAAAGTGGGTAAGGTTGCTTAGATAGAAAACCATCAGGACAAGGTGTCATGTGGTTAAAGCAACCTGAATCAAATATCCACATAGTACCTGATGTTGAAGAGTATGGAGAGTTCACACCCAGAGAACCTGTCATGAGTTGTTCCATAAGTTCCTGATTTTTACGCATGAGATCCATCAGATCTGTGGATGAAGACACCGATCCTGCAACGGGTACAGTCAAGGGGTCACTCGGAGTGACTGATCTAGCAACGGATTGGTTTTGGTTTTGATAACTCCTCGGCTTCGGATTTGGATTCTGAGGACAATCAGATAGATAATGGCATGGATGCGTAATTCCACAGTAACGACACTGGCGAATGGGGAAATCCAAAAGACGATGAGATGTGGAGTGACAGAAACTACACTCATTGGAATTTGGCTTCCAGTCATTTGCATTCTGTCTCCCTGCAGGCTTCGCATTGTGATTAAACTTGCCAGGATTATTGTTAAGTTTACCTTTTGTCTTGACTGATGAAGGAGTATAGAAGACTGTCTCAGTAGGTGCAGGAGGCCTGAGTTGAAGACGAGTCTCTTCACTCAGCAGCTCTGTAATGGCATCTTCAAGAGTGGGCAAAGGATGCCTGTGGAGAAGAGACGCACGAACATTCTCAAACTTGTTAGTGAGGCCCATCAGTATAGTGATGAGGTGTAGCTGACTGAAGTAAGCTTGAAACTTGCGAGCTGTTTCATCATAAATCTGAGGTGCACCAAGATTCAGATGATCACGAATGACCTGCATCTCTGAGATGTAAGAACTCACGGACTGATCAGGAAGCTGCCGTTTGTTCTGAAAAGTTGTCCACATCTGGTACTGGTGAGACAGGCCAGTAGACGTGTATCGCTTAGCCAAAAATCCCAGAGACTCTTAGCCGTAGTGTAGCCGAGGAATTGCTGATTTATCTCAGCTGTGGTTGAGGCATTGATGAACCCCAAGATTTTGGCGTTGTTGATGTGCCACTCATTTGTGCGTTTGGCAAAATCAACAGCACTCTCATTTGTAATTTGAGTTGGAGCTTTAGACGTACCAGTGACATTGGAGTGTAAGCCTTGTGACTTGAGAAGGATAGTCATGTGATGATGCCACAAGATGTAGTTGTTGTCGTTGAAAACAACTGAGATTGGGTTTGAGTGGCTAGGATTGGATGCCATCGTCACAAAAAACCGACTTGGGAAACTGGACTTGGGAAATTGGACTTGGACTTGGAAAACTGGACTTGGGAAACTGGACTTGGGACTTAGGAAACTGGACTTGGACTTGGGAAATTGGACTTGGGAAGCTAGACTTGGACTTGGGAAACTCGACTTGGGATAGATAAACTTGGGTTTCGACTTGGAAAACGACTTGGGTTTCGACTTGGGAAACGACTTGGGTTTCGACTTGGAAACCGACTTGGAAAACGACTCTGGTTTCGACTTGGGAAACGACTTGGGTTTCGACTTGGGAAACCGACTTGGAAAACGACTTGGGTTTCGACTTGGGAAACGACTTGGGTTTCGTATCGACTTGGGAAACGACTTGGGTTTCGTATCGACTTGGAAAACGACTTGGGTTTCGTATCGACTTGGAAAACGACTTGGGTTTCGTTTCGATCTAGGGTTTCGTATGGTAGCAAGTATGGCAGAAAGAACTAAGACGGCAAGTGGCGGTGATGCGATCGGCGGTAACACGATCGATGGTAGCGACGGTGATGGTGGCGGAAACAACACAATCAGCGGTGATGATTGTGATGACGACGAAAGAAGCGACGATGAGTACGATACGACGGAAGTGACGATGGCGGCGGCGATATGACGGCGGCGGCAATATAACGGCGATGATGACGATACGGAAGCGACGGAATCGATAGAGAGCAACCTAATGCTCTGATACCATGTTAGAACTAGAGAGAGAGAGAGATGGGTGAAGGCTTGTAGCCGTATTGTATAGATTAGAGAATGAAAAGGGTTACAGAACTACAGAAAAGAAACCTAAGCTATATATACATAGGTTACAAGAGAGAGCCCTAAAGCCCGTGGGCTTATATACAATTTTACATCTAACAGCCAGATCATCAAAGCTCGATTTAGGACATTGTTGGTCAAGAAAGGTCAAAGTTCACTTCCCCTTTATTTACTTTCACTTAATTATATCCCTAGTTCTTATCAATCCTTTTTATTACTTTTTGTTTGTATAATGTCGATTTCTTATAGTTGATTCTTTTGTGGGGTTGTGTGTGATTGTGATGCAAATTAAAGTGGCTCAAGTTCCGTTAGGTTTGATCCATAACATAAGTCTCAATGGAGGTAAATTTGATTCATACCATTTGGAAATAAATCTGAGCAGAAGCCAAATGGAAAACACAACAACTTTGAACTAGACAAGAGCTATTGAGAGCAAATGGCAAAAAAACACAGCAAGCAGAAAGTGCCTAAAATTGAACCAATACCATCTCTTTTTAGACGAATACCAGCCATAAAAAGAACAACACAAACACTCTAAAGCCCCCCATCCAAAGGAACAAAACCAAATTCCAAGGAAAACCAAAAAGCCATTTTCTTTAACTAACACTTCCTAGGGGGAATTTAGAAGTTAAATATTCATTCTTATAAAAAAATCATATTTAAATGCAAAGTCAATAGTAGTGGAAATACCCAAATTTCATCGGCTTTCTCATTGACCATCTTATTTTTCTTTGTTGAAAAATGACCGATCTTGTATTGTTCAATTGCCGATACTTGTTCTCCTTCTCTTCTTCTCTGTTCCAAATAAAAATGAAAACACAAAAACATAAATACACGAAGAGAAATGAACGATTTTAAGTTCTAATAAGCTACTCACCTTATCAACTATCCTTGCTATGGAAACTGTGCCAACAGCGGGTGGAACTTCATTCATTGATCGATTTTTCTTATTTTTAGCGCTTATCTTCTGCAAAGTTAAATAATTTGGACTAATTATAATTTGTAAAGTTTTTCTATCAGCATATATTACAAAGATAGAAAGACAAGTGTTATGTAAAAACCTGAAACTCCTCGCTTGAAAACTTATCACATAGTTTTACCCAATCGATGCCGTTTATACCATTTGGGGGATGTCTCGTTGCATCTTCTTTGGTAGCAAACTTTTTGTAATAAACATGCAACCCAAACCGTCGGGTCTTATGTTGGTTCGCCAACTGTGTATCTATAGCACGTACTATCGTCCGACAATTTGGATCGTAATTCGAATTTTCCTATATCCATTTACCAACAAACTATTTAACCTTTTGATATAATGTAAAGATTAATTTAATTATAATATATATGAGGAGTGTGTGTAAATAAATGTACTATGCAATCAAATAGATTCTTAATTGAAAAATATAATAATAACAATTTACCATGCATTTATTGATGATATCCTCCTTCAACAGGTTTGATTGATTTCTCCAAGTGGTTCCATCGAACTTTGCATACTCACGCACAAGACACCCACCCTTGGTGATAAAACGTTGGCTATCTTCCCCAATTATACGACCAGCACATTCATCGACTTCAAAAACAAGTTGCCCCTTGTTCAAACGTCTCTTTCTTGTTTCACTCAAGACTCTTGTTTCTTTCCGAGTAATGGATGTGCCTAAACATTTTAATTCAACACAAAATGATTGGTTATAAGTTACATTTATCACATACTATTCTAATTTAACTACCTCAATTATACTAAATTAACAAACATACCATAAGAGGCTGAACCAATGTTCTCTTTCAATTGAGGATCACTACTGCTCATCTCAATTTGGACAAAATCAATTTCTTGATCCTCTTCTTGATGGTCTTCCTCTACGCCTTGGTTCTCCATCGGAATATCTCGGCTGCTAGTTGACTCATACGGTGGTGGAATATTGCGGTTGTGACTTGATTTATGAACTTTTGAAATATCACGAATGGTACTTGACTTATGAAGTGGTGGAACATGGCGGCTACTACTTGAGTTATGAACCTACGGAATATCACGGTTGCTACTTGATTTCTGAGGTTGTGTAACATCATGGCTGCTACTTGACGTTTGTGGACCAAACCTTCTCACTGCTCCTTTTCCCGGGCCAGCCATCTAAATCAGATATCATCCATCTAAATCATTCATATCATCATTAGCCCCATTAGTTCCAAAAGCAATAAAAGTTGCATAAATTTTTGATTTACTCAAGATACAATGTAATTCATGGCAGAGATTTATATACTATAGAAATAATTAGTAGCACAGCCTCAAAGCAGTAAATAATTAGTAGCACAACCTCAAAGAAGTAAATAATTAGTAGCGAAAGCCCACTACCATCAACCCCTGCAATGCAAACATCATTCATGTTTATGACAATGACACACATTCTGCTATCAACTTTATTAGATAGAAAGAAGGAACATGTACAAAGACTGAAAAGAAAACCATACAGTTATTCTTCTTCACCCAGACAGTAGTTACTTAAGAATATCAATATGGAGATGTATAAATTTAGGAAGAATATACTTAACTGTTTTAAGTATGTTCTACTTATTGTTCAAATCTGCTATCAAATCACATCAATATGTCATGTCCTCCATATGAAAAAGATACCACATATACAACAGACAAAAAAAGGATAGTGACATAGGTGTGAGAAAGAAACTTTAACAGACCAAGGCAACAACAATTTTTAGTTAGCTTGGTCAATCGACAACCGACGTAAGAGTAAGAAACCATTTATTCAATTCTAAAAAACAAACAATCATATTTTCAAACCCAATAAAAGAGAGGTGAATAGCTCAGTACCTAAAAAATTTCTAGCTCCAAATAAGAAGTGTTGGAATAGAAATTGGTAACGTATAAAAGCATGAATGTGCTTCTGCAGAGTTCATGCACAAATATATATATATATATAGGGGGAAATAGATTCTTAAAGAAACCATCTAAATCAGCCCCTGAAATCATGATATCAGAAAATATTCCAATAGAATATCAGCCATTGTAGACAACACTCTAAACAGGCAAGTCATTTAACATGATACAAGAAGAAGACTAAAACCCAAAGCATGCACATGAATATGATGAATATGAGTAGAGAGATTGAATAAGAAGAGAAGCAAATTCAATCTAATGTTACAACCATGCACTTTGCAACCCACAACCACAGCAGAAACCAAAACCAATGAAACCACAGACAACACAGGAATTACAAACGAAGATATGCACAAAAAGTTAAGAGATTAAAACCTCGAGCTCGAGCTACTCTGCAATCAAGGAATAGTAGTTATATTGTACCAAAAATCCTCCTCTTACTAGCTTTTAAAGTAGTCGATTGATCTTAAACCACATGACTATTGAACCTAAATCACTTACAACCTACACCAGGATAATTTAAAAAGACAACTTATAATTCTAAAATGTAATTATAACCTGCAATTGTATTCATAAGTTTTAGACACCTGAATAGCATATTACTCGATGAATGAGATACCATTATTAATAGACTAGCATCTTCTCCAAAATAAAAAGAGTACCTCACATTATTAATTTACAACTTGAAGAAAACTAAAGTAGAATTGATGTGATTTGATAGTAGATTTGAACTTCAAACTTCATTAGATCGAACTAGCTAATTCTTATAGCTAATTGTTTTTATTTGTTAATCGACTTCATTCTAGTCGATAGATCGAACAATTAGTAGAATTAGCACACATCGTAGTGTGATTTGATAGCAGATTAACAACTTCTTCTAGCAAATCCTTCAAATCAATCATCTATTTGAACTTCAAGTTTCATCATCAATTTGATTGCTAACTGTTTCGATTCATTAACCAATTAAACATAAAATCAAGAACATAAAATCACTACCTTAGATAGCAAAGAGATCGAGAGAATCGTCGATTTGATCGAGAGATGGTAGAGATGGCAGAGAGTTTCACGATGGACGATCCTAGGGTTTCCTTCGGGTTGGAATTGGTATTTATACTCGGGTCATAAATCGGATCGGATCTAATGAGATGATCCGCGTGTATTTAAATTAAAAATAGTTGGTTGGTAGTTTTACCCCCTACACTTCAAATTTCACATTTATGTTATAAATTTACTAACATTCTTAATTTAATGACCACTTTTTTTGGTCACTAACCTATTCAATTTAATTACAAGTAAATTATCCTAATTAGTGACCACCTATTTTGTGGTCACTAACAATCTTAATTTAATGACCACCTATTTTTGGTCATTAACCTATTCAATTTAATTACAATCAAATTATCCAAATTAGTGACCACTTATTTTGTGGTCATTAACACTCTTAATTTAGTGACCACATTTTTTTGGTCACTAAGACTTTCAACTAGCTATAGTTAACTAACGATATTTAGTAACGACCTTTTTTGTCATTAGCAATTTTAATTAGTGACGAAATTTTTTGGTTACTAAACCATCCAATTTAATATGAACCACACTTAGTGACCACTATATTTTCGTCACTAATATATTCAATGTAATAACCCCTAATTTAGTGACTACTTAGTGACCAAATTTATTTTTTGTCACTAAGAATAATATTAGTGACCGAAAGTTAATGACGACCTTTTTTATCGTCATTAAAATTAAAGTTAGTGACCAAAATATAAGTAGTCACTAAAATTTTGGTCACTAACAACACTTTTTCTTGTAGTGTAGATTATTGACTTGTTATTAGTTGATTGGTTTCCTTTTATTATTATAGATTTCGTAAATATCTGATTACTAATATAGATGGTTATATGTTCTTTAATGATTGTTTTCCATAAACTTAGTATCAAATTATTAATTACTCAATAATTGTTTATTTTATGGAATTGATTTTCTTTTCTTAATGTTGACATCATAATAATCATATCTGAGTTTAGCTATGGATTTAATTTTAGAATTATCTTCCTTATATGATCTAAATGCTTATCTTATTATTCAAAGGTGTATCTTAATTATGAGTTTCTACTCATAATTTTCAATCTTATAATTAATATTTGAAAGTTACACTTTCATCTTCATATTTGTTTAATTTAATTATAAGTTCCTACTTATAATTTCTAGTTGTATAAGAATTTTGGAAGTTACACTTCCACCTCCCACATATCTAGTGTTTTTCCAAAAGAAAAAAAGGAAATGCTATCGAAGATATTGAATTTTTGAACCAAATCTTATGTCAAAATCAAGATTTTTGTCTAATGACAAAATCTCTTTATATAGTATTAAGATATCAAATCATTGAAATTGGCTTCATCAGCCAAACTCATATTTTTTGGCCCCATGCCAAAACTAACAATGATATCTTCAAATGAAATAAAACTAACAATGATATCTTCAAATGAAATAAATCACAATACATTGAAGGATTTTGTCAAACGGGTGTAAATAGCCCTAAGGTTTGTAGGGATTTAAGCAATCCATGTGATTCCCCTACTACCTGGAAATCCATAAATTGAGTGATTTCTTTTTATAAATTGAGATATTGATAAAGTATTATCAATAAAATGTAAGCATACAAAGTCCAACTTTGTTATGATAATGAAATTTCATATATAATATAATGATTATAGACCATAATTCGTACTTAAAGAGAAATCGTACATTCTTTCTTATATACGACGTAAC